>HG992156.1:21410000-21426275 GCA_905220505.1 Laothoe populi
CTGTAGGCATCCCTCACGTCCGGGAAATACTGCCTCGTTATTGAGGCAGTTTCTGCCGTCTGGTACCTCCGGTTCCATTCGTCAATCGAATCCTGTCGGATTTGTCGCTTGACGAACGAAACCGGGCATTTATCGTAGTGCGCTTTGGTCTTGAGGTGTTTAGCAGCGTCCTTTGCGAGCGCGTCTGCCCTCTCGTTTCCTTCCAGCCCTATATGTGCTTTAATCCAAAAGAGACTCAGCTTTTGGTTGCGTTCTTCTATCTCTTCGAGGTTTTTATTTATCTGGAACGCTAGAGGGTGGAGGGAATCGCCTCTGGCGATGACTTCGAGTGCAGACCGCGCGTCACAGAAGACACTGCTTTTATGCACTCTGTGCTTTAACACCTCTTCAGTGGCTCTTAGGAGGGCCAAGAGCTCCGCCTGGTAGACGGTGCAGTATGGCTCCAGCTTGAGCTTGATCGTCTTGGTCTCGGCGGCTCCGTCCCATATGGACAGCGCCGCTCCAACCTTCCCCTCTATCTTACTACCATCAGTAAAGATAGCCCGGGTTCCGACGATTTGCTGGGCCAGCTCTGCACCGTCCGTCAGGTCTTGGAACTCCTGTCCCTTCCTTTGGGCTGGGTGGCTCAGGCTGGCGAAGGACACAGGCCGCTCCACCTCGCGATCCTCTACTACTCGCCGGGAATGTCCCTTTTTGGATTCATAAAGGAGGGCAGCCTCCCTTATCCTGATGTCCAGGGGCAAGATCCCGGCGAGAAGCAGGGCCGCATTGAGGGAGACGGTTCTGTAGGCCCTCGTCAGTTTCTGGGCAAACCCTCTTTGAACCACGTCCAGCTGTTTCCTTACGCACAACTTATTTGTCGCCGGAGCCCACGCACTGGCCGCATAGAGCACAGTGGGCTCTACCACCGCTGTATATAATGTTCTAATTATATCCGGTGCCAGACCCCACTGCACTTTCGCGGCTCTTGAGAGACGCTTATAGAAATTGATTGCCTTTACACACACTTGCGACACATGACTGTTAAAAGTTAACCGATCGTCTATTGTCAACCCTAGAACCTTTATTTCGTTCGTCAGGCCAACGTCCACACCGCCCATGCGCAGGATCGGGGAATCGTATTTCAGTTTCCTTGTCAGCACCATTGCTTTCGTTTTATGTGGCGCGAATTTCAACTTATTACAAATTCCCCAATCCCGCACGTACGCGAGTGCGGCATTGGCCTGGCCTTGCACCTCCTGGCCCGTTTCTCCGTCAAAGAGCAGCACGATGTCGTCGGCAAATGCTTGGCAGTAGTTACCCCTTCTGTCAAGCTCTTTAAGCAATGGGTCGAGGAGCAGGTTCCACAAGATAGGACCCCCAATGGATCCCTGAACGCATCCCTTGGAGGTCCCTCTCGTGTGTTCTTCCCCGGCGAAGCGAACCCTAACTCTACGGCTCTCGAAGTAGCTATCCACTACCCTTCTCAGGTTTTTCGGACATTTTTCCTCCGACAGTCTGACCTTAATGGCGGGCCACCAAGCGCTGTCGAAGGCTCCCTCTATATCTAGAGATACCATGGTGACTAGTTTTTTATCTCTGAGTTTGTCTCTTATATGTTGGATCATGGTATAGAGGGAGTCCTCGGTGCTTTTCTGGGGCATAAAGCCAAACTGTCGGGTACTCATCCTAGGGAGCAGATGCCACTTCACTCTTGCCACCACCATTTTCTCCAGGATCTTCCCCATCACTGGCAACAAGCCTATCGGTCTGTAAGACTTGGGGTTTGTGTAGTCCTCCTTTCCGGGTTTTTGGAGGACTACGACCGTGGCTTCTTTCCAGATCGTTGGGAAATGGCCGATTTGTAGGCACTTGTTGGCCAGTGATAGGAAAAACTCTGGGTCCTGTTGGATTGCTTGCTTACAGATGTCTAATGTTAGTCCATCTGCTCCAGGGGCTTTCTTGGGATTGAAGCTAGCTACCGCTTGACGCAGCTCTTGGATTGTAAATGGCGGATCTTGATCCTCACCATCCAGATCGTCATTTATGCGAGCTGCTGCTTCTCTGACCTGCTTGTGGTATGCGCTGTCCTGTTCTATACTGTCCTCTGGATAGAACACTACTGCCAGCAGCTCCGCCGATTCTCTCGGGCTGAGGACCTTGCCATCCTTCACAAGGGGCGGGTCTTCTTGCCTCTTGGTTGTGCGTCCTATGGCTCTATATATGCCTTCCCACATGCTTTCCTTACTTTGCTTCCCGCAAAAGTCCTTCCAGCTTTGGGCTTGTGCCTTTGTCGCTGCTGATTCATATTTTTCTTTTGCTTGCAGGTACTCATCGATGACCTTCGCTCTTCTTACAGAAGCGGCGCATCGGATTCTCCTCTTCCTGGTGACAGTGTCTCTTCTCAGCGCTTCGAGTTCATCCGACCACCATGGTATTTTATACTTTTTGCTTGCTTTTTTCAATGGTATTTCTGTGTTACATGCCTCTATTATAATATTTGTGTAAGATTCTATTTTATTATCTATTTCTACTTTTGTTCTTATATTTTCTACTAAATTCTTATTGAGATTACTTTCCGTTTTTAATTGGCTTAATTTTACATTAAAATTCTTCCAATTTGCTTTTTTGGTATTATATACTCTTGTTGTTCTTCTAATTTCTATATTTTGTGTTTTTTGTAGTTTAATATTGAAAAGGATTGCATTATGGTCTGAACTCGCAACGCCGCCATCTATTCTCCACTCGTCGACCAGGTCGAGAAGTCCCATTGAGCACGCTGTTACGTCTACGTGACTGGTGTACGTCACATCTCCCCTGACTGTATCGAAGGTAGGTGTTGTCCCTTCGTTGAGTACCTGCAAGCCTATCTCTTCCAGCAGGGCGGACATCAGTCTTCCTCTTTTGTCCGTTTTGCTGCTACCCCACCACGTGCTCTTGGCATTAGTGTCTCCTCCTATGAGGACTCTTGCTGACCCCAGCTTTTCTGTCGTACCCCTTAGGAGGTCCAGGTATGGCTCGAGTGGTTCATTGGGCTCAAAGTAGAATGATATGAGGGCTATCTCCGTTGCTCTGTCCCTGATCTTTACCACCGCAATGTTGTTCGTGGTGAGTTCAGGGCACTGCACCACCTTTATATCTTCATTGAAGACGGCTATTGCTGCCTTGGCTGTTCCTCCTTCCTTATTATTCTGGAAGATCCTAGCTCCTCTGTAGCTCCTCATCCTACCCGAACTCCCCACGTACGGCTCCTGGACAAGTGCAAAGGTCATCCTTCTCTTATTGGCCTCAAGCATTAGCTCTTCTGTGGCCAACTTCTTCCTCTGTAGGTTGACTTGGGCTACTAGGTATGACCCTGCACCGTTCCCAGGGTTGACCAGCTGGGGGGTCTCCGGGACCACCTCAGCAATAAGCTACCTTAGCTCTGGCTATAGTGTCCCATTTTCTTCTAACAGGACACTCAACACTGAACGCGTTGTGGTCCGTTTTTGTGACTCTAGCTTTTAGGCAATTGCAGCACGTGGGGGGTGCATCCGTTAACCAGTCCGTGCAGTCCGCCTTTTTGTGCGGGCCGCCGCAGTGGCTACATGCCTCCAGTTTGTCTTGGCAGTGTCGCCGACCATGCCCATACCCGAGACAGTGCGTGCACTGTGTTAGGGGGGACTGGTCGACGACTCTGACCCTTTGCATGTCCACATGCGCCACCCCGGCTTCTGTTAGGGCTTTCCACACCTTTGGAGAGACCTGTAACACCACGTGTGACATGTGGACGTTCCTCGCCTTCCTTCGGTACTTGACGGTTATCCTATCCTCGTCTTTCCCTATTCCTCCTAACAGATGCTTATTTTGGGCTCTTAGAGCCTTTGTAATGTCGTCATCCGTGTTGTACTCCAGTACTCCCATTAGCTGGATCAGGGGGTCTCTATTCTTAATTTCTTCCACTATTAAGTCTTTTCCTGCCTTCCTTATTCTCTCTTTTACTCTTTCAATCTCCTCTACCGACTCGCATCCTAGTATAATCTTCCGATCCTTGGCTTTCCTAATCTTATCAATCTTCAAGCCTTCCTCTCTTGCATTAACCGTTTTCCTGATCCTGTCATACACTTGATCACCTGTTTCCTTTTCGTCTGCGGATGTTATTGTGACAGAATGCAACGCTGTCGTCACTCTCTTGGGTTGACTTGGTGGCTGTGCTGCTGTCACACTGGCATACGTTTCTCTTCCTTGCCATTCCTCTCTACATTTCCTTATCTCCTCATTCCACTTCCCTATCTCTTCCTTACTTTCCTTTAGCAACCGTCCATGCTCTTCTAGTTTCTTTATTAACTCGTTTTCCTCTTTGCTCTGCCTCCTGTCTTCCCTCCACTCCTTAGCATCCTCTCTCTTCTTGACCTGTTCCTTAATCTCTTTTTCCTTTCCGTTGTACGGCTTCCCTTCTTCAGCTTCTTTCACTAGTTTATACAACCGTTCTGTGGCCTCTATCACTTCCGTCTTTATTTCCGTTTTTAAATTACGGCTGTTGTTGATTTGTGATAGGGTCTTCATCTTGCACGCTTTTGCTTCTGCTGTTCTACTGGCATATTCTCTGACTGGTTTCTCTGTCACTATCGGTTCTTGGCTTGTTTGAGTAGGTGCTTTAGTCTTTGGCTTTGAAGTTCCGGCGATCCTACTTTCATGATTGTCATCAATCTTCGCTTCCAGGCTCCGGCGAACTTGCGCCACACTGCCTTTACCGGCATTAGTTGGACTGACCTTTTCCGGCGTCCTTGCTAGGCCTGATGCAACTTTGGCCGGCGTCCTAAATCCGAACATGATGATTGGGTCTAGGGGAACACGTCAATATAATAAAGTATCGCAACGTGAGTGTAAAGGTTCTCGTTGCGTGTCTACAAACGGCAAGTGTATAGGCTCCCGTGTGGTATAGTATAAGTCAATACAGTTTTTATTTGCTATGTGCTTTGGCAAAACTATGTTTTGACACTGTCTTAAATCTAGGTGTAATTTTCTAAATATATGTATACTAATTCTATTTCTTTTTTGTTTCAGGTCTAGGTGTATAAAGAAGAATGGTGCCTACGCGTGCAGGTAAGTATCACTTTCGGTAATTATAACAATTAACTCTGTCAAAAGTCGATTAAATCTCCTGTTCTAATAATTTTAGATCAGGTAGAGTCACTCTCCTTATTATTATAAGGCGGGTCACACAACGGTCACGTTCTATCCACGTTATCTATATTATTATACAATAAAAATGTAGAGTCAAAATTTTGGCTCTATGTAGAGTCGTCAGTTACACGACTGATTTGTGGCCAAACCATTGAGTCCAAACACGGGCAGAGTATCTTGAGAACTTCCTGAGATACGGATGTTTAAAGTTTTCCCAAGATGGCTACCAAAATTTTGGCAACGGGATATCTCCGGTTGTACTCGTCCGAATCTTCCCGAGTTTGGGCTCTCTGTGTTTGTTTCGGTCTCCTCTACCCGTTCCTTGCACTTATAGACCAAAGATTTTTGAAAAAATATTTTTCGAAAAACGTATTTATTTCAACAATTCTGAACCCCCCAAGTTGAAAGATATTTAATTTATTGCAAATTTTGAGAGTTATAGCCAAATTTGTAAAAAATGAAAAATTTAAATTTTTAAAATGTATGGAAAAAGTGAAAGTGACCGAATTAAAAAATTTAAAAAGCTAAAATATAGAGAATTGAAAATCAGGTTGGGCTGTATATATGACCTAGGTCATATATCCAGGCCGATGCTAAAAATCGCCTATCTCCAGCCGTTTCCGAGATATTTGAGTTTTTAGGTTTTTTATAAAATTTTCCCAGTTTTTAGGTCGCTAAAAATCAGGGTATGTCCTAAATTTACTAATTTTTTGGAATCGGCTGGAGGTGGACGTTCCACACTGAATTAAAATTTAAAAACACTATGTGAAAGCGACTCTGAAGGAGTTACGATCATTTAAAATTAAGTTTTTTATAAAATTTCGGTTTTTTGCTTACAGTACTAATTTTCTTTGGGTTTTTTCAGGTGCTGAAACTGTCTTCGTTTTCCTCTTCTTGTCGCGCAGCCCGCTGCGTACTTGGATTTCTCCGGTCGTCCCTGGATCACTGACCACGTGCCACGTGGTCGGATGTTTTTCTGGCTCTATCTTTTTTGATAATATCCCGGTCACGGAACGTGACGGGTCAAAAGATGCGCCTCTACGAGGGCTTTATAGTGATATAAAATTATCAGTACCTCACTCGTCTCGTTTCCGAGCGCCGGACGAAAAACTGTTCACATAACCTCAAAGAGGTTGTTTTCCGGTGAAAACTTCACAGTATGCACTTCACCACACAAACACTTTACACCCTCAAGTGGGCGTCACAATTCCGCGTGTTTTGGTGTATCACTGGTCAAAATCGGAGCACATTTACTAATTTTTTGCTATTTTTCCGTGCGGAGCGTTGTTGAAACTGATCCGTTCGCGGCGGCGTTTCGTGCGCGACTGGTTAGGTTAGGTTAGGTTAGGTTAGGTTAGGTTAGGTTAGGTTAGGTTAGGTTAGGTTAGGTTAGGTTAGGTTAGGTTAGGTTAGGTTAGGTTAGGTTAGGTTAGGTTAGGTTAGGTTAGGTTAGGTTAGGTTAGGTTAGGTTAGGTTAGGTTAGGTTAGGTTAGGTTAGGTTAGGTTAGGTTAGGTTAGGTTAGGTTAGGTTAGGTTAGGTTAGGTTAGGTTAGGTTAGGTTAGGTTAGGTTCGGTTAGGTTAGGTTAGGTTAGGTTAGGTTAGGTTAGGTTAGGTTAGGTTAGGTTAGGTTAGGTTAGGTTAGGTTAGGTTAGGTTAGGTTAGGTTAGGTTAGGTTAGGTTAGGTTAGGTTAGGTTAGGTTAGGTTAGGTTAGGTTAGGTTAGGTTAGGTTAGGTTAGGTTAGGTTAGGTTAGGTTAGGTTAGGTTAGGTTAGGTTAGGTTAGGTTAGGTTAGGTTAGGTTAGGTTAGGTTAGGTTAGGTTAGGTTAGGTTAGGTTAGGTTAGGTTAGGTTAGGTTAGGTTAGGTTAGGTTAGGTTAGGTTAGGTTAGGTTAGGTTAGGTTAGGTTAGGTTAGGTTAGGTTAGGTTAGGTTAGGTTAGGTTAGGTTAGGTTAGGTTAGGTTAGGTTAGGTTAGGTTAGGTTAGGTTAGGTTAGGTTAGGTTAGGTTAGGTTAGGTTAGGTTAGGTTAGGTTAGGTTAGGTTAGGTTAGGTTAGGTTAGGTTAGGTTAGGTTAGGTTAGGTTAGGTTAGGTTAGGTTAGGTTAGGTTAGGTTAGGTTAGGTTAGGTTAGGTTAGGTTAGGTTAGGTTAGGTTAGGTTAGGTTAGGTTAGGTTAGGTTAGGTTAGGTTAGGTTAGGTTAGGTTAGGTTAGGTTAGGTTAGGTTAGGTTAGGTTAGGTTAGGTTAGGTTAGGTTAGGTTAGGTTAGGTTAGGTTAGGTTAGGTTAGGTTAGGTTAGGTTAGGTTAGGTTAGGTTAGGTTAGGTTAGGTTAGGTTAGGTTAGGTTAGGTTAGGTTAGGTTAGGTTAGGTTAGGTTAGGTTAGGTTAGGTTAGGTTAGGTTAGGTTAGGTTAGGTTAGGTTAGGTTAGGTTAGGTTAGGTTAGGTTAGGTTAGGTTAGGTTAGGTTAGGTTAGGTTAGGTTAGGTTAGGTTAGGTTAGGTTAGGTTAGGTTAGGTTAGGTTAGGTTAGGTTAGGTTAGGTTAGGTTAGGTTAGGTTAGGTTAGGTTAGGTTAGGTTAGGTTAGGTTAGGTTAGGTTAGGTTAGGTTAGGTTAGGTTAGGTTAGGTTAGGTTAGGTTAGGTTAGGTTAGGTTAGGTTAGGTTAGGTTAGGTTAGGTTAGGTTAGGTTAGGTTAGGTTAGGTTAGGTTAGGTTAGGTTAGGTTAGGTTAGGTTAGGTTAGGTTAGGTTAGGTTAGGTTAGGTTAGGTTAGGTTAGGTTAGGTTAGGTTAGGTTAGGTTAGGTTAGGTTAGGTTAGGTTAGGTTAGGTTAGGTTAGGTTAGGTTAGGTTAGGTTAGGTTAGGTTAGGTTAGGTTAGGTTAGGTTAGGTTAGGTTAGGTTAGGTTAGGTTAGGTTAGGTTAGGTTAGGTTAGGTTAGGTTAGGTTAGGTTAGGTTAGGTTAGGTTAGGTTAGGTTAGGTTAGGTTAGGTTAGGTTAGGTTAGGTTAGGTTAGGTTAGGTTAGGTTAGGTTAGGTTAGGTTAGGTTAGGTTAGGTTAGGTTAGGTTAGGTTAGGTTAGGTTAGGTTAGGTTAGGTTAGGTTAGGTTAGGTTAGGTTAGGTTAGGTTAGGTTAGGTTAGGTTAGGTTAGGTTAGGTTAGGTTAGGTTAGGTTAGGTTAGGTTAGGTTAGGTTAGGTTAGGTTAGGTTAGGTTAGGTTAGGTTAGGTTAGGTTAGGTTAGGTTAGGTTAGGTTAGGTTAGGTTAGGTTAGGTTAGGTTAGGTTAGGTTAGGTTAGGTTAGGTTAGGTTAGGTTAGGTTAGGTTAGGTTAGGTTAGGTTAGGTTAGGTTAGGTTAGGTTAGGTTAGGTTAGGTTAGGTTAGGTTAGGTTAGGTTAGGTTAGGTTAGGTTAGGTTAGGTTAGGTTAGGTTAGGTTAGGTTAGGTTAGGTTAGGTTAGGTTAGGTTAGGTTAGGTTAGGTTAGGTTAGGTTAGGTTAGGTTAGGTTAGGTTAGGTTAGGTTAGGTTAGGTTAGGTTAGGTTAGGTTAGGTTAGGTTAGGTTAGGTTAGGTTAGGTTAGGTTAGGTTAGGTTAGGTTAGGTTAGGTTAGGTTAGGTTAGGTTAGGTTAGGTTAGGTTAGGTTAGGTTAGGTTAGGTTAGGTTAGGTTAGGTTAGGTTAGGTTAGGTTAGGTTAGGTTAGGTTAGGTTAGGTTAGGTTAGGTTAGGTTAGGTTAGGTTAGGTTAGGTTAGGTTAGGTTAGGTTAGGTTAGGTTAGGTTAGGTTAGGTTAGGTTAGGTTAGGTTAGGTTAGGTTAGGTTAGGTTAGGTTAGGTTAGGTTAGGTTAGGTTAGGTTAGGTTAGGTTAGGTTAGGTTAGGTTAGGTTAGGTTAGGTTAGGTTAGGTTAGGTTAGGTTAGGTTAGGTTAGGTTAGGTTAGGTTAGGTTAGGTTAGGTTAGGTTAGGTTAGGTTAGGTTAGGTTAGGTTAGGTTAGGTTAGGTTAGGTTAGGTTAGGTTAGGTTAGGTTAGGTTAGGTTAGGTTAGGTTAGGTTAGGTTAGGTTAGGTTAGGTTAGGTTAGGTTAGGTTAGGTTAGGTTAGGTTAGGTTAGGTTAGGTTAGGTTAGGTTAGGTTAGGTTAGGTTAGGTTAGGTTAGGTTAGGTTAGGTTAGGTTAGGTTAGGTTAGGTTAGGTTAGGTTAGGTTAGGTTAGGTTAGGTTAGGTTAGGTTAGGTTAGGTTAGGTTAGGTTAGGTTAGGTTAGGTTAGGTTAGGTTAGGTTAGGTTAGGTTAGGTTAGGTTAGGTTAGGTTAGCTTAGGTTAGGTTAGGTTAGGTTAGGTTAGGTTAGGTTAGGTTAGGTTAGGTTAGGTTAGGTTAGGTTAGGTTAGGTTAGGTTAGGTTAGGTTAGGTTAGGTTAGGTTAGGTTAGGTTAGGTTAGGTTAGGTTAGGTTAGGTTAGGTTAGGTTAGGTTAGGTTAGGTTAGGTTAGGTTAGGTTAGGTTAGGTTAGGTTAGGTTAGGTTAGGTTAGGTTAGGTTAGGTTAGGTTAGGTTAGGTTAGGTTAGGTTAGGTTAGGTTAGGTTAGGTTAGGTTAGGTTAGGTTAGGTTAGGTTAGGTTAGGTTAGGTTAGGTTAGGTTAGGTTAGGTTAGGTTAGGTTAGGTTAGGTTAGGTTAGGTTAGGTTAGGTTAGGTTAGGTTAGGTTAGGTTAGGTTAGGTTAGGTTAGGTTAGGTTAGGTTAGGTTAGGTTAGGTTAGGTTAGGTTAGGTTAGGTTAGGTTAGGTTAGGTTAGGTTAGGTTAGGTTAGGTTAGGTTAGGTTAGGTTAGGTTAGGTTAGGTTAGGTTAGGTTAGGTTAGGTTAGGTTAGGTTAGGTTAGGTTAGGTTAGGTTAGGTTAGGTTAGGTTAGGTTAGGTTAGGTTAGGTTAGGTTAGGTTAGGTTAGGTTAGGTTAGGTTAGGTTAGGTTAGGTTAGGTTAGGTTAGGTTAGGTTAGGTTAGGTTAGGTTAGGTTAGGTTAGGTTAGGTTAGGTTAGGTTAGGTTAGGTTAGGTTAGGTTAGGTTAGGTTAGGTTAGGTTAGGTTAGGTTAGGTTAGGTTAGGTTAGGTTAGGTTAGGTTAGGTTAGGTTAGGTTAGGTTAGGTTAGGTTAGGTTAGGTTAGGTTAGGTTAGGTTAGGTTAGGTTAGGTTAGGTTAGGTTAGGTTAGGTTAGGTTAGGTTAGGTTAGGTTAGGTTAGGTTAGGTTAGGTTAGGTTAGGTTAGGTTAGGTTAGGTTAGGTTAGGTTAGGTTAGGTTAGGTTAGGTTAGGTTAGGTTAGGTTAGGTTAGGTTAGGTTAGGTTAGGTTAGGTTAGGTTAGGTTAGGTTAGGTTAGGTTAGGTTAGGTTAGGTTAGGTTAGGTTAGGTTAGGTTAGGTTAGGTTAGGTTAGGTTAGGTTAGGTTAGGTTAGGTTAGGTTAGGTTAGGTTAGGTTAGGTTAGGTTAGGTTAGGTTAGGTTAGGTTAGGTTAGGTTAGGTTAGGTTAGGTTAGGTTAGGTTAGGTTAGGTTAGGTTAGGTTAGGTTAGGTTAGGTTAGGTTAGGTTAGGTTAGGTTAGGTTAGGTTAGGTTAGGTTAGGTTAGGTTAGGTTAGGTTAGGTTAGGTTAGGTTAGGTTAGGTTAGGTTAGGTTAGGTTAGGTTAGGTTAGGTTAGGTTAGGTTAGGTTAGGTTAGGTTAGGTTAGGTTAGGTTAGGTTAGGTTAGGTTAGGTTAGGTTAGGTTAGGTTAGGTTAGGTTAGGTTAGGTTAGGTTAGGTTAGGTTAGGTTAGGTTAGGTTAGGTTAGGTTAGGTTAGGTTAGGTTAGGTTAGGTTAGGTTAGGTTAGGTTAGGTTAGGTTAGGTTAGGTTAGGTTAGGTTAGGTTAGGTTAGGTTAGGTTAGGTTAGGTTAGGTTAGGTTAGGTTAGGTTAGGTTAGGTTAGGTTAGGTTAGGTTAGGTTAGGTTAGGTTAGGTTAGGTTAGGTTAGGTTAGGTTAGGTTAGGTTAGGTTAGGTTAGGTTAGGTTAGGTTAGGTTAGGTTAGGTTAGGTTAGGTTAGGTTAGGTTAGGTTAGGTTAGGTTAGGTTAGGTTAGGTTAGGTTAGGTTAGGTTAGGTTAGGTTAGGTTAGGTTAGGTTAGGTTAGGTTAGGTTAGGTTAGGTTAGGTTAGGTTAGGTTAGGTTAGGTTAGGTTAGGTTAGGTTAGGTTAGGTTAGGTTAGGTTAGGTTAGGTTAGGTTAGGTTAGGTTAGGTTAGGTTAGGTTAGGTTAGGTTAGGTTAGGTTAGGTTAGGTTAGGTTAGGTTAGGTTAGGTTAGGTTAGGTTAGGTTAGGTTAGGTTAGGTTAGGTTAGGTTAGGTTAGGTTAGGTTAGGTTAGGTTAGGTTAGGTTAGGTTAGGTTAGGTTAGGTTAGGTTAGGTTAGGTTAGGTTAGGTTAGGTTAGGTTAGGTTAGGTTAGGTTAGGTTAGGTTAGGTTAGGTTAGGTTAGGTTAGGTTAGGTTAGGTTAGGTTAGGTTAGGTTAGGTTAGGTTAGGTTAGGTTAGGTTAGGTTAGGTTAGGTTAGGTTAGGTTAGGTTAGGTTAGGTTAGGTTAGGTTAGGTTAGGTTAGGTTAGGTTAGGTTAGGTTAGGTTAGGTTAGGTTAGGTTAGGTTAGGTTAGGTTAGGTTAGGTTAGGTTAGGTTAGGTTAGGTTAGGTTAGGTTAGGTTAGGTTAGGTTAGGTTAGGTTAGGTTAGGTTAGGTTAGGTTAGGTTAGGTTAGGTTAGGTTAGGTTAGGTTAGGTTAGGTTAGGTTAGGTTAGGTTAGGTTAGGTTAGGTTAGGTTAGGTTAGGTTAGGTTAGGTTAGGTTAGGTTAGGTTAGGTTAGGTTAGGTTAGGTTAGGTTAGGTTAGGTTAGGTTAGGTTAGGTTAGGTTAGGTTAGGTTAGGTTAGGTTAGGTTAGGTTAGGTTAGGTTAGGTTAGGTTAGGTTAGGTTAGGTTAGGTTAGGTTAGGTTAGGTTAGGTTAGGTTAGGTTAGGTTAGGTTAGGTTAGGTTAGGTTAGGTTAGGTTAGGTTAGGTTAGGTTAGGTTAGGTTAGGTTAGGTTAGGTTAGGTTAGGTTAGGTTAGGTTAGGTTAGGTTAGGTTAGGTTAGGTTAGGTTAGGTTAGGTTAGGTTAGGTTAGGTTAGGTTAGGTTAGGTTAGGTTAGGTTAGGTTAGGTTAGGTTAGGTTAGGTTAGGTTAGGTTAGGTTAGGTTAGGTTAGGTTAGGTTAGGTTAGGTTAGGTTAGGTTAGGTTAGGTTAGGTTAGGTTAGGTTAGGTTAGGTTAGGTTAGGTTAGGTTAGGTTAGGTTAGGTTAGGTTAGGTTAGGTTAGGTTAGGTTAGGTTAGGTTAGGTTAGGTTAGGTTAGGTTAGGTTAGGTTAGGTTAGGTTAGGTTAGGTTAGGTTAGGTTAGGTTAGGTTAGGTTAGGTTAGGTTAGGTTAGGTTAGGTTAGGTTAGGTTAGGTTAGGTTAGGTTAGGTTAGGTTAGGTTAGGTTAGGTTAGGTTAGGTTAGGTTAGGTTAGGTTAGGTTAGGTTAGGTTAGGTTAGGTTAGGTTAGGTTAGGTTAGGTTAGGTTAGGTTAGGTTAGGTTAGGTTAGGTGAGGTTAGGTTAGGTTAGGTTAGGTTAGGTTAGGTTAGGTTAGGTTAGGTTAGGTTAGGTTAGGTTAGGTTAGGTTAGGTTAGGTTAGGTTAGGTTAGGTTAGGTTAGGTTAGGTTAGGTTAGGTTAGGTTAGGTTAGGTTAGGTTAGGTTAGGTTAGGTTAGGTTAGGTTAGGTTAGGTTAGGTTAGGTTAGGTTAGGTTAGGTTAGGTTAGGTTAGGTTAGGTTAGGTTAGGTTAGGTTAGGTTAGGTTAGGTTAGGTTAGGTTAGGTTAGGTTAGGTTAGGTTAGGTTAGGTTAGGTTAGGTTAGGTTAGGTTAGGTTAGGTTAGGTTAGGTTAGGTTAGGTTAGGTTAGGTTAGGTTAGGTTAGGTTAGGTTAGGTTAGGTTAGGTTAGGTTAGGTTAGGTTAGGTTAGGTTAGGTTAGGTTAGGTTAGGTTAGGTTAGGTTAGGTTAGGTTAGGTTAGGTTAGGTTAGGTTAGGTTAGGTTAGGTTAGGTTAGGTTAGGTTAGGTTAGGTTAGGTTAGGTTAGGTTAGGTTAGGTTAGGTTAGGTTAGGTTAGGTTAGGTTAGGTTAGGTTAGGTTAGGTTAGGTTAGGTTAGGTTAGGTTAGGTTAGGTTAGGTTAGGTTAGGTTAGGTTAGGTTAGGTTAGGTTAGGTTAGGTTAGGTTAGGTTAGGTTAGGTTAGGTTAGGTTAGGTTAGGTTAGGTTAGGTTAGGTTAGGTTAGGTTAGGTTAGGTTAGGTTAGGTTAGGTTAGGTTAGGTTAGGTTAGGTTAGGTTAGGTTAGGTTAGGTTAGGTTAGGTTAGGTTAGGTTAGGTTAGGTTAGGTTAGGTTAGGTTAGGTTAGGTTAGGTTAGGTTAGGTTAGGTTAGGTTAGGTTAGGTTAGGTTAGGTTAGGTTAGGTTAGGTTAGGTTAGGTTAGGTTAGGTTAGGTTAGGTTAGGTTAGGTTAGGTTAGGTTAGGTTAGGTTAGGTTAGGTTAGGTTAGGTTAGGTTAGGTTAGGTTAGGTTAGGTTAGGTTAGGTTAGGTTAGGTTAGGTTAGGTTAGGTTAGGTTAGGTTAGGTTAGGTTAGGTTAGGTTAGGTTAGGTTAGGTTAGGTTAGGTTAGGTTAGGTTAGGTTAGGTTAGGTTAGGTTAGGTTAGGTTAGGTTAGGTTAGGTTAGGTTAGGTTAGGTTAGGTTAGGTTAGGTTAGGTTAGGTTAGGTTAGGTTAGGTTAGGTTAGGTTAGGTTAGGTTAGGTTAGGTTAGGTTAGGTTAGGTTAGGTTAGGTTAGGTTAGGTTAGGTTAGGTTAGGTTAGGTTAGGTTAGGTTAGGTTAGGTTAGGTTAGGTTAGGTTAGGTTAGGTTAGGTTAGGTTAGGTTAGGTTAGGTTAGGTTAGGTTAGGTTAGGTTAGGTTAGGTTAGGTTAGGTTAGGTTAGGTTAGGTTAGGTTAGGTTAGGTTAGGTTAGGTTAGGTTAGGTTAGGTTAGGTTAGGTTAGGTTAGGTTAGGTTAGGTTAGGTTAGGTTAGGTTAGGTTAGGTTAGGTTAGGTTAGGTTAGGTTAGGTTAGGTTAGGTTAGGTTAGGTTAGGTTAGGTTAGGTTAGGTTAGGTTAGGTTAGGTTAGGTTAGGTTAGGTTAGGTTAGGTTAGGTTAGGTTAGGTTAGGTTAGGTTAGGTTAGGTTAGGTTAGGTTAGGTTAGGTTAGGTTAGGTTAGGTGAGGTTAGGTTAGGTTAGGTTAGGTTAGGTTAGGTTAGGTTAGGTTAGGTTAGGTTAGGTTAGGTTAGGTTAGGTTAGGTTAGGTTAGGTTAGGTTAGGTTAGGTTAGGTTAGGTTAGGTTAGGTTAGGTTAGGTTAGGTTAGGTTAGGTTAGGTTAGGTTAGGTTAGGTTAGGTTAGGTTAGGTTAGGTTAGGTTAGGTTAGGTTAGGTTAGGTTAGGTTAGGTTAGGTTAGGTTAGGTTAGGTTAGGTTAGGTTAGGTTAGGTTAGGTTAGGTTAGGTTAGGTTAGGTTAGGTTAGGTTAGGTTAGGTTAGGTTAGGTTAGGTTAGGTTAGGTTAGGTTAGGTTAGGTTAGGTTAGGTTAGGTTAGGTTAGGTTAGGTTAGGTTAGGTTAGGTTAGGTTAGGTTAGGTTAGGTTAGGTTAGGTTAGGTTAGGTTAGGTTAGGTTAGGTTAGGTTAGGTTAGGTTAGGTTAGGTTAGGTTAGGTTAGGTTAGGTTAGGTTAGGTTAGGTTAGGTTAGGTTAGGTTAGGTTAGGTTAGGTTAGGTTAGGTTAGGTTAGGTTAGGTTAGGTTAGGTTAGGTTAGGTTAGGTTAGGTTAGGTTAGGTTAGGTTAGGTTAGGTTAGGTTAGGTTAGGTTAGGTTAGGTTAGGTTAGGTTAGGTTAGGTTAGGTTAGGTTAGGTTAGGTTAGGTTAGGTTAGGTTAGGTTAGGTTAGGTTAGGTTAGGTTAGGTTAGGTTAGGTTAGGTTAGGTTAGGTTAGGTTAGGTTAGGTTAGGTTAGGTTAGGTTAGGTTAGGTTAGGTTAGGTTAGGTTAGGTTAGGTTAGGTTAGGTTAGGTTAGGTTAGGTTAGGTTAGGTTAGGTTAGGTTAGGTTAGGTTAGGTTAGGTTAGGTTAGGTTAGGTTAGGTTAGGTTAGGTTAGGTTAGGTTAGGTTAGGTTAGGTTAGGTTAGGTTAGGTTAGGTTAGGTTAGGTTAGGTTAGGTTAGGTTAGGTTAGGTTAGGTTAGGTTAGGTTAGGTTAGGTTAGGTTAGGTTAGGTTAGGTTAGGTTAGGTTAGGTTAGGTTAGGTTAGGTTAGGTTAGGTTAGGTTAGGTTAGGTTAGGTTAGGTTAGGTTAGGTTAGGTTAGGTTAGGTTAGGTTAGGTTAGGTTAGGTTAGGTTAGGTTAGGTTAGGTTAGGTTAGGTTAGGTTAGGTTAGGTTAGGTTAGGTTAGGTTAGGTTAGGTTAGGTTAGGTTAGGTTAGGTTAGGTTAGGTTAGGTTAGGTTAGGTTAGGTTAGGTTAGGTTAGGTTAGGTTAGGTTAGGTTAGGTTAGGTTAGGTTAGGTTAGGTTAGGTTAGGTTAGGTTAGGTTAGGTTAGGTTAGGTTAGGTTAGGTTAGGTTAGGTTAGGTTAGGTTAGGTTAGGTTAGGTTAGGTTAGGTTAGGTTAGGTTAGGTTAGGTTAGGTTAGGTTAGGTTAGGTTAGGTTAGGTTAGGTTAGGTTATGTTAGGTTAGGTTAGGTTAGGTTAGGTTAGGTTAGGTTAGGTTAGGTTAGGTTAGGTTAGGTTAGGTTAGGTTAGGTTAGGTTAGGTTAGGTTAGGTTAGGTTAGGTTAGGTTAGGTTAGGTTAGGTTAGGTTAGGTTAGGTTAGGTTAGGTTAGGTTAGGTTAGGTTAGGTTAGGTTAGGTTAGGTTAGGTTAGGTTAGGTTAGGTTAGGTTAGGTTAGGTTAGGTTAGGTTAGGTTAGGTTAGGTTAGGTTAGGTTAGGTTAGGTTAGGTTAGGTTAGGTTAGGTTAGGTTAGGTTAGGTTAGGTTAGGTTAGATTAGGTTAGGTTAGGTTAGGTTAGGTTAGGTTAGGTTAGGTTAGGTTAGGTTAGGTTAGGT
>HG992157.1:1200000-1554829 GCA_905220505.1 Laothoe populi
CATAAAAAGTACACCGACTTCAATATAAAACGAATTATGCGTCACTATAAAATTTGAGGGTTTCCCTTGATTTTTCTGAGATCCCAACATCAGATCCTGATTTGGTGCCAATGGGACCATCTGGGAAGTATACCCTTATAAACAAAAAATGAATTTCTCGAATCGGTCCAGGCGTTTTCGAGTAATCGGGTAACATACATAAAAAAAAAAGATTCCGACGAATTGTTAACCTCCTCCTTTTTTGAAGTCGGTTAAAAATTAACTAAGAGGAAGTCAATACATGTCAATTTGTCAAGTTACCTTATTGTAATTATATGAGATAGAACCCATCCCGTGTATGTACCCTCATAAGCGCAATGAAAACATACTACATACATCTAATCTTCAACAGGATATTCTCCTGTCCTTGGCCAAGGCGGTGGCGAACACAACAGCCGCATTGGTACTGAAGGCGAAGAATGTGGCCGCACAATGCAAGGACGACCAACAACTGCAGAACAACATCATCGCCGCGGCCACGCATTGCGCACTCGCTACCAGCCAACTGGTTGCATGTACTAAGGTAAGAAGTCATTGGGTGTTACTATTAGTGAAATATAAAAACATAGTAGATTGAATGATGCTGTTCATGGCGGGTAAGATAGCTAGATTCATTTTTCCGGCTGTAGATTTTAAACATCGAAAGTGTGATGGTCAGGTCATTGGTCGTTATTACTTTATCGGCTATCTTGTGTACGAAGTATCTTAAAATCATATCGATGATAGTTTTATACTTATTTTTCGTTCATTATTAACGTTCTCCTCTAGATTTTTTGGGGTTGTGGATGACCTAACAACCTTACCTTTTTCTCTCTCGACAAGTTGGCAGCTATTGTATGTAAGTGTCTACGTACTAGGTAGGTCTTGTTAGTCATAGAACGCACTATGACAACTGACGTCATGCGGAAAAAGGACAGGCTTCCCTTCCTAATCTGATGGTAGCGGCTTTACTGTGCCCTGACATTGCAGAAGTCTATGGGCGGCGGTGACTACTTACCATCAGGTGGCCCGTCTACTCGTCTGTATATCGAAGCACTAAAATTAATAGGTGATAATAGTAATGAGGTCAATATCACTGTATGTTCTGATGCAGGTGGTGGCGCCGACCCTGCACAACCCGCTGTGTCGCGAGCAGCTGACCAGTGCGGCGCGTCAGGTGGCGCAGGCGGTGGAACGGCTCGTGGAGTCATGCCGGCTGGCGCCCGCCGCAGCAGAGCCAGGAGTCGACCAGCTCACCGCCGCCGCGCACCGCGTCACAGACGAACTAGACCGTCTGCTGGCGCACTGTGAACTCGGTCAGTACGGTATCACTGCAACGATACTACACCCACAATACACCAACACTACACAAACACTGTACCGACATTACACCGACACTTCAACGAAACTATACCGACACTATAGTGTATCGAATAATAATTCTTAACTTATAAATAATTTAAAACTTATTTGGATCCTTCGAGTGATAAACAATGAAAAGAATTTTGACTCTTCGGAATTACGATCTGACTTGAATTTACCTGCACAAAATCAGACGGAATAGTTTATTGCGATCATTGAAAGCTCCGATAATCATAATAAGCCATATATCGATCGTTCGTTTATAAAATGAATAACTCTAACAAGTATAATGTTTGCACACAGAGCGTGGCGGCCAGGCCTGGGTCCGTTCCCGTGCGGTGGAGAGCGTGCTGACGGCGTGGGAGCGTGTGGCGGACGCCGGTGACGCGGGGGAACTCGTGCGGCATGCGAGACATCTGGGACAAGCCACGGCCAGGCTTATCACTGATATTAAGGTGAGAAATGTGTTATTCGTTTAGAATTGCCTTGTATTCTTGTTGAGTTAGTAACGCATAAAAGTAATAATCAATGAAATTCTGTAAGGCGTCATTACTTTTGTTCAGTTTAATAGATTACACGAATTTATTTATTTTATTACCCGACCGTCCAAAAAGGATTTTAAGTTTCCCCTTGATCCGTTGTAGATATGCATGGTAATGCTAGAATCCTTACATTATCCCGCATGATATAACGAACTACGTACGTTTTCGGAGATTCTTGTTAATATAATAATATCTAATACAAGAAGGTATAATTAACATCATTTTTACGTCATAGACGGAAGCAGAAGCATCACCATCGGACTCGCAACGGAAACTGCTGGCAGCTGCTAAACTATTAGCTGACGCTACAGCCAGGATGGTGGAGGCGGCTCGCCAATGCGCGTCTTCGCCACAGGTAATGACCTAACAAACATATCCATAATGCGCTCTGGATGTTAGTAAATATAAAATTTAAAGTGATTACAAAAATAATTTGGTCCTTCGAGCCGGATCTATGCCATTGTAATCGAAATTATCAATTGTTCTAAATTTTAGTTGCTTTTTAAATTATTTTATATCTTTTTATAGAACTAAAAGTCTAATGTATGATTTGTCAGGATCGCGAGAAACAAGAAGCTCTCCGCAAAGCCGCCGAGGAGTTGCGCTACATCACCACGGACTACGCACAAGGACAAGACATCGTCGGCTCACAAGTCGCTCGACTACAGGTGACTACTACTGCTGAATACTAGATATCATTAGATATCATTTCCTAAATTTTACTGACTTTAGGTTATGCTAATACCAATGTTACTACAGCCAAAGGTTCAAAATGACTGTATGTCCTACTACTTAGCGTCTCGATTTCTTTACCAACTTTCTATTTTAATTTTTGAGTAGCTTTTGCTCGCAGTTTCGTATTCATTATTTCGTTCGAATAAAGCACTCTCTTTTTCCCCAATTTACCCATCTCCAAATAACTTTTTCAATATTTCTTTCCCCGAAAACGGCCGTTCTCAATTGATTTGCTTACCAACGTATATAGTATTTAGTTTTCATTTATATAGGTTAGTGAATATTACATTACATTAACCAAGTAATTTAAATTTGTCAGGAGAGCGCCCGTCAAGCGACATCGAGTGCGACACAGCTGATCACTTCAGCACAAAACGCGACTCAGTACAACACCAATAAATACTCACAGGTAACTTATTTACTATTTTTACAATATATTTTAGAATCGTCATATATCATATATGTATAGTAAATATAATTCATTTAACGAGTATCCTCCTCGTATTTTATACTCTCTTCTAGCATTTAATTCAAAAATTGACGTAAACCAGTGCAATGAATACACATTATGTGTTGATGCAGGAGACCCTGCTGGAGGAGTGCAAGATCCTGCAGGAGCAGATCCCGCGCGTGATGGACGCGGTGCAGGTCGCCACGCACAGGCCTGCCGAGGCCGCCGCCAGGCTCGACCTCATCTCCGCCTCCGAGACCTTCCTTCAGGTACTTCAATATTAATATCACATCATAATGTTGACCGATCGGAAGTTAGTCGTTTTACACATGTTTTAGGCATTTTAAATTTTCATTATGAAATTCTTGGTGCTTCTGTTCAGATCACTAGATACCATCTGAAGAATTGGCGTATTTAAAATATAATTTTGACATGTACTACCTTTTGGCCTAATTTACAAAATGAATGATTTGGTCTCTACTAATAGTTACACCGTTCTTGACTAAGTTCAGATTGAACAAGTAAAATTACGCATTTTGTGGCTTGATGATGTGAATAATGCGGTAGTAGTTGAACCGCTTGATGTTCAGATAATAAGAAAGGAGTTGACTGGTAAAGTAGCTTTAGAAAAAGTGTTTTTTTACGTAATATTATTTTTATTAACCGACTTCAAAAAAAGGAGAAGAACAATTCGTCGGAATCTTTTTTTTTATGTATGTTACCCGATTACTCGAAGACACCTGGACCGATTCGAGAAATTCTTATTTTGTTTAAAAGGGTATACTTCCCAGGTGGTCCCATTGGCACCAAGTCAGGGTCTGATGATGGGATCTCAGAGAAATCGATGGAAACCTTAAAATTTTATAGAGGCGCATAATTTGTTTTTTTATTGAAGTCGGTGTATTTTATGAATTAAAAAAACTTTTTAACTGGGAAAAAATCTGAAGTATCGCCTAAAACGTGCAATAATAATATACGTGTCCCGTTTCATATTGAATGAAGTTTACATGTCATCGATATTTTGTGTTGTAATGTTGATTTTGTCCGTACAGAGGAGCGGCAACGCTATAGCGGCTAGTCGCGGCGCGCTGCCCACCGTCGGCGAGGCGCCCACCGCCAAACATCTCGCTGATACTTCACATCGATTCACCACCGCCTGTGCTGATCTCAGGTAATTTTGTACCATAGAAAACGTATAAGTGGGTCACCTCATTGTAAGTGATATCTATAATACCACAAGAGTTATCGGTGTGTTGCCGACCTTAAAGGAACTCAGTTTGAAAAGAGTACGAACGCTAGAACAAGCTGTTACTTTTTGATTTTCTATGAGACAGAGCTATCGAGCCGGCCTATGTCCTAAACAAAATTGTCCACAGCATACCTTTTTAACTTTGATGTAGATGTTGCTAATTCGCACATACATAATTTGCTGACCTGAAGTTAGACGTGAGTGGCGGCTCATGTTTTTAGATATTGAATGGTGACGGGAGGCGAAGAGAGGGAAAGAACTAACTAACTTCACGATAAGTTACGTGTACTGTATATATATCAAATTCATTGTCTCCTGTCTAGGTCTGCAGTAAGTCGCGCTCGTATCTCCAACAAGGGTCTGGAGATGGACGCCGCAGCGGAGATCATCCGCTCTCTTCAAGGAGAGTTAGATGAGCTTGAGGAGGCTGTCAGGGCTTTCGACCTCAAACCTCTGCCTGGACAAACGGTGAGATAACTTGCAGATAATAAATACCTTTGGAATTTTAGTGACCCGCACCAACTTCGGACGGAGTTTAGTCAACCTTAAGGTCTTTTTAATATATACAATTTGGTGGTAAATTATTTTTGTGCACATTATAAAGTTCAACCAGCGGTAGGCATGAATGTGTCGATTTAATATCCGCACCGACAATGATTTTTCTATAAGATTACAGTCTTCTAAGGTGATGATGTATGTGAAGTTAGCTATTTCACCACTCAAGTATCATTTGGACATATTTAGCCACTCCAAATTTGCAACAGTCGCCCTAATTGACGTACTTATTAAGCCTTTTTGTAACATTAGTATTATGGAAATAAAATAGATTTTGGCTTGTATTTTTACTCACTGCTTATTACTTATGTCCGGTGTCCCTGTGATACTGATTGGTTATAGTATTCTGAAAGTATTTTTTTTACTGCCTGGATAGATAAGCGAGCAGACAGGCCACCTGCCGGTCTACTCTTGAACACAATTCCGATCGATCGGTATTGGATTTGTGAGATTTTGTATTCTAAGTGCGACCCTAGCGCTATATTACTTCAATATTGTATAACCATTCATATGATAATCTTAATTCCAATTACTGCATATCAATGGCTACACAATATTGAAATAATATGGTGCTCGTGATTACGAAATCTCTCAAATCCAATACCGTTCGATCGGAATTGTGTTTAAGAGTAGACCGGCTGATGGTAAGCAGTCAGCGCCGCCCATAGACTTTTTTATTTTTTTATTCCACAAAGAGAAGGCAAAGGTTCTCCACCATGCAGTCATGTCTGTCGTTTTTTTTTATTCAAATCTGGGCTAAAATTAAAGTCTTCTTCTTCTCTGGTTTTAACTTATACAAAAGGCCGAAGCCATGTCTGTAGTCTTCATCCATTCAAAAGGGGGAAGCCATGTCCGATATTTTTCCCATTCTAGAGACTGAAGCCATGTCCGAAGTAAACACAATTCATAAGGCCAAAGCCATGTCTGTATGGTCACAATTTAAAGGCCAAAGCCATGTCTGAAATAATTGGCTATTTGACAACATTGAAAATACACTGCAAATTGTGGTCATCCTGTTAGACAATAGCTTAAAAAACCATATTTCACTTCATTTTAAACAAAATAATGTATATTTTTTGCAAATTAAACGAAATAAAATACATTTATTTAAAATTTTATCTGTGATGTGAACGCTCTGTGATTGGTTGCAACTCTGGTGACGTCACACGCAAGTAAACATAGTAGGGATGTGACATTGAGTGAAAAAAAAAAACGATTTTTCTCACTTGAATAATAATCTATTTTAGAAAAATCGATATTTTATAAGAAATATAATTGTTTTTTTTTCTTAAAATTTTGCGTAATATGTTTTTCTCTGTAGTAAGAAATTAATATTAACAATTTATTAGGAGTCTTCAGTTTGGCATTGAAGTCACCCATTTCACCGCTGCAGGAATCCTTGGTACGAGACATAGCTTTCCCTATGTCTTCGTACGTTGGGGCGTACACTTGTATAACCTTCAGAGTATATTTTTAAGATAAGGTACGGCCACTCGAGCTGATACGCTGCCAACTTCCACAGCGTTGCTTTTTAGTGACTTGTGGATAATAAATCCGACGCCACCTTGGGATGGTTGGTGTCCTTCTCGGAAGTAGAGTGACCAGAATCTAGGGCCATCTTCTCCTCCCCCTGTCTTCGGATATCGGATAGCCCTACGATATGCCAGTTAATGTGACTTAGCTCTTCTTCCAACACAGCGATGTGCTCGTCCAACCGCAGAGAGCGTCCGTTGTACGTCGCCAAAAATTGTTTTTTGTGGTACCCTACCGTAGCCCGGGGATTGTAATGGGTGCCTTCAATGCCAATGTACAATAGTACAAGGACACGGCGAATCGAGGGTAGGATCATTCGGCTATGGGTGCAGGAATCACAGGGGGCAAATGCTAGTCAACTTTTTGGAGACCCGGGGCCTCTTTTTGATGAATTCATTTTTCCAGAGGAAGTGGACTTGGCAAAGCTCCAATAATGTCACCAGGAATGAGAGCGACTTCATTATGACTAATAAGCGCCAAATATTCAGAGATTTGTCTGTGATCAGTAGGTTTAACACCGGTGGTGATCACCGACTGGTAAGAGGTACTTTGAATATAAAAGTAATTTTTTTTAATTGGTAAATTATTTTGTAGCGCATTACGATTACCATTGTCTTTACACGCTTTATACTAGCTACAATTGTATCCAAGAAGACTAAGTATATATGTAACGGAATCCTTCAACGTTATGTTCACCACCTTCAAGACATCAGATTTACTTGAATATTTACACACGTATCAAGGACCTATGATCAGCAGGTTCGCCAAGATATTAAAAAATATTAGGTATCATTTTAAATTATATTTTTATGTGGTCTTAATTTGTAATCGAATATTTTATTATAAGGAGGTACGTTTGATGCTGTTTCGAGACTAAAAGCATAAAATAAATTATAGATAGATAGATAGATAGATAACTCTTTATTGCACACCATCAAAATAATATTACAAAAAGAAACCTTAAAGCTAAAGAAAAAATATATTGCTATTATATTTAAAAATAACACGCTTAATTAGCTAGCCGAACTAAAAAGTTGAAAATAATATTAATTTCCTTGCGAAAAATTATAACTTAAAAAAAAAACTAAAAAATATCACGTTTTAAAGTTAAGGTTTTCAAATATAATTCCGAGATCTTTGAATCTAATAAGTTCATTGGCACACCGTTTAACGAAGAAAGGATGTATGCCAGACCCTTAGAAGAGTCAAGATTTTTAATAAAACATATCGATATTTTGTTTCGATATATCAAACTCCGATATTGATATATTTAAAAATATCGATATATCGAAAATCCGATATTTTTAAAAATATCAATATCCCTAGATATTAGCTTGTTTACTTGCATGTGACGTCACACCAGCGCCATTACAGAAATAGCGTTTTTGCCGCGGTTTTGGAGATTTAAACTTTAACATTGATTTTTATTAATAATACTGTATATTTTCCTGAAATATCAATGTAGTGTGCTTATTATGTAATAAAGAATAGTTTTAAATCATTATCGAAAATGAGTCAAATAGCCAATTAATTCACTTATTTATATTCACATATAAAACGTCACATCACATTCCCGTCATTTTTTTCCCGCCTATAGACTATTGCAATGCCAGGGCACAGCAAAGCTGCCTACCGTGCCTATAGATATAAGATGTTGTTTGTATGTGGTGCAGACGGAATGGGCGAGCTCTACTCTGCGCACGTCCCGTCGCGCCGCCGCCGCTGCCACTGCACAGCTCGCAGCGGCCGCGCGGCTGGGCACCGCGGGTGCGGGGCCGGGCGCGGGGGGAGGGCGCGCCGCTGCAGACCTCGCCGCCGCGCTTAGGGACTTCAATGCGGGCGTGAGGGCCGCCGCTGCGCATCAACCGAAACATGCGCTACCGTATGTACACATCACTACCACACACCACACGACGCTATACTTTAACTTGTATGCCGATAACTGTCCTATTTTTCTAGATTGAGCTTCTTGATGCTATATCAATTTGTTTATTAAAAATTACACTTGTATCATTCACAAGGACATGAACGTCATGACGTCAATTTATCACAATAACACTTTTTAAGAAACAATAGTGTTTAAAATATACATTGATTACAATAATTACTCGATTTTTATTCAATCGATATACAGATAAAGTACCAAATTAAATAACCTATGAACAACTAAAATCGCTAGTGTAACTTCGTGCTCATAGTTTCTTTACGACATTTAATCCGGGAATATCGATTTCTAATTGACTTCAATTTGAATAATGCCATAAAATAAAATAACATTCATGTAACAAAAATATTTTCATTGATATCATTTTGTAGTATTATATCAATAAATCATTAACACCTACAGAATGATATCATCCGGCCGCCAAGTGCTGCACTCCTCGCTGACCATGGTGGAGACTGTGAAGAGATACATGAGCACCTCGGAACAAGTGGACGCCGTTGCCATCGCGTCTATCGCTAAGGACATATCGCAGGTAAATATATCGTACTTAAAATACGTCATATCATTCATTTTTGATAGATTCTTTATTTAATTATTATAATAATGAACAAATTGATTAACCTGTCGATTGTTATTCGATAATAGAAGTTGAATTCAAAAGTATCTAATATTGATATCGATTGTTTAAATACTTTACCGCACTTATTATGAAATCAATTATCGATTGTTTTACACATAAACAAGAATATCATCCGCAGTTTTATTATTTATTAATTTTAAAGAATTTTCTGCTTAAAATATAGCAACCGTAAAAACAAATATAGCACTGGCGTGACTTTTGTATGTTGTCATCCAGGGTCTGGACCAGACGATGGAAGCAGTGCCCTCGCACGCGGAACTGGACCTCGCCATGGAGAACATTAACGAGACCCTAAACATACTCAACATGGGAGAGTTCCCGCCTACGGACAGTAGCTATGGGTATTTACTCTCACGTACACTTTAATATCAACCATATGTGTATGGACATTAAGTTTAATATGCAATGACCTCGAAGCTGAAGCTCGCACATCGATATTTGGAGCCCATTTCTTATAATTATTATACTACAAATATGTTAAGCAGAAAAGACCCAACTGATGTTTGATACTTGAGAGTAAATGCAGTTTAAAGTTTGATAGCAAATATTAAAAAAACTGATTAAATAACTAATAGAAAATTAGCTGCGTAATAAAAACATGTAATTTTTTTAGGTAAATATCATCACACTGCCTGGATCTGTTGTGCACATATGAAATGTCATTACGAAATTATAGCTATGTGTTAAAAAATCAATTTCATGAAAAATTTGGTTGGAACTTTTCTTAAGGGTCTAATTGTTAATAAATATAGTTAAAACTAGCCATAGGCTTATTGAAGCTTATCTGTGAAACTATTTTTTTTGTCTGTATAGTGAACTCCAATCCGAGTTGAATTCTGCCGCCGTGGGTCTGAACACGGCGTCTTCAGAAGTGGTGCAGAGCGTGGACCAGCCGGCCGCGCTGGCAGACTCCAGCCAACACTTCGGACAGGCCTTTAACCGCCTCCTCGGAGTCTCCATGGAGATGGCTGGTCAGACTGAGGTAACGTCACAGATTGTAGATATATCATTACCCTATTGAAGTTAGTTAATTCACCATCACCGTGTCTAAAAATAATGGTGATGATGCCTGTTACTAACTTCAAGATGGACAAGTCATAATGCAAACTTCAGGATGGACAAGTTATTTTACGCGTACTATACATTCTAGCATGTCACATTCCGGGATTAGCCTGTGGGTAGTTAAACTGGCTGCTGGGGAGAGTTTCAAGAGATTTGTATATAATTAACATTATATATTGTATATATTATGTATATATTGTACAGGACCGAGAAGTGCAATCCATGATGGTGAACTCCATGAAGTCAGTGACGGTGAACTCGTCGAAGCTGCTCGGCACCGCCAAGTCTGTCAGCCAGGACCTGACGCGGCCCAACGCGAAGAACCAGCTCGCGGCCGCGGCGCGTGCGGTTACAGACAGTATTAATCGATTGGTGAGTATACATTTAAATGATAATACTAGGATAAAAAAATACTAGCCCATTAAACATTGTCCCACTGCTGGGCACGGGCCTCCTCTACTAATGAGAGGGGTTAGGCCTTAGTCTACCACGCTGGCCTAATGCGGGCTGGTTGACTTCACATACCTTCGAAATTGCAAATTCGTATTTTTGCCGCACCATCAAGCTGTGGAACAGTTTGCCAGCTACCGTGTTCCCTCCCTCCTATGATCCAGGCTCCTTTAGGCGTAATGTGAAGAAGCTAAAAAGCAGGCCGGCATGATTGTGTTGAGTAGCGGGGGATAGACTGTCTCTCGCTACTTGATACTCTATCTGGACGGCACTGCGCTTACCATCAGGTGCAGTGTGGTCACTATGCCGCGCCAGAATAAAAAAAATCTTATGAGAATTCTTAGGTATGCAGGTTGCCTCACGATGTTTTCCTTCACCGTTAAAGCAAGTGATAATTAACATTTAATACACACGTAGCTTTAGAAAAGTGAGAGGTGTATGCCGTGTGGGTTTCGAACATACGTCTTTCGTCTTCACAGTCCGTACCGCAACATTTATTTATAGTTATAGTTTTCAATATTTGGACACAAATCCACGTTCCGATTTTTTAAGGCGAATAAATTTAATATAATCGAATATACCGAAAGTAATAGTAAACTTGTTTAATAAGACCTGATTATTTCGATATCTGGATGAACTTCCATTCGCTGGATAAATTTGTACATAACAATAACTTTTATAACCAACATTAGGTTATTTTGTGTCAAATTCAATATCGATATCAAAAAATAAATACAATCAATTTCATTGAAACTTATTGTAAGTTGTATTCGATTATTTAGTGTTTAATAAGTATCTTTATAACTTTGAGAAGGAGTTATATTATTATAGATTTTCTTCCAAATTTGTATATCTAAGTAGTTGATATTTGTGGAAGTTATTTAATGGAATATATTATGTATGTCCAGGTGGACGTGTGCACTGAAGCGGCGCCTGGTCAGAAGGAGTGTGCGGCTGCCATCCGCAGCATCCAGAGCACCCGGCCGCTGCTCGCGGCGCCCACGCAGCCGCTCAGCGAGCTCGGGTACTTCGCCTGCCTCGACTGCGTCGTCGAACACAGCAAGAGTCTCAGTGAGTCTCGCACTACACACACACACACCGTTTTAAAGTTTTTTATTATATTTGTGATCCTATCGATCAATTCAAATCTATACTTATATATAAAGCTGAAGAGTTTGTTTGTTTATTTGAACGCGCTGATCTCAGGGACTACTGGTTCGAATTGAAAAATTCTTTTAGTGTTGGATAGCCCATTTATCGAGGAGCGCTATAGGCTATATAACATCACGCTATGACCAATAGGAGCGGAGCAGCAATGAAAAATGTTGCAAAAACGGGGAAAATTGATTCCTTTTGAGAGCTTCCGTTGCGTGCGCTGCGTTAACTGTTAAAGTTACATAACAATCATGTATGACGAAATTGAACCTCTTAAAAAGTTCTAAAAAAAAGTCCGCGACAGCATATGTCTATCTATTTCGGTTGGCTCACTGTAACCTTTTTAATGGTTATCGAATTTGTTCTGAAACAATGCATTATTTGGAAAGGGGTTTTTATAAACATAGTATTAATCCTTATCCAAATATTTTTTTTTATCACAAGTATTTAATTTTGAACAAAGTTGCCCTTTACGTCATTTAATTTCAATGAATATCTTAGGAGATATAACAGTTTTAAAATATCTCCGCAGCAAAATTAATATTGTTTGTATGTCTGTTTCTTACCTTCTCATGACTAAACGGGTGAACGAATCCTAATGAAATTCAGTAGAGGGATAGAATATATCCAAGGGAAGAACATAGGGTATCTTTTGTCTCAAAAAAATATCTTGAAAGGGGTGAAATAGGGGTTCAAAGTTTGTATGGGCAATCCGTAATACTTCAACTTAGGGATCTGAAAATTAATATTTCGGCTTTTGGTAAAAAATAAAGAAATACGTGTTTCAACGTTTTTACCAAAATCATCCCTTAAAGGGCGAAGTGAAGAGTTAACTTATGAGGTATTCTTTAAATGTAATCTCAAGCTTCAGACACAACACTTTTTTTGTCGAAAGCGGAATGAGAATAAAACAGTTATGCTGGACTAGCCGGTCTTACGACCCAGCACCCCCTCGCCCGGATGATGGCTATCCGGGCTGCCGCTGGGCCGAGTCCCTACCCCTTATGTACACCCAAGCGGACACTACCAGCTAAAACCCCGCGGTGGCCTTCTTCGGCACTTACGGAGCGATCCCGGGGTATTATAAGGAGTGCTAGAAGTTGAAAGTTAGGAGTTATGCCTGTCTAGCCATCTAGACAGTCACAACACCTTAGATTCAAGACGATCGCTATAGGTGCCTCAGTGCAGAAGACAACTCCTTGCATTGATACTTCTGCTCCCGAAAATAACCTCCACGGGGGAGGAGCCACGAGCAACAGCTAGTCTAAATATAAAATATAGATTTGTTGATAAGAGAGAAAATCCGTGAGTTGGATCTCAAAGTGAACTTTTTTAAATGTTTAGTTAAGGATGTAATAAATGTCGAATGTATCACATATATCCAATGTATTTGAGAAGTTGCTAATCCAATAGGCATATCAAAATACATGTCAAATATGGCTTCATTAAGAAGTTTTCTGTTCCATTATTTCTGTATTTGTAAGTTCCCAAATAATGTGTATTTTTTAAATCACTAAGTAACTGCAATTAATGCAATCTAATTAGATTTTGTATCTTATACTGTTGTGATATTGTATAAAGAGCGTAGTTATATATCTGGTTGTGTGATGGTATGATGCAGGCGAGGGTATGTCCGGCATGGCGGGGAGCGCCAAGCGTGGCGAGGCGGAGTCGTTCTGCCGGTCGGTGTCGGCGGTGGGCGGCGCCGCGCAACAACTCGTCGAGTGCGCCGCGCATGCCGCTTATCTGGTACCCATACGCACACACACACACACATTAAATATGTATTGTTTGGTGATTGTTGGTTGATATTTGTTTGTGTACGGTGCAGGTGGCTATATCAGACGAGACGTCAGTGGCAGGTCGCGCGGGCCCCGTGGACCAGGCGCAGTTCGCACGCGCCGCCGTCGCCATCGACCAGGCGTGTCGCGCGCTCGCAGACTCAGCCACCGACCAGCACCAGGTCGGTACCCACACACAGTCTCAATGATTTTGTCCTCAATAATTATTAAAGCGATAAATATTGGTTGAACAGGTGCTGTCAGCGGCGACAGTTATCGCGAAGCACACGAGCGCCCTCTGTAACGCGTGTCGCGTGGCTTCAGGCAAGACCGGTGAGCCCCAGGCCAAGAGACACTTCGTGCAGGCCGCCAAGGACGTCGCCAACTCCACGGCCGCACTCGTCAAGGAGATCAAGGCGCTGGACACTGACTACAGCGAGGTAGGAGCTACACTACCTTATCACATCCTCTCCCTTCCACACCAGAACCACGCGTACTGGTTGGCGGCGCCACAGCTTTGTGTGTCTAATATCCAGCTCGAACAAAGAGCAGAGCAAAATCGTATTTTTGCCGCACCATCAAGCTGTGGAACATTTTGCCAGCTACCATGTTCCCTCCGTCTTATGATCATGGGTTCTTTAGGCGTAGTATGAAGAAGTTACACAGCAGGCCGGCATGATTTTGTCGAGTAGTAACGGCTAGTTGTCTTTCACTACATGGTTCTCTAACTGGACGGCACTGCGCTTACCATCAGGTGCAGTGTGGTGACTTTGCTGTGCCAGGATAGAAACATAGATTATAAATATCAATCCATCGATATAACAGCCAATAAGTTGTGAATACTTTCGGTATTGTGGATGTTCATGGGCGGTGGAGATCACTTAACATCAGGTGACCCACTGGCTCGTTTGTCGGACTATGAAATAAAAAATATAAAAAAAAAAGTTCAAGCAAAAAGGAGAATAACAAAGGCTAAAGGAAATTGACTAATATATATTAGTATTCTATTACTTTTTAATCCATATTGCTCTAAAACACTATTTCGTTGACAGACAGAAACTAAAACCAATAGAACTAGCGCTCGCTATGACTAAACGTTGGTCAATATTCAGACTCTGAAACTGTTCCAATGTAGAATAGTGCTGGAATAAATGCAAGCGAAAAGCTCTAACAAAGTGAATTCGATAACAAATAAAACTCAACCTTATTATCCTTGTTATACGATTGATAATACAACGATGTTGTGTTGTCTACAGGAGAACCGCGCCCGGTGTGCCGCGGCGACTGGTCCGCTACAAGACGCGGTGCGGTCGTTGTGCCAGTTTGCAGACAGTCCGGAGTTCGCATCCATCCCCGCTAAGATTTCACCACAGGCCAGGCTTAGCCAGGAAGCTATCCTTGAATGTGGCAGGTGTGTAATTTAATAGTATTATTTTGTACTTTAAATGTTTTTATTTTATTTTGTAGATATATTTATGTTAAATTTAATCGATACTATCAAAATCGATTGTTTCTGTTTTATTTTATATATTTGTTTAACACGTTGACTGCGGCGCGAAATTATGCGATGATACGCCTATGCGGCTAGCACACGCTAGGTGCGTTTCCCGCACTCGCGTAACAATCCCGAACGCCAGTGCGGCATCACGCGCCGGGCGTGTTGAAATTAGCGCTACGAGCATGCGGCCAAAACACATACGGTGTGTTTTTTTAAAAAAATAGTTTATTTTAAATAAAACGGTAAACAACATACGTGCATTATTATTTTAATAAAAATAACCTACAATACGTATTAAAATTGACATAAAACTAATTTTACGGATTTTATAAACTGCGATAAAATCTGTAAAATTAGTATTATATCAATGTGTAATATTCGTATAAACATAAAACCATTACGAAGGAAAATATTACCATTATATGATTTTTTTAAAACCCAGTTCAATGTTTATTTAAAGTAAAAATGTAATGAATAATAGCAAGTGCATCCTCATAAAAGTATATTATTTTTAGTTATAGAGAGGGGGTTTCAATGCCCGCCGCGGCCGCGTCGCCGTGAAATATTATTAATAATAAATGTGCGCTGTTTCTTCAAATTCGGTTAAATTATATCGGCAAACAATGAGCTCGACGTCCGACAAAGCATTAGCCGCTCATAAAAACACATTTTGAACCAATAATGTAAATTTCATCGTAAATGACATCTGTTCTTACGTTGAACTGAGCACGTGCAATAGTAAAAATAAAATCGTATTTTTAATAGTATAATGGAATGGATTACCTACACATTTACGCGGACGGTTGTAAAATCCTCAAACATTTAGTGATACAATATGAAATGATATTACCAAAGTATTCATATATAAAACTAATATAATTTTATATCACGATAATAATCCGACAGCATCAGTGAAAAGTCATGATAAAATAATGTCAATGATTATATTTGTACATGTACAATAGCATTAGGAAACAATTTATTTATTGGTATTATGTTCAAAGCTACATTTAGAATAATCATTCCTATAAATATAAATCAAACCATGACTATCCAAGACAAGTAATAAAATATTACATAAAATAATGTAGGTGAAGCCACCATCATTGTATATATTCTTGTAAAACGCACCTAGCGTGTGCCGGCCGCACTGGCGTCGCGCAATAAAAAACACACCTGGCGTGTGCGCCCGCATCCTTGTATGGATTTTTTTAAAACGCACCTAGCGTGTGACGGCCGCATGCGCGTAGCAAAATCAAAAACACACCGTGTGTGTGCGCCGCAGTCAACGTGTTAATAAATATTATCATATCAAAGTATTAATTAAATATGTTCGTTGTACAGAAACATAATATCGGGTTCATGCTCGATGCTGGAGGCTGCCAAGCACCTGGTGCTGTCTCCCCAGGACCGGGTGCAGTGGCAGCACCTCGCGACGCACAGCAAGACCGTCTCCGACAGCATCAAGTCGCTCGTCACGCAGATCAGGTCAGAAAACAGTTACTACTAACACCTTCCATTCTGAGTACATTTATTAACTAAAGAGTGTTTTTAGACAAAAGAAAACTTATCTATTATATTTACACACATAAAGACATTGATTCAAACAAAATCTTTGACGCCAATCAAAAATTTACCATTCATATGTATAGAAATCAACGTATAGCCAAGAATACTCTTAAATGTTATTCTTGCAGGCTGAAATCTCATAAAGTCCAGTAGTTTTGTTGCTTGCATTATCTTACTAACCGAAACAAAACACTTGAATCGTACTTTTAGGATAATAGCTTGCTCTTTTAAAACTCGATCGTTTTATCATTAAATATTTTATTATATAACAGAGAGAAGGCCCCAGGGCAGCGCGAGTGCGCGGCCGGCTTGGAGACCCTGAACAAGTTGCTGCGCGAGCTGGATCACGCCAGCATACAGGCCGTGGGGCAGGAGCTGCAGCCGAGGAAGGCCAACACGCTGCAAGGTAACATTGTCTCATTGTCTTGGTATAGGATCTACAGGGGTTTTTGTCTCGAATTGATTGTTAAGTTATTTCTAGTGGTCCCGGGCAGACGTTATCCTGCCATAAGCCGCCTTCTCTGTGGACCCAATTTTCGTTGAAAAATAAGAAATTCTGATCTCGACAACAGCACCACCTATCGGATTTAAAACTATCCTATCTTTGACAGTCTCTGTGGCGTAGTAGGCGAGTAGCCGACTGTGAAACTAGAGGCCGTGGGTTCGATTCCCACACCGGGACAAATGTTTGTGACATACAGATATTTGTGTCCGGAGTCTGGGTGCTGTGAGACCGTGCGTCTCTCGTAGTCCCTGATATCCACAACACAAGACTCTTAGTATCGGACGGGGGGTGTGTGTGACTGTTGGGTGTTATTTATTATTTTATTATATTTATATTTCATGGGTTCAATAAATATTTAATTTTGATTTTGCCACAAGGACTCCGGTAGTGTCAACTTCTAAAGAAGATTGGGTATTTAGAAGAGAACAAATTGGGTACTTGTAGTGTTACTGATCATGTAAACGCTACAACATAACTACAATTTTACTTCGATATTCTGTGAGAAATCACCCGGGTCGAATCGGTCCATTGAATGACATACAGCTAATAAACTACTCGTTGAGTTTTAACCGCATTTATACAGTGGAAGTTTATGTTGTGTCAGGTTACTCGGAACAGATAGAGAACAGTGCGTCAGAGATGCTGGAGCGCCTGGAGCCGTTGCGACTCGCAGCCAAGAGTGAGGCGGAGAACCTCGGACATACCGTCAAACAACTGGTATGCCATTCAAATATGATTATTAAATAAAAATGATTGTATGTAGTAGAAATAAATTACAATTAACCCAATTAGAGTTTTGTGTTGGAATGTTCCAATTCACAACAATACGTAGTTAGGTACCTGACATTTCAAAAATCACGTCCAATTCCGCTTTTTTCTTATCTAAAATCTATTATCTAAAAAATATTAACCCGCTGAAAAACAACTTGAAGACATTCAAATCGGGTAGTTGTGAAATATCAGAGAAAGGAAGCTCGATATGAATCATGACGTCAGATCAATCACGACCCAGAATGGTCATTGTATGATATATTTATACCATATCAGATTATATGGCCATAGTGAGATGTTCCCACTACGCATCTACTTTTGCTCATATCGATATTTATAATAACAATTGAGACTTCGTTTTTTAATTAATTTTGTTCTTTTTTTATGAAATAATAGTATGTACTGTATTGTAAATTGGTTGGTACAATGTGTTGTGTTGTGTGGTGCGTCAGGTGTCGTACGCCGAGGCGTTGTCTGCGGGCGCTATAGCGGCGGCGTCAAACGTGACCGAGTCCAACGCGCAGGCGACGCTCCTGACGCACGCGCGCACCGTGCTCGAGACCGCCGCACTGCTGCTGCACGCCGCCAGGGACGCCGCCGGGAACCCTAGGGTACTGCCCCTACACCACATCACCATCCACCACTTTTTTGTTTTTTAATGCCTGTATAGGCAGACGAGTCACCTTCTGGTACGTAGACACCACCGCCCATAGACTTCTCCAATGCCAGGGCACACAGTACATGAAAACTACTATCAAAAAAAGTATAGATATGTCGGCGGCATGACCACATGCCGAGGTTGTGAGAGGGCTTACACGCCCTTCTCCGATTGCCAGATACAGTCAGGATGCACAACGTATGATAGTTCAGTAGAAAAACACGAGATTAACACTTCAGACTTCAGAGTTATTAACACGTTCCCTGCGGCTCACTTTTTAAATTCGCAACGCGCATGCGGGTGCCACACGCGCTGCGTGTTTTTTTCATACATTCGTGATGCGAGCCGCATAGGCGTATCATCGCAATATATGGCGCCGCAGTCAACGTGTTCAACTACTGCCAGTTCCATGGGGAAGAATCTGGCAAGAAACCCTCATGGTTGCTCTTTTAAACACAGCACAATCGAAGTTACTATAAGTGATACTAATTACAGTTTCACATCACGTTAGCTTATTACTTTAAACAGTATTTCGGAAAATGAGTTATTTAAAAGTTCAATTGAGTATCCGTTTTCATGTTGCTCTGACAGATATATTACATAATTTTTATTTTGACATGTCTTCACCGAAGCCCTAACAGTGTGAAAGTAAAAGATTACTTTTAAGGAATAAAAAACAGTATAAACAAAGTTAAACCAAAAAAGATCAATACTAATATTATAAGTTCGAATGTGTTTCAGATTGTGCTGAGTAGTGAGGGATAGATTGTCTCTCGCTACTTGATACTCTAACTGAATGGCACTACTCTTACAATCAGGTGCAGTGTAGTGTGGACACTGCCGTGTCAGAATATAAAAAATAGTGTGTGTTGTACAGGCGGTGAGTGCGCACGCCACCGTCGAGTCTCAGACGCAGCTCGCGCGGTGTGCGCTGGCGGAGCTGGTGCAGTGCGTGCGCGAGCTGAGCACGCAGCGCGGCGCCGTCGGACCGCTGCTGGACACGCTCGCAAGGGCCATCGCACGACTCACAGAGCACAGGTATCTACTACACACACACACACATTACTTCGGTCATGGTGATATGCCGTAAAACGGCAAAACATCGTACCCCGACTCTAGACCCCCGACAAAATCATATACATAGACTTATCATCGGAAAAATTAAGGTACTACTCTAATATGATAATCATCACCGAATACATAATACCTAGGTGGCGCATATATAATTGCACATGCGTTACGACTGCTGTGCTGAGGTCTGCGGTTCGATGCCCGGGTCGGGTTAAAGTGATATTGAGCTTTCTGGAGTCTGGGATTGTTGCCGGTATGGCGATAGGCTCGCCCCCTATCACATTATGGGACCGTAATAAATTCGGCGAAAAGTGGATGTAATGGTTACACCTCTGCCTACCCCTTCGCGGATTACAGGCGTGAGTGAATGTATGTATGTACATTACTTCGATAATAACAGCCTCCATGGCACAAAAAGTAGACGGCCGTGAAACAGTGGCCGTGAGCTCGATTCCAGCACCGAGACCACGTGGACATGTAAAAATAATATTTATTTTGGATCTAGGTGTTGTGAGACCGAAAGTCTCTCGTAGATAATGCTTGCTACACGAGACTTATATCTTAATGTGGGGTCAGAACTATGTGTGTGACTGTTGTTATATATTTATTTATTGAAGTCAAAACTTCTGTAGGCAGTTAGGCACTTTTTAATCACATTAGCAGCCCAATGTATGTCAATTAAGTTGCCTTATCCTAATATTATGAAATAAAACTCATTACAAGACTTATTGCTGCACATGACTGTCGGGAAAGATAAGAAAATCTCGATATCTTGAAACAGTCTACATTGGATTTCACAATACCTTTTATTATTGTAACAATCTAGTTGTGGCTTCATGCATAGGATATACTTTAAACTTTGCCATGTTGTAAAACATCCACGACCTCCAGAGCAGATCCGTCCTTGACCAGGCCCAGCGGCCTCCGTGGCCTTAACCACGGTCCATTTACGTCACGTGAGTCACGCGGCTATTCCTAGACTTCACGCGCGTCTGCGAGATCTGTCTAACTGTGTCAACCATAGACATAGATATATAGACAACGCAAATATTAAGCGTGTAACAACACATATTTAATATTACAAAGTTCTATGCTATACTAAACGATTCATTGTACGATACAACCATGTCGCCGTGAGCCTGCTTATTGTAAAGAATTTTACAAAAAAACCATATTTTTTTTTAAATTCTTGTATAGTCACAAGATAAATTGAATAGCAAGGACCTTGGCACCTTTAGTACTCGATGAGTACACCTTGACCACGTCTGTCCAAGCGTTGTGGAGGCCGACCTCGTGCTCGCTGGACTGACGACCCAAGAGATGTTGCGGGAGGCGGCTGCACGAGGAAGCCGGAGGACCGTCAAGAGTGGCGTGATCTGGGAAAGACCTATGTAGCAGTGGACGGCTACAGGCTGATGAATGGACTCCATGAGAGTTTTCATGTGTTTCTGTGTCTGACATGAGATTTTTGGAGGCTAGATTCCTTCCCATGATTTGTCTGATATTGGGCGGCGATCATTTATCGTAAGATGGTTTACTCTTTGGCTTCTACGATAAAGTAATATTAAATCAGACAACGTTTGCGCCTAGATCTCTTCTTCGTCTTAGCACACGAAGTACACTTGCGATGTCTGTTAAATTTATATCTATGGTGTCAACTGACCTGATTCCAAGTTACGTCTATGGACGCATATTGTGTTTGGGTGAAGCGTGAAATATTTCAGTCAATTCCATTCATCAGTATCATATCTTATGTTGAGACTCGTGGTTGGGCCTGGCATTCTCAAAAGCCAAAGAAGAAACCGAAAACTATTTTTATCTTACTACTACTACTATACTAGGCTTATTCCGCTGTCAAGATAACTCAAAATAAAAATATGCCGTGAAATGTTGCACATTAGCAAAAGCATTGTTTTAAAATGCGTTAATTATAAATATCCTCACTGTTACAAATAACAATAAAATATAGATAATAGATTTTAACACAGTGAAATTTGTTAACCATAAAATCAATAATTTAAAACCGTTAATAACACTCTATGAAAGGGAATCCATCGTAGGCCGTAATTAACATCAACACAAACTGGTTTAAGTGGCATGACGTCAATTTCTTCTCGCTCAAATTTCTGTTCGAGAGATCTTGCTGCAGAATCGGCGATTATAAGTGTTCATCTAGCGTTAGCTGCTAATAGAACAATAATTTTATTTCATCCACTTTCCCCAAAGTTTATCAGACACTAACATACCCACTAACCTTGACTGACTACTCAAGAGATCGCCCCAGGTTAGCATTGTCCGTGCATTATGTCTGTCGGTGACCGGCGCAGTTGGCGGGCGGCCAGTCAGTAGTGACGGCAGCCCAACACGCCGGTGATCCAATCACTCTATAAATAACACGACGCAGCGTTTGATTGATTCAACTAATGAATATATATGTTATTGGGTACAACGCAGGACCAAGGATACTTGAGATCAATCGTAATGTAAAGATATCCTTACTTTATAATACTGATAGATAAATGTCGAGTTTGGAGCTGCGGTGTAAAGCATATATTTTTGAGTAGACCCTAGCGTAGTGTGCGACTTTCCATTCCGAAGTATTTGTAATATACTCCTCAGTGACTCAACTTCAAGGCTCGAATAATTTACGAATTCCGCGTCGATATGCTGATATAAAATCGGTTACCATTGTCGGATTTGAAATTGTACAATTGTTGGGCACAAACCTCCCCTATTAACGATAAGGTCCTAAGTCCATCACTTGCCTATTTCGGGTTGGCAGATATGCCTTTAAAATTATTTTGGGGAAGTTGTGCAAGTTGCTACTCGGTGGACAGGTGACTCGGAAAAGTCGTAGGTTCCTAGTTACCGAGTCTGGACGTGAACACACGACCTTCGTCCCAGCAGCCCGTACCACTCCTCGCTAGGTTATCACTGCTTCATATGTCACAACAATTCACCACTATAGACTCGATATTACTGGTTAAGGTAGGTCATGGTTTTTGTTTGGTGGCATAAAGTTGTTTCTTAGCATTGTACCGTCAGTTTAAGGGAAATGTGATTATGTATATTTCAGTTAATAATTCAGCATTTAAATAAATAGATTTACTTATCTCGAGGCGCGAATCACAGCGGAGTGAGTTAAAATCCGAATTAGAAATCGTTACCAAGAATAGGGTAATTAAACCACTCTCTAAATTCTAGTGCCAAAATATTTAGCTTTAAGCTTATCGATTATCTAAAAAAAGATTTTCGAAGAATACATTCCTTCTACCTACATTCATGTGTGATTTTTTTTATCAATGAACATCAAACATCTGATTGTCAAAGATCACCACTGTAAACATCCAAAATCCTAGAGAAATCTCGGGTAAATTGACCACACTTTTTTTGGGTGATTTTCAAACCACTGAAAAGTCATACGAAACGTTGTAGCTCAAAAACATAAACCATCATCAAATTCCAACCAATCAATATAAACAGTTTAGTAAATCAATTGAAAGATCAATGCACTTGAATGTATCGAAATAATTCGATGCTCAGTGCGTGAAGAGACACGTTCGCGAACGGGCGTGCGTGCGATATATACGTACACGTTGTTGTTTGTTTACGAGCGGAAATATGAAGAAATTGTACGTGTTACAGCATGCTATATTTATGTAGTCGTAAATGTTTAGTAACATTCAGTTAGTGTTAAACTACAGAATTATCAATTATTGTTGTTGAATAAGATATATTTGTTTGAAGCGGACATCATTTTATGATGTGCAAGCTTATTTGAAGATGTTTAATACAAAATTCAGCTATAACCCTTGACGCAAAAGGAGGGTATTTTAAAATGTATGTAATCATAATCTCCACTTAACTGATGGATCAATTCAAGTGCATTTTTATCGAACAGTTTCTGTTTGATGAAAATCTGCTCAAACATTAAGAAATTGCAAATCTGTTTCTAATTAATGTCTGAAGTTAAAAGTAATGTGATAGTGATCTGTTTTTTTATGACGTCATACACTTTTTATTTTGTAAAAAATAGACATTACTTACTATCTGTAACACACACGTCAACACGTAACATTCTGTTGATAGTAGGGTACTTTATACATATTTACTGGATAACGACCACTTTACAGATGGCGAAACACCAAATAAAAGACTCTTTTTAACTAGACTCTGTATCCACACTAGTTAGTAGATGCACATCTTCCCTCGTCGATAATAAATAACATCCAACAGTCACACAACTCAGACCCCACAGCAAGATAATATTATATTGTTTAGGTATCTAGAATTACGAGAGTATATCGATCTCACAACTCCTGGACTCGAAACAGTTGTCACACAAATATTTGTCTCGGTGGCGTGAATCGAATCGACAGCCTTTCGTTTCACAGCGGGATACTCGCCCACTGCTGTTAAAGACTTCCTGGGTGGATACAAGCTTATTTAATTCGATCTGTTTGCTATATATTTTTTTTGTTAACAGGATGTCACTGATCGGCACATACGATGAGACAGACTCATTCGTGGACTACCAGACCAGGATGGTGGGCGCCGCCAAGGAGATAGCGAGACTGGCCACGGACATGGTAAGCGCTTATAAGTTACAGAGTAGTGACAGTGTATAAATAGTATAACAAAGAGTATATTTGTCTGCACATTTTCTGAATTTATATCCGCCCAGACAGCGACCACCGTACACAGGGTATCCTCTCACCTACACTATTCAATCTCTACTCAGAAGCTATAATATCGGAAGCTTTATCAGACTGACTGCGGCGTAAAGATTAACGGAAGAAATATTAACAATCTTAGATATGCCGATGATACGGTTCTGATAGCATCGACAGAATCGGATCTCCAACGTATGGTAGACCGGTTGAGTGAGTGTAGTGAGAGGGCTGGACTCCGAATGAATGCGCTGAAGACGAAGGTCATGGTCGTCTCAAAGAAGACAGGTCCACTTCCGAGTGTTGTTGTAGCTGGTGAACGACTGGAAAATGTTCGTAAATACAAATACTTGGGCACTTGGTTAAATGAGGAATGGGATAGTGATTTAGAAATAAAAGCACGTATTGAGATGTCCCGAAACGCATTTAACAAAATGAAGAAAATCTTTTCCAATCGGAACATCAGTATTTACCTGCGTACTCGCCTTGTTCAGTGTTACATCTGGCCAATTGTTCTATACGGATGCGAGACTTGGACCATTAAAGAAGATCTTAGAAAACGTATAGAGGCATTTGAAATGTGGGTATACCGGCGCATGCTATCCATTAGCTGGACCCAAAAGGTCACTAATATCGAGGTTTTGAGGCGAGTTGGCCAAGACCGCAAGCTCATGCAGACCGTCATGCACAGGAAGGTTGGCTACCTTGGACATGTTTTTCGACATGAGAGGTACGACCTACTGCAAATTATCATGATGGGCAAAGTAGCTGGGAAACGAGGTGTGGGCCGAAGAAAGAAGTCGTGGCTCAGGAATATTCGGGAGTGGACTGGAGTCAAGAGTGCTGCAGAGTTGTTCCGCCTTGCAAGGGACAGAGATAAATATTCGGAGTTGATGGCCAACCTTCAGTAATTGGAGAGGCACCTGAAGAAGAAGAAGAAGTACACAGGGTGTAAAACCAGCCATAGTGGCACATGTAAGTGTCTCACGTTCCGGGGTCAGCCAGTGTACAAGCGGTTTTTGTCGAGGCCTTCCGAGTACTCTGACTCTAGACTCGCGCCCGCTTCTTCACCTCCTTGCCCCATGGCGTGGTGTGAAGAAATTACACAGTAGGCCGGCATGACTATGTTGAGTAGCGAGAGATAAATAATTTCTCGCTACTTGATACTTTAACTGGACGGCACTGTGCTTACCATCATGTGCAGTGTGGTCACTGACTGGATATTGGGAGATTGGAGAAGGGGAGAAGTAACACGCGTTTCTCCTCGATCACCATTGTAGTAATTTGAATGTGTTGCGATATAATGTTATTGTTATAGACGGCCAAGTCAGCGACGGACGCGAGCCGGCTGGTGGAGGTGGGCAACGAGATGTGCCAGAAGTACGAGCAGCTCGCACAGGACAGCGTCGGAGCCTCCGCCACCACGCCCAACGGAGATGTAGCCAACAGGTAACCACTCCACACCACCTGAGTCTCAACCACTTGTGCCACTTCACCTTTGATATATAGCACAGGTTGGCAGCGAGGAATTGATGAGCTCTGATGATAAAGGATGCCCAGCGAGTACAACACCCACAATAATAAAATTATAGTTGGCTTTAAATAAATGAATGAGGATTGGGAAGGTGGGGTATTTGCAACTTTAGACTTTTTTTTTTTTTTTAGTGCCTGGATAGGCAGACGATCAGACGGGCCACCTGATGGTAAGTAGTCACCGCCGCCCATAGACTTCTGCAATGCCAGAGCACAGCAGAGCCGCTGCCTACCGTTGACACACTTGAATGTAGTTGAGTGCGTAGAAAAAGGAATTGTTTGTAGTTAAATGTTTATTTCTCTAGTTAATATAAGTTCAATAGTATGTTAGTGTATCCCTTTCTCTATAGTTGTGCGGTGAAGTCCGCGGTTGTAATGCACTGTAGATACTCGTGCGCGCTACTAATGTGAGCCGCGCGGCGTCAGCATAAAATAGTGGAAACTGTACAATAGTACTAACCCAGTTTCTTTCTAGATGTCGAGCCGGCTATTCATAGAACATGTCATGTTCTAGATATTGTCTATAGCATGGTGGTACTTGTTTGTTTAATTGACCCAAGAAAATTATGTTGTGTATTGTGTGAGTATAAATTGTCTTTTGAGAAGAAAATTTTGCAATTATTTTAATTTTGTTCGTTCAGAATCCGAGTGGCTGTGGTGGAGTTGGGCGAGGGTGTGTCGGAGCTGATCAAGTCAGGGGGACACTGTCGCCTGTCGGCCATCGCACAGAACCAACGCGCAGTCGCAGACCACGCCAAGCTCGTCAATGAGAAGGTGGGTATAACGTGCCAACAGGGTAGTCGACTCGATTTTTTTTATTAATTTAATCAACAATTTACATTACCTAAAACCTATTATCGAAAGAATTTTATGAATCTGAACAAAAATAAGTAAATTAGACGCCATTAAATCTGCTGGAAGGGGTAATTGTCAAATGGCATTAAAAGGATGCATGATATGTACCGTGACGTCACGGTACTCAGAATCCCTATTGCTGTGCCGTTGTGCGAAAGAGATGGCAATATGTTCCCAATACGCAACCATTTTCGCTCAAGCCTGTGAGTATTTGGACATGCCAATATTTAAAATAAATATTGTGTCCTCATTTTTCAATCAATTTTGATTCTGTTTTCGCAAAAGTGTTTCTTTTGCGTATTATATTCGGTTGCATATAGAATACTGTACAAAATGCAATACAGGAAACTACCCTATTCGATTAATATAAGGACCGATAAAGATTATATTAGCACAGGATTAGCATACCTAGGCCGTGATTTTTATTAATGTCAAGCCTTTAATTCAATATCTAAGGAGGCCTATAGTTACTGACAAAATTGGATGCCATTTAGCTTTTATTTGTTTTAATTTGAAATGTTTTTATCGTCAAGATATGTCAAGAAAGTTTTACTTTAATCGAGCGTAAACGTTACGCGCGTCTAGGCTTTGATAATTTAACTTTATTGATATGAAATTCAAATATAATATTCTTCTTTTATTATGTTTTCCCATAGCATTTCAAACTTCAGTTTTATCTATTTTTAACCAACTTCAATTTATGTATATATTTTATAGTATGTTGATGATAATGTCCTGGTGCAGGTGGTGGCAGTGCTGAGTGCCCTGCAGGCGGGCTCCCGTGGCACCCAGGCCTGCATCGACGCCGCCGCCACCATCGCCTCCATCATCGGGGACCTCGACACCACCATACTGTTCGCCAGCGCTGGTACGTACCACTACCACACATGCCATAAACCACACCGAATCTTACCTAAACACTAGCAAAACTAAAACATTAGAATAGTTTAGATGATTCATGCTGAACAAGTTATTTAAATCGCCTACTAAACTATCTATATATAAAGTTTTTGTTCATATTAGGAAGAGATTATCTGTCCTCTTCCTGCAAAGCGACCGTCAAAATTCAGTTTATTTGGTGTAACGTTGTATGCTTTATAAATTCCGTAAAGTCGATCCTCGTACCGAAAAAATGACAATATGATATTTACAATGAATTACGGGTTGTGCGACATTAAGTTCTTGGTACCGATACCCCACGACACTAGGTCATTTGTCTCTTGGATGTGTTTGCTATTTAAGGAGCTTGGTTGCAGGTACCCTACAATCCGAGAAGGAAGCGGACACGTTCTCAGACCACCGCGAGAAGATCCTGAAGACCGCCAAGACGCTGGTGGAAGATACGAAGACCCTGGTAGGTGGAGCCGCCGGCACCCAGGACCAGCTCGCCGCAGCTGCTCAGAGCGCCGTCACCACTATCGGTGAGACTGATCAAACCGCTGAATTTTCTCTTGAATTCGGAACTATCCATTTTTTCTTTTAACCTGAAACACTTTTTATCCTGAGACGGCCAAGTGATCACACTGCACCTGATGGTGGCGCAGTGCCGTCCAGTTAACGTATCAAGTAGCGAGGGACAATCTATCCTTTGCTATTCAACACAATCACACAAACACAATCATGTCGACCGCACACTACGCCTAAATTACCCAAGGTTATAAAAGGAGGGAATACGGCAACTGGCAATATAGGAATAAAGATAGGAATTTCCTGTGGTGTTGTGCAGTGCAACTGTGCGAGGTGGTGAAGCTGGGCGCGATGTCCCTGGGTGCGCGCAACCCCGAGCCACAGGTGCTGCTGCTGCACGCCGCCAGGGACGTGGCCGCGGCGCTGCGGGACCTGGCCGCCGCCACCACCGCCGCCAGCGGGAAGCACGTGCAGCATCCAGACATGCAGCGGCTCAAGCACGCAGCCAAGGTACATTTTACATTACAGTTGTTTACCACATATGGGCAATGCTGTGTACGCCTGTATTAGGCATGTATATTTAAATATTTACAAAATGTCACAGAACTTACACAATAACTAGCGGACCGTGCAGACGTCGTCCTGCCCGTAAAATGGATGGTTTAGATCATCCAGGGCGCCACCCAAATGCATACAAAAAAATCATTTAAATCGGTCCAGCCGTTTAGGAGTTCAGTGACATACACACGTACAGTAGAAATATATATATATAAAGATATGTATATGTTATGCTGTTGGTGTACCAATATAAATAAACAAATAAGGTATTACCACACCACCACTGCATATTGGACTCGTGTAGCTTTTATACACTAATAAGATAATCAAACAAATATAGCATGTAGGTTGAGTGAGCCCATGAACATATTTTTCTTCGACACAAACTCTAAAAAGTCAATCGATTTGCAAATAGGAATATACTAATTTCAAATCGATTTGGGATTTGCGTCGACAATATAAATGTAGGGGAGTAATAATGTTACAGCCGCATGAAGCCGTTGGAAAAGTACGGCATAAAAAACCAAAATTTTCGTCTAATCAAAATGCGATATTAAATTTTTCATGATTATGGATTATATTATCGATACTTCGACTACATGATATCGACTTTCTAATAAATTTCCTTTTTAAAAATATTTATTATAATTTAACGCAGTGACTTGTGTAGGGTTCAAGAATTGTCATGTATTTCTATTGCTCATATAAAAATGGTAATCATGATAACTGGTCAATACAGGTACGTAGTTTTGCTACTAATATTAACGTTTAATTGTCCGTCTGTATTCAGGGCGTAAGGGCGTTTTGTTTGTCTTAGTTGTTGGTCGGTATCAAATGTTATGTTTGTTCAGTTTCATTCAGTTAGTTGGGATTGCTTTGTAGATAATATGATCGTTCTTAAATTAATTTAAAATCATAAAGTGATCAATCAATATATTAAACTGGTATCTTTCCAAAGAACTTAACACATAGAGTATAAAATCAATAAGCATTAAAGTAAAGCCGCGTGTGAAAGCTAGTTAAATAACAGGTTTTTGGCATCTAATAACTTGTGAATAAACTTGAAACTACCACATTGTATTTGTTCATTTGTGTACAGTTATTAAAATATTTCAAGTTTTTATATTGCTATTGGTCGATCAATTTAGATTTGCAAACCAAAATAAAATATATTTAATCCTTGAAACTTCAAAAAACATTAAATAATATGTAACTATTACAATTTGAGTTTTGACACTTTGTTTTGAAGTGTGTTAGGCCAATAGCAATGTTCAAAAGCACAGTGCGTCACCAAAACAGACTAGCACGTTGTCTCCCGCTTCACACGTAACACATGTTCCGTCAATATTGGACTTATACCTCGCCGGGTATTAATCTGTGTATTCTCGGTAGCGGCTGTCCGACACCACGAAGCGTTGGAGTCTACCGATCAAAAACAACACCCTCCCGCGACAAACGAAACGCAGGTCACTCATCTTTAAAAACGAATATAACTCTTGCGATTCCGAGACTGACATCTTCCAGTCTGACCAGGAAGACGAGTTGGTAAATCTGTGGGACTACTCGAGCCAGGATGACGATGTCTCCCCATCCATATTTCACGATGATTGCGAGGAAGTCATCACGTACATTGAAGGTATAATGAGAGAACCACCAGCACGGAACCCTAAGGATGATGATCTGAATGAACGATACAATGCAGCCGCCAAAAACAGCCTTGTCGATATGGACTGGCGCGTGCTTAAATATGGCGAGAATATCTTACTTGGAGAAATAAAAAAATTGGTAGATTTGTTCGTTGACCTTAAGGACAGAATGGATAATAAGAGAAAGAGAGAACGAGCACAAAAAATTAAAGCAAGTTCAGACTTGGATAACGAGATGAAACGCATATCGCAAGTCATAGAAGACATGGACTCAGAATTTGAAGAGACTGACATCAGAGTTACTACTACTATAAGAACGATGCAAACCACAATTCCTATAAAAAAGATTAAGTTAGAAACTAACGAGCCTAAACTAAAAAGCCCCGTATTTAAGATTAAAAAAGTAAAACCCATTAACCTGGATACGATATCTAAAAGTCCTGACAGAGAATCTCTGAAAGAACTTCTCACTCCAGAGCACCAAAAAGACGAATCAACAGAAGTTATTGTTAAACCAGAAGTAAAGAGTGTTGAGAAAAATGATACTCTTAAAAGGGAAGTCAAAATGGAATTCTGGAAGTTATTCAAAGATGACACCGAATGGTGGAAGGCACTGGCTAAAAGAAACTTAGAGAAAATGGAAGAGACGAGAAGAGAGCTGGAAAGATTTAGTGGTCATGAGCTTATCCTAGAAGAAATACAAACAGAGAGAGATCTATATGAGAAAGACAAAGCTAACCTACAAACCTTTATTGAAGAGGTAGATAAATCAAAAGCGGTCAACAAAGATTTAGCTTACGACAAAAAATATGAAGATATGGTGCTAAAACTGATCGATTTTGCCAAAAAAGATTTTATTTATACAGGCTTCGATCCGCTTATCGAACAATTAAAAGCTTTGTCTAATGTTAAAATAGAAAGGAAGAAACTACAAGATCTCATAAACATATACTCTAGAATAGACATTACTAAATACACTTACGAAGAACTAACCATACTTGAAACTTACTATAAAGATATACTAACAAAGTATAGTGAAGATATTCCATCCAGGACAAATACCTTGACCAAATCGAAAGTGCCTAACGGGGAGCAAAGATCACATAGAAATATGGAAATATATGATTTGACAAGAACGTATCCAGAACAATACTATGCTAACAACTGGTGGTCCATATACAAAGACGTTCTGAATACCAGGGAGAGACAATTCGGTTCTATAGACAACTGGTGGAACTTCTACGAAGACATGTTAACCAAACAGGATTCGGGCGAGGATGTGATGAGATTGCGAGAGATTTTGGGATACAATTCCCGAAAACGACGAAACAGTCGAATGGAAGAGCAACTGCGCATGTTGGATGATATAAGAAACAATAGTTTCCGCGAAACTGAAGCAGTCACGACTAAGGACGATCAATCGGTCAGATATGATTATTACGAGGGTCAGAGCTGGTCGGAATTCTTGGTGTTTTTTGACCGGGATACGTTGGTTTTGCTTAAAGGCAATAATAACATTTGATTTCATGTTTTTTTGTTAGCTAGAATTGTTCTACACTTGAAAACAATAACCAGTATCAGAATGGATTGAGTTTATATTTAGACATCGATATAAAGATTTAAGCAAGTAAACTACCCCAAAAAAGACGAAACATTTGGTCACCGTTATACCCAAAAATTCCGAGCCGGTCTGCAACCCGCCGCCGTTTATTAACTCGCACCGAGCTGGACTAACCGCGACGTGGAAGCACGCGGCATGGTGTTCGAGCTTGTACCATCGCCCACCGTCCACCGCCCGCCGGCCATACATGTCGTGTGTCCAAAACGATGGTGTTTAAACGGCTAAAATCAATAAACATCCCCCTTGCTCAAATTGTATCGTTGCTTTCCTGAAAATGGTTCTTGCCGAAGCTCCATGGACGATTTAATAATCGATGTTGACTGAATTTCGTTTAAAAATTTATCGATGGAAATAAAACTTGTATTTCACTTTCTTTTGATTAAATTTAAACTTGCACTAATTGACACGGTATGATGTCGGCATATGTTTGCGCCTTCACACTGCTTTGAAGTGTGTTGGTCGTTATAGATATCTTGAACTTCGGGGAGGTTCTATAGTAATTTTTTTTTCAACAGTGTGTTTCCATATCATAAATCTTTTGTAGATAATATAGAAAAGTTTTAAACACCATCGTGATTCACTTCACTATCAAAAGCAACCATAATCGAAATGTGTTTAGTACCGTGTTATTGTTATGTGTGTGGCATGAACAAACTTCGATCTTTTGTATATACACATAAGGTGTTTTGTGCGTTGACGTCTGCGGTACGACCGGAGTGCGGGGGTAGAAATAAGTACCGACTACCCCTTCATACTGTTGACAGCAATTCCTAATCTATCGACTTTGAAATATCATTGACTATAATATAATTTGCAGTTAAATTGGACGTACATTTATTTAATAGCGTGTATGCGCTAAACACATTTCAAAATTCAAAATTGAGTGGATGTCGTGTGCTTGGCAATTTGTTTATGGAATGTATTTTCAACATAAAAAGATTAGAAAAATCTCTTGTGTACAGAAACTCTCTTCTCCATCAATTTCCAACAAATTCTCAAAGCAACGATTATTCCAAACGATCATTGTCATGGGGAAGTCGCTTCTCTAGCTTGCCACCGAGTGAATAACAGATCACGGGCTTGAAGGGTAACCACCCACCGCATCGCACGCGAGTCGTGGCTTCGAAATAAAGTCGATGACTTCTGGTTAGCACAGCTATGGTTTGGGTTACGGTGTTTGTGACAATTGCATTATGTATATTACTATTTAGGTTACACAGTTTGTATATTGTTATAAATAGGCTTGTTAGGTCGCTATTTTGAATATGTTCATAATTATCATTATCGATAAAAAGTCGATAGTGAAAACACAATAAAATAAAAAAAATTACAAATGTGTATAAAGTAATGTAAAAATTATGACGATGTTTTTTTTATACGTAACTGTCTATATCCTTCATATTTTCCTTTAACGTCCCATTTATAACGTAACCGATTTTTCTATACAAACGTGTCGTGTGTCGCGGTGGGCGATCACCCTTTATCTCGCAACCAAAGCGGCTCATCAAAGTCCAATATTGACAAACAATCACATATACTTTATATGTTTATATTGTTTATATTCACATGGTGTTTTACGTGGGTTGGCGGAGTTCTAAGTGAACTTCATTGCTGATGTATATTTTTAAAAAATCTGTTCAGTATCGGTGATATTTGTATATTTTATAGATATGATAATCTTATATATTACATGCACATATAGTTCTATTGAAGTACAGTTAATTCAACTACTGTCAAGTTAAAAACACTTTCTTTTAGCCACTGTTTTTTCACAAATACTTTATCACGTGTATATTTGAATTTGTGTACTTCAAGTATCAATTAATAAGAATATATAACATCGTCAATGAAGACCACTTACGTCCGAAAGGCCATCGTGTCATGAGTACTATGGGAGATGGTCATCTCAAGAATCCCAAGGTCACACAAATGTTTCCTATATTCTTCCCACTACTTACTTCCTCACCAATTGAAACACCATTTATTACAAGCCAAATCCAAATCATTGTACCTTTTCCCGCCTCCTCTCGTCTTAAATGCTGCTGGCCACTCCCAATATCGGTCGCTATGTTTTTTGGAAAGCTTATGGGTCACCGTGGCATGTGGTTTTTGTCGTCAGCACATGGTGTATGTCATTGTCGAGCTGGCAACCTGAAGCTTTAGTGTTTAACGCGTTTTTCCTAACGGCATCTACTGTATCGCTGAGTGTGTACAATTTTCATGGTTTTTATCATGTATTTTTCGATGGCTTATTTGATGTTATTGACGATGTAAATGCAATAGTGTTTAAAATGTTTTTTTTTACATATCAACATATATTATTATGTTTACAACGTCATGGTTCCCATATTAAAAAACATTTCATAACCTAACCAGTCACCGCTTTTGACCATCACATACTGCCAGTGTTCTCACGGTCTGCTGGTTGTAGGTGATGGTGACCAACGTGACGTCACTGCTGAAGACGGTCAAGGCCGTGGAGGATGAGCACACGAGGGGCACCAGGGCACTGGAATCTACTATTGAAGCTATTTCTCAGGAGATTGAGGTATCTGTTTAGTTTAAAACCATTCATTCATTTGTTCAGAAATATACTCAGTTTATTGGCACATAATTAGATGATTTTTAAGCAACACCGTTTTGATAAAAAAAAAGTATTTTTTATATCACCGTGCATTTTTTTTATAATTGTGCTTGTACCTATTTAATTTATTATTGATACCATCTTGTAACTCAATTTATCAAATTTTCGATGGTCATCTCTTAATCCCTATATACTCAGGTCCTGATGTCACCATCCGCCCCGAAGTCTTCGGCTACGCCTGAAGAGCTGATCCGCTGCACACGGCAGATGACGGTGGCCACTGCGAAGGTGGTGGCTGCTGGTAATGCCAACAAGCAAGACCAGCTGACTGCCGCGGCCAACCTCGGCAGGAAGACGGTCGTCGATCTGTTGGTGGCTTGTAAGGTGAGTTCATTGTGCTGCCCAAATTTTTTTATAAGTAAGTTGATCAATGATTGAGAAAGTCAGATTTTTTGATGAATTTTGACTACTGTACAATCAGCTACTGTGATAAAGGCTACATGGGTGTATGGTCCACCTTGAAGAAAATGTTTTTTTTGTCTTGTCATACTGTATGTCGAAGGTGGTATAGAAATGAAAACATGACGCCCTTTGAATGCACTTAAAAGATAACCCCTTTATGTTAAATAAGACATTTTGCATGGTCATAGTTGGTTTGCTTTAGATTACTGAACTTCATAGTAGAAAATGTCTATTTAAATTAGAATATCATATCATCAGTATGGGTTATTCAGAAATTACGAAGCGTTCCAACCATTCAATCTTAGTAGTGGAAGTGTTAAACCAAATGAATTATTTCTACCACCAGGCGGCAGCACACTCTGCAGAAACATCGGAACTCCAAATCCGTACGTTGGAGTCGGGAAGGTCCGCGGCGGAGTCCTACCGTGCGCTGCTGCAGGCCGTCCTCCAAGCCTGTGGGGGAGACGCCACCGCCCGGCAACAGTTCCCGGACCTGTCCCGTCGGGTGGCGCACACCGCCGCTGACATCATAGCCACTGCTGAGCTGCTTAAAGGTCAGATGATTCATAGGCCCGATGATCCTGAATCAATTACAAGAAATATAGTAGAATGTTGAATATATTGATCCAGGCAATCGATGGTAGTAATTTGTTAAGTCTAATAGGGTGTTTGACTGGTATAACCAAAAAATATAAAACTGCACTAGGAGAAAGGATAGTGGGCAAACATATTTATTAAATACATTTTTTTATTTTAAATGTATTATAAACATTTTATTTTCGTCATTAAAATTTAGAATTTTTAATCTGTATCACTCGGTGCCAAAAACGTAGCAATACCGGCCGCCATTACTCGTGACGACATCGCACATAAACATTGCATCCTACGACAAATAAAATTGTAAGGAAGAACATATTTTTCGTTGTGTAAACGTGTGGAAACGTGTTAATTTCGTCTTCAAGTCTTCTATAAGAATGGAAGAAGGCATTACAAGGGCTGATAGTCGAAATCTGCCACTTCTTTCTTAAAACTTTGGATTTTGGCACATGGATGAACAATTTATCGGGATTTAGTGTCGAGTTTTTACATAAAGGCATTGAACAATATTTATATGCTGGCTCATTCATTTTTGTGGAATAACTAACAGATAAATGCAAATAATTTGCTATGTTGTTAGGTGTCACGAATGTTTGTATATGTGCGATGACGTCACATAGAGATAATGTCACGTGACAACGCGTTTTAGCGCGAAATTATATGTGAAAAAATTAAATCACGGATTTTATATAAATTGAGTATATTTCAATAATAAAAATATTACGGGGGCTATGAGTGAAGAGTCCTCTATCGATGTCCATCAATTTTCAAAAATTGTCAAATACCCTATTGCAACTTCCCAAATTCGATATTAGTTTGTCTTATGTACAAGAGTTATCTATATAACATCCCTTCTTCCTATGATCCTGGGTCCTTTAGGCGTAGTGTGAAGAAGCTACACAGCTTACTGATACTTTAACTGGATGGCACTGCACTTACCATCAGGTGCAGTGTGGTCACATTGCCGTACCAGAATAAAAAAAAACATAATGTTACAATATAAAAACTAGCATTAAATATAATTTTTAATAGTTTTTACCTATTCAGTAAACTGCTATTGTTATTTTGTTATTAAATATGATATTCACTGTAGCGTCACAAATTTTTGATCCTTCGAGCCCGATCTTTATACAATTTTGATGTGATATCGTCAGGTTCCGACTGGGTAGACCCTGACGATCCCACCGTCATCGCCGAGAACGAGTTGCTCGGTGCAGCTGCCTCCATCGATGCCGCCGCCAAGAAGCTGGACTCGCTGCGGCCCAGGAAGACCGTCAAGGTTCAGGTAAGAGATTGTCTCGATAGATTCCTAGGAGTATAGTAACAATGACAACCCTAAGAACTACGAATAACAAAATATTGTAAGAAAGAAAGAAAATAAATTTTATTTGGTCTACACTTTAGAAAATTTAAATTAAAAACACATAAAGGAGTAATACAACAAAAAAATAAACAATTATGAATCACTAAGTATACCCGCTACTCCTCAATTTGGAACACCTGTGTCTAAAGTATGTCCAAAAAGGATATAAGCTGAGCATTTGTCAGCTAGTAAAATACTTCCTGGCGCTGATATTCTGCCTAGGTCTTACATGTAAGGTTCTGGACTGCAAAAGTACTTACTCGCATCTGTTTGGTGTTAGCAAGAGACAGCGCTATTGAACACTCCAAGTCGGACTAGAGGCTATGAGATAAATCATAAAAAAACATATTTATCGACCATCTTTACAATGTATTGAGCATTAAGAATCGGCAAATAGTAATCGAGCAGTATATTTTTATGTACTGGTATTTAGTGGCATTTAGTTATGGGATCGTATTTTGTTTTAGGATGAAATGTCTATGTATATTGTTCCATTATTGGATTTGAGATTGTTTGTAACATGTTGTTTATTACCTCAGCTCAATGTATATTTATCGGACTTTCCCAGAAAGCATAGCAATGTTATTGTACTTGTCATTTTTGATTGTAGTTTTCCATTGTCATATTGTTTATAATTATAGATTGTTTTTATATTAAGTCTGTAAAATAGTTTTACAAAACGATCAACAATTGTCACATACATAGATTTATATAAAAATTTAATTATTATAAATTCTACTTTTTTTTGTGAATAACAAAAGAAGAATGAAGATCTAATTCGAAAAAGCCGTTAGTGTCGTTGAGATATGTTTGATATTCTTGGTTGTATATTTAAATATCACCCAGGAATCAAACATATTACCCATCGACCGCGGCGATTACTACATGCATCAAATGCGAAGAAAGAAGGTAGTAAACAATGAAGATGGGTCATCGGTTGTGAGTTGAAGATGAAATTAAATGCAAGTTTCATATAACACCGAAGATGGAAACTCAACCTCAATTCTATAGGCTTGAAAGGCTAGTTGAAATGAATACAGCTGAGTTTTTGGTTCCTCTATTCTCCATGGACCCACGTCTGTCTCTAATTTATTTATCTCTTTTATTTATTGACTGTGAAACGAGAGGCCGTGGGTTCGATTCGCACACGGGGACAAATGTTTATTTGTGTCTGGTGTCTGGGTGTTGTGAGAGGCTGCGTCTCTCTAGGTCCCTGATACCCACGACACAAGACTCGTATCTTAGTGTGGGGTCGGGTCGGGGTGTGTGACTGTTGGCTGTTTATTTATTAATACTCATAATCCCTCAGGAAGCGGACGAGAGCCTGAACTTCGACGAGATGATCCTGGAGGCGGCCAAGTCCATCATCACGGCCACGTCGGCGCTGGTCCGGGCAGCATCAGCCGCCCAGAGGGAGCTGATCGATCAGGTGACACTCCTTACTAGATTGTCTCGATGAGTGTGAAATGTGTTTGAGTTATGTTTCGTTGTCATCTGTTCATATACATGGTTAAATTTACCAATGCCAATGTTTTTTTTACTATATATTGAATATTAGTCTCTGCTGTCGGTTACTGCTGAACGGATTTCGATGCAGGTTTTACTGTTATACTGAAAAATATATATATTTCTGCGTAAATGTTTAAAAGTATAATTGATAGAACTTAATAATATAATTTACTTAGATTTTTATTTTTAGTTTGATCTATAAATCAGACCGACAACTAAATAAACATGGACACAATAATAAGATGCCAAAGTATTGATGATGTTCATTCCAACCCAAGGTTATTGAACCGAGCAGTAGCTGTTTTTTATAGTCGTGATATTACATTGTTAGAACAATTATAACTTGATTATTTCAAATGATTATTTCAAAAAATAATCGGTGTTTTTATCTATAATAATTAGATGCGTTTTGCGTACTTACCTCAAACTGAGCAAGTTCGCAATGCATTGATTGCAATTGCAATTGACAGAGTCTGTATGCGTTTTTTCGAGATATGTCTTTACACGTCAAAATGTCAAATGTCTAATAGAGGAAAATATATGAAACTCCTTGTATTTCTATTTGATTCATTTCGTTGCGGAATAAAAGATAGTTTAGTATTCCCAGAGACTCGACAAATTCCATTATTCAGTTTGGAATGCGTGCTGTTGATCCTGGCTTAACAGGAGTTACAATGACGGGTTTTTTTTTACTATAAATAGGCTTGCGTTTGACCACTATCTCGCCTGATGGTAAGTGATGATGTGGTCTACGGTGGAGTACGCTTGCCTAGGAGATACCTATTCACTCTTGACTTAAAGATACCCAGGTTATAATTTTCGGGAAATATAGACGGTGTGTGGGCGGAATAGTGTCTGTAGGAAATTGACCTATCTAAGTGTTATACACTGAGCTGGCCCCTCGCCCGTACATATTGTTATTTTTAGTGTATCTTTCTTTCAGTGTATTATTGTGTGTTTTATATGAACTGTGACAAATAAATGGTTCAATATTGATGTGTGTGTCCAGGGCAAGGTGGCGCGTCGTCCAACGTACTCCTCGGACGACGGGCAGTGGTCCGAAGGTCTGGTCTCCGCAGCTCGACTGGTGGCGGCCGCAGCACACTCGCTGGTGGAGGCCGCCAACGCCCTGGTGCACGGAGCCGCCTCCGAGGAGCGCCTCATCTCCAGCGCGAGACAGGTCGCCTCCTCCACTGCGCAGCTGCTCGTCGCTTGCAAGGTATTGTACACACATTTTAGAAGTGATAACTTGTTATGGGAGGGTAAACCGCTTCGTTACGGCGCCACTCTGTCTGGCTTCTCTATTAATTTCTATTTCTGTCGTTCCATAATCTCTGCTATATTTTTTTGAAGTGAAACTTCTTTAAAATCGATTTTATTTGAGTGGGATCGAGTGGGTTAAATATTTTATCATCAATAAAATATTTTATTAATAAAAATAACCTTTCCTCACATTATCATATTAATATACATAAAGTTTAAGTAATAAGCTAAGCTTTTCTAAAGTTAAACAATAGGGTGTTTGACTGGTGTAACCAAAAAATATAAAACTGCACTAGGAGAAAGGATAGTGGGCAAACATATTTATAAAATACATTTTTTTATTTTAAATGTAGTATAAACATTTTATTTTCGTCATTAAAATTTAGAATTTTTAATCTGTATCACTCGGTGCCAAAAACGTAGCAATACCGGCCGCCATTACTCGTGACGACATCGCACATAAACATTGCATCCTACGACAAATAAAATTGTAAGGAAGAACATATTTTTCGATGTGTAAACGTGTTAATTTCGTCTTCAAGTCTTCTATAAGAATGGAAGAAGGCATTACAAAGGCTGATAGTCGAAATCTGCCACTTCTTTCTTAAAACTTTTGATTTTGGCACATGGATGAACAATTTATCGGGATTTAGTGTCGAGTTTTTACACAAAGGCATGGAACAATATTTATATGCTGGCTCATTCATTTTTGCAGAAAAACTAACTGAAAAATGCAAATAATTTGTTATGTTGTTTGGTGTCACATCGGTCACGAATGTTTGTATATGTGCGATGACGTCACATAGAGATAATGTCACGTGACAACGCGTTTTAGCGCGAAATTATATATGAAAAAATAAAATCACGGATTTATATATAAATTGAGTATATTTCAATAATAAAAATATTACGGGGGCTATAAGTGAAGAGTCCTCTATCGATATCCATCAATTTTCAAAAATTGTCAAATACCCTATTTCAATCTGTCGAGCGTCCCGAGACGCACACGTTTTTTATCATGGCAGGGTAAAATGATCATACTGGACCTGATGGTAAACACAATGTCGACCAGTTAGAGTTTGATACTCGAGAACGAGACAAAGAGAAAAAACTATACCTCGCTACTTGATACAATCATGCCGGCCTGCTGGGTAGGATCTGAGTACTACGCCTAAAGGAGCCATGATCATAGGACAGGAACACACACAAGTATCCATATGCACTTGGCACGCACTAAGCGAGGATGCCAGTTCACACAGTTGTGTACACACTATTCTGAAACACACAACATGCACAAAGTTACTTTCAGAAACTGTATGATACATTGATGGTCATTTTGATACCACTCTCAAACAAGTTATCAAAATTAAATCCACCGACATAATATTATTAATAATTGAATGACGATTACGATATATGTGTCGAACGCAATGAGATCAGAGTGATGCGGCATCGATGCCGGCGTGATTATATTTGATTACGATTGCTATGGCTGAGGTCTCGGGTTCGATCCCCGGGTCGGGTAAAGTGATATTGGGTTTTTCTATTTAGAAATACTCAGTATCAGCCTGTAGTCTGGAATTGTGTCCGGTATGGCGATAGGCTCGCCACCTGTCACATCATGGAACGTAATAAATTCGGCGAAAAGTGGGTGTAATAGTTACACCTCTGCATACCCTTTCGGGGATTACAGGTGTGAGTGTATATATATAAATATATTTTTTAAACAATTCCATGTCGCAGGTGAAAGCAGAACCATCGTCAGAGAGCACGGCCCGCCTCCAAGCCGCCGGTGCTCAAGTGATCCGCTCCACCGACAACCTGGTCCGGGCCGCACGAGACGCCATCTGCTGCGAGGAAGAACGCAGTCTCGTGCTCAACCGGCGCATGGTGGGCGGCATCGCGCAGGAGATCGACGCCAGGACCGAGGTGTTGCGCATCGAACGAGAACTAGAGGAGGCCAGGGGTAGGCTGTCGGCCATACGACAGGCGAAGTACAGGCTCAAGGACACCAGCGCCACTAGCGACGAGGAGCCGCCGCGGTTCAAGTCTCCCACCAGTCTGAACACCACCTACAGTCCAAACAGCACGTACTCTGCCCAGAACACCACCAATGTGACCAACATCAGCTCGCACGTGTCGCAGCTCAACCAGTCCATATACGGTGCGCCGGTCAATACTACCCACAGTACGTTTGCGCAGAGCCCGCCGCCTAAGAGGTGAGGATGTAATGGTTTCTATGTTCACGAGAATATTGCACATTGGAATAAAATTAACTTTACGGTTTTATCACGGTATATTTTACTTTTTAAACCGATGTTTCGAAGGCTTTACAGTCTTCATGGTGACAAAACGGGCTGTCAGTCCATAAACATAAACTGCGATAAAACCAGTAAAATTATTTTTATTTCAAGGCGAGAATATGTTACAACTTGCACGAATTGAAATACCACGGGTTTGTAGTTTGTGGGAATGCATGAAAAAACCCAACTTCAACCAAGGAACGAGGGCATAGAATGTTCTTGATAGGAAAAATTGCGCTGTATAGAACAGACATTTCATAAAACTATATACATACCATATATGCCCTAGTCATTGACACAATTACTATATTATATTATGTATGGATTTATATATATTTCTTATGTATGTATACTTATTTGTTTGCATTTTTGTTTATAATGATTTTATGCACCTCTTGCCTATATCTGCTGGGAGAGAACGCCTTTGGAATTAAACTATATACCTTGTATATAAAGTATAAATATTGCACGACCACACAATCGCACTTCCGTTCATTATCAGTCTTACATTACTCATACACAATGTGTGATCTACAACCCCCTAAAAATAATAATAATACTAGCCCTGTATTAAACATCGTCCCGCTGAGCACGGGCCTCCTCTACTAATGAGAGGGGTTAGGCCTTAGTCCACCACGCTAGCGTAATGCGGGTTGGTAGACTTCACATACCTTCGAAATTCTATGCAGGTTTCCTCACGATGTTTTCCTTCACCGTTAAAGCAAGCGATAATTAATATTTAATACACGCATAACTTTAGAAAAGTCAAGGTGTTTGCCATTTGTCTTTGGAACATACGAGTTACGTCTTGACAGTCCGTACCGCAACCAACTAGGCTATCGCTTGCTTACAGCCCCGGTTTCGTCCAAAACCCGTCGCCATCACCTGGCTACGGCCCCTCCAACGGTTACTCTCAGTCGACGTTCTCTCGCGAGGAGAAGCAGTACTCCGCCACCAGCCCCACATTCTCCAGCTTCCGACCGCAGGACGACACTCCCAAGCAGAACTACGAGGGATTCACAACGCGGTGAGACAGCACACCGTGTACGATGTGTGTATGGCACATACAGACACACATACATATACACACGCACACACACACGCACGCACGTATCTATACATTTTTAGAGTTTTCTAATGTCATGAAATAGGGTTTTTTATAGGACACTGCTAGAAGACATATAATAGGGTAGTTGACACGAACTATTTTCTTGTTTTGATCAACAAGTAACATTACCTACCTATTATCGAAAGAATATTATGAATCCGAACAAAAATAAGTAAATTAGACGCCATTCCAATCTGGAAAAGGTAATTGTCAAATGACAGTAAAAGGATGTATGATATGAGCCGTGACGTCACCTCTCAGAATGGCCATTACTGTGCCGTTGTGCGAGGGGGACAGTGATATGTTCCCACTACGCACACATTTTTGCTCACAACAATATTTAAAATAAATACTATGGAGTCATTTTCCAATCAATTTTGATTCTGTTTTCACAAAAGAGTTTCTTTTGCGTGTTATATTCTGTTGCATATCGAATAATGTACAAAATAAAACCATCGGAAACTACCCTATTGGTGAACTTAATGATAAAATGTAAAACACACACAAGTAACCAGTTGAGGTTAAATCTTTCATAAAATTCGACATTCATTGTTATAATTGATACAAAGGCATAACAAAAAATAGCAAAAAAAAACACGTAATTAACAATGTAATGATTATTCAATTCGTTCGTGAAATATACATCATATCTTCACGTAATAAAATTTTCATTTAATTATGAAAAAAATTATATCGATAGTTTTCAATCAACAAAAACAACACTACAACTCTCGTGCCATACACACAAAAAAATAAAAACTTACCATAAATACTAACTATACCCCGCTTTTGTTCCACGCGGCCATCGGACGGTACAGATGAATAAACTAAGTGCCTTCAGCAATCACTTATGACATGTGCCTATATATCTAATTATACACTAGTCTAGTATACAATGGAGAGCGACGTCCCAACGTACAAGGTTCGAGTCTCTTTACACTTCATTATGTACTTGATGCATTAGAGCTCATATTTTATAGGCAGTATTTAAAGCTAATCGGATCAGTTGTGCATCAAAATATAGAAATCTGTATTAATGATAAAATTAATAAAAAATATGTCTACAGATGATATAATGTTACTGTTGAAAAAAAATACATGCCTTAAAAAATTTCGAAATAAAAATTGGAGATATAATTTCTATTGCATTAGATATAATGATGAAGTTTTCTAAATAAATACTTTTTATTTTACTATAAAAATATTATTATATTTATTTAATATAGTATGCATGTATGTCATAGTGACGTTGGTGGTCTAGCCAGGCAAATACTAAACATATAGACCTCTGTAACATAAACTGCCTGTGGTGTAGTTATTTGATGTTTGTACAGATTTTAATAAGACAAAATGTAATCTCTTGACAAAAAAAAATTGTCAATTTATGTCGTAAAACCTGTGTACAGATGTCTAATAATGTAATATTATTGTAAACTTTGTTTCCTCAAGTTTTATTATAATTTGATTACAATTAATGGCTTATTAAAAATCTGTATCAATTTCTTCCCTATAATATAACCGCAGACCGGATAATTTTTAGTTCGAAAGCTATTTTAACTTGCCTAGTACTGATGGCTATTCAAATTCGGTTAAACTATACATCGCATTTCGTACAGTGGCTCCGCAGATTCTTTATACATTATATTATTTTGTACATTGCGGTAGTTTAATTTTTAATCGAATTTGAATATAAACCTATCAAATTCGTCTATTATTTCTGAATTAATATTTCGTTTGCAGAGAAGCGACATCTAATGACAGAACGATGAGCGCTAAGTAAGTGATGTCACGTGACGTGGCCCGTGAGCTTGAGACCCGATCTCTTTGTAAATGACGCGACGCTTGTACGAACAACATCGTTCTGTGCATATTCAGTGCTAATTTCACATTTTTACAGCTTTGTTTTGTGATCTTCCGTCGATTACCTTTCATAGATGCCTGTTGAATTCACGCATGCCCAAAAACTACTTTCGTATTCATACATTTCTTATAAGCAACATATCAACTAAAACAGAATCTGTTGCAACCATACTTTTTGGTCAAAAATAAAACTGGTGTAGTCTAAATGCCTATTATCTGGTCTCAATTAGTCTGATTCTTCATCACGCGATATCTCAACGAAGAAAAGACTGGTTGTATAATTATTTCGGCATTCGATATATTTCATTTAATTAGTTTTTTTTACCATGCAATGAGTGAAAAAACATTTTTACATAAATAACTTTTATTAAGCGGACTATAGCTATAGTGCTGCCAATAAGAACTTATGAATAGGATGGTTGAAACGGACCAATAACAGTGCATTAGAATGTATGAAATAACCAATCAGAATATTTTGGTCCTAACAACCAGATTTTGTAAGTTAATTTCTCAACGGCATCTATTAGAGGTGATTTGTGGTCATTTACTAACTTAAGGAGATGCGGGCGTGAGTTGAATAAAACTTTTAGATAACCACTTCATATCCTGAGAGTAATTTGTAAAAGCTTTTATTTTTACTTGGGAAATAATAACGTCAAAAAAAGATTATTTCCTGAATTATTAATTGTGCATCAAATTCCATGTTAATTTTTATCGATTCTGCGCTAATGACTATTAAAGAATAAATATTATAATTATAACATAAAAATGAAAAAAAACCGAACTTAGTTGGTTTTTTGCCTGGTTTGGTGTAAAAGTGTTCTTTTGTAAGATTATTAATTCGTTTAGCAAGATTCGGTCGTTAATAATAGGGTGGTTGTTTCGATATTTTTTCTAATCAATAAGTTGCGTTACTCAGAACCTATAATCAAAATATAAGTTAGAAGCCATTCTAATTGGGTAAAGGGGTAAAGACAGAAAAGGACACACGATTTGTTTTATGACGTCAGTAGTCGTGCGAGGGAGATAAAGTTTCCACTACGGAACCACTTTTGCTCGTACCAATATTTCAAATAATAGTCATGGGATATTCAATTCAATTTACATTCTGATTTTGCAAAAAAATATTTTTGCTATTAATTTCGGCTACGTATGAAGCTATGTACAAAATTAAACACAGGAACTACACTATTGTAGATAACGCTGCTTTATCGATTTAATATTAACTATAACTTCATCGTAGTATCTAACATTGCGACATTAACAGTCACAAATCAACCACGCTCGCATCTCCTGTTAGTTTTGTCTAATATCTTTTTTATCTATTGGCGTGACTAGGAGGTTGATACGTGGGTCTTGCCCCCCATCATATTGAGCTCTGCGATATACTAATTAGCTTAAATGTTAATAGTTTAAATATGATATAATAAGTCATCTTTAAACGTATAATAACAAAATAGATGTGCTTTATTAATCTCTACCATAACTTCAATAACATATACGCTTAATCGATGGGGGGCACGACCCCCGACCCGTGAGTGGTGACGCCAATGCCTTCCTGTAATGCATGCGGGTGGTGTAACGCTAGGACGAGCATGAGCGAGGAGACAGTGGTGGTCAGGTCGCTGGACCTGCCCGAGGTGCGCACTGCGTATTTGGTATCGGACGAGGGGCCCCCGGTCGGCACGGGTCCTGCACCCGACAGACTGCCTGACTCCGGCACTGCCGAGCGGATATACTACAAGCGCGAGCGTCCGCCCCCGCCCCCGCCCCGCCGCGTCTCGCTGATAAAGTACGAAGACAACTAGTGTGTGACATGGGTTCGTTTGTGCCTATTACATCTTCCGGCACATTTCTATGTTCATGGACACTCATTGCGAACGGGTCGCTTTTGTTGGTCAATATGACAGTTTGGATCAGTTCATCACTCATGGGCACATGTTTGTGTGGGTCGAATTTGACCAGTGTTAATAAAACGGGTTAGTAAATGTTGGGATAACACAGTCACCAATCTGGAGGAAATTGTGAACGCACTTAATAATTAATTTGTCAGCTAAATTGTCATAATAAAAATCTAACTAAACCTGATGGTAAATTAACAATCCATCAAACAAACTCAAAACACAAACTTGGGAAACATATATAGCATAACTTATTAAAGTTTATGGTATAGTAGATATACAGATTATAAACCTAAAAGTAAAGAAATCTGGAGGTAATTTTTGTGTCAGCTTGCAATATACTCTGGTTAATTTAAAACAGTGATTTACAGAATCATTATCACGATCTGTTCACCACAGGGCTCCGAAATAGGTAATGATGTGTTCTTCACGCTTTTAATGGTCGATTACAGTAGATGTTGAATAAAATTGTAACTCAGTGTAGCACTATAACCAGCTAACTTGACGCTCGGCTAACTGTGGATAACTGTTGTGCATGACGCATGGTGTGGGCCTTCACTTCCATGGGTTTCGGGACGTATTGACCCCCCAGCTTTATACTAATGAATCTCAATATCCACAGCTACGAGACCCGGCTGTACGACACACCGCGACCCGTCAACGAATACTCCAAGACAACACAGACAGACCGAAAGGAATCCACCCAGTACCAATACCAAGATAAGTTCGAATACGTTGCCCCCAAGACGCCGCTGAGTCCCAAGTTTAACGCTAGAGAACTGAAGTTCGATGACAAACCTGAGCCTATTTACTCCTCGTTGAAGAAACCGCCTTTCGATGGCGTAGGACAGACGTTCACTGAACACCAGAAGTCCACGGAAGCTATACCAGGCGGCACCAAGCACTCGGAGTTCTCAGTCAAGAGCGAAGCCTACCAGAGTTATCCAAAGACGGAGTTCTCCAAGACCGAGGTGCGACAGGAAGTCAAATCTCCTTTCACTTCCACACCTAAATTCGACAGGAGTGATTATAAACACACCTCGACTGATCTAGTCAAGGCTGTCACTCCTGACTATGACAGAATCTCTTCGCCCTACGGCAAAGATGTTCCTAGCTACGGAGGTCCGAACTACATGGAAGAGACCATGACGGAAGTGAAGGAGATCCCGAACGGTACGCAGAAGATCACCACGACGAAGATCTACAGCTCGTCTCCGGTCAACATGACCAGCACTAGCACCAAGTACGAGCCAATCAAGCTGGAGGGCATCGACGAACTGTCCAAGTCGTTCGACAACGACTCCAAATACAGCACCCTGGATTCCAGGTTCAATACACTCGAGTCTAAGATGAGCTCGGACACCAGCCGCTCTTTCATGAGACCATCAGACTTCCAGTCGTCAGATTTCCAGACCACCGCCAACGTTACGAAGGTGAAGAAACCAGACCTGTCCAAGGAGATCGATAGTTTGGACAAGAAGTTCTCGAAACAGACCATCACCTCGGAGACCATCGAGAGGAAGTCTGTGATGACCAGTTCACACAAATCAGAGTCCAGTTCTACGGTCACAAAGAAGTTTGGCAACTTTTAAAAGGTTTGGCACCGTAATATTCGGTTTGTCGCAGTATTCGTTTCGTGTCACATTAATTGTGTGACAGGCGGGCAAGATGACAGTGACATCTGACAGCTAACGTACTGGCAGTATCGACTGTCAACTCGAGCTTTTTTAACATTTTCGCGGTAGTTTGTGTATAGAGTAGATAAATGGCCCCATATATGACACGCAGTAAGTTATTAAAATTAATTAACATAGTTTAGGCTTAACAGTAGTTGAAGCTGTGTCACGTATGGCGACATTTATCATAATAAAACTATTAGAATATGTGCAAGTGTTTAACATAGAGTATTTTCTGTTAAGTGATTTTGGGAGAATTTAATAATGAACTAAAATGTAGAGTATATTTATATTAATGATGTTGGATTTCTACAATTAAGTTTTCTACCAATTTAGTAGAAAACAATAGTAGAAAGTGTATGGTAATGTCTAAAAGGTGCTAAATATATATTTATTGATAGTGAATGCGGTGTCTACATTTGGCCTTAGAGATTATACTAAAGTTTTGATATTATGAATTCTATAAAAATATAAGTTATATATTAAATACTAGTCTTTTTGAATAAGACTTGTTTTCTGACAACTCTCATGTGGATATTAATCTATATATACACACAGAATGTATTTTAAATAAATAAATTTAATAATGGACTATAATCTTAATGAGTATTTACTTTTCGCAGTACATTAGGCAGCTTCATAACAGATCTCGAATTGTAGAAATTATTTTATACAAAAGCTTTTTAGTGAAGGTAGCTTCTAACCAATCGTAGTGTTGCCACAAAAAAATATAAAATAGATTTCATCCACGTGAGAGTTATTTCCCAATTATTCACAAAGTGCTAACCCCAGCGGGGACCTTATAATGTTGCCTTTAATTGTTGAATTAATTCAGCCATGTGTGCCATAAATGTATGTTGGTTTGAACAGAGTGCCTTCTAATGATATGAACGTTTAGATGTACCTGTCACTGAATATCTATAACGATAGGCAGCGGCTCTGCTGTGCCCTGGCATTGCAGAAGTCTATGGGCGGCGGTGTCTACATACCGTCAGGTGGCCCGTCTGCTATCGAGGCACTAAAAAAAATATCTATGACATATTCGAGTTCAAATAATAAATGTTCTTCGTTGTTCCCTCACTAATGAGGATCTTGACCATATAAATGGTTTTCTCGGGAAATTAGTGCAGTGGTTTCCCCTTGCTTTCTGCACCAGATCTTTTAGGAGCTGTTTAAGCCCCAAGATCACTGATACCTCTTCCAGTCGGTTTCCCGGCTAGGTTGATGGTTATCCCGCCATAGACAAGATGTAAAGGATAAAAACAGTGGTAATTTCATTTTTGGTAAAAACTATTAAGGTTATGGCATTGACGATGCATCTAAACGTTTATATCTATGCCATGATTAAATTATATTAGTGTGGGTTGAATGAAAAAAAATTTAAAAAGGAAAATATGAGTATTAAAATTCTCTTTACTTACTCAACCCATTCTAAGAAAAAAGTATGAAAAACTATTAAAAATATTAAATTTTAAGAAGCAGATGAATTTCCACAATTTTGTTATCAATTGTGTGCCATTTACCAAATGTTAACTGTTTTGTATACATTAAAATTCTCTAACTCTCCAAAATTATATTAAAACCTAAATTTTTTTATAACAAAACATATTTTAACCTGGTTACACAGGTTAGTCAGTTAAGTACAATTATTTTGGAGTGTTTCAGAATATTTAGGTATTTATAAAAGGTGTCATGACGTTCTGGTATGAACTCAAAATTGCCAAATCTAATAAGAATTGCATCTAAAGCCGGGTCGGGACGATTGGACGGTGATAAGCAATAATGTGTTATCTAATATTTTAGTGGAGACATCCTGTTGGCAACTGAAATGTTTCCCAAATTGTCCGCAACTCGGTGTAGACACAAATGGAACAAAAGTTGGAGACTTCTGGAGAGTTGGAGGAAATACAATAGTTGCCAACAATTTTGGTGGATACGCGCCTTAACGCCGGAAACTGAGCAACTTTGACAATTGCAGAACGTCATGAGAGCCAATGTACATCGTGCTATTCAAGATAACTATTTACTAATTGTGTATTATATGTACTAATATACTTAGATATGCAACGAATATATGTCTGTGTTAAATGGTCCTTCGAACCGCGGCTATTCGATATTTTATTAAGATATAACTGACGTGAACAATACATAACCTTTAAAATAGTGTCAAAATTTAATTACTAAAAAACGTGCCCAGAGGTTTTTAACTGTCATTGTTCTTAAATATGTTTAAATTTTTGCAATAAGAAAACGTTTTTTATAGAAATGTGACGAAAGACTCTGGAAATAACGTGCATCAAGATTATACTTGTATATGAAAATAGGGATAAAATTATTTAAAATATTGCAGTAAAAAACTACCCTTATAAAGATTGCTCCGAGTGTATTTGAACCTGACTCGAAAAAGACGTGAATTATATATTCATTGGTCCATAATTTAATTCATAACAGAATACATCTAAAAATAATAAATTCTATTTTCCAGAAACTCATTAAATTCCCACCGACAGATATTTTGATATTGGTTATAAATACAAGCGGATTCAATCTTATTAAACGTTGTCCGGTTTAGCTGTAGGTCTCAATTATTCGAAAATAAACCCTAATTATAATGCTTTTAGAAACGAATATACTGCAATATATAGTCTATAGTACCCACATTTTGAATTGTATTAATAAATATAACTCGTGTCCCTATACACGTGCCTTAAGCAGCTTTTTGAGTATTTATGTAGTGATAGTAAGAGCCCGCGCAAGCGTCACGTCCACTGAAGGTATATAACACCAATTCTGATAGATTAGTCTACGTACATATGTACGATAGTATTTAATGTGAATACGCCGTCAGAAATTGTTGACCAAGAGAGCTCAGATGCAGTTAGTAAAGTCATCATGATTGTGTTGAGTAGCGAGGGATAGATTGTCTCTCGATACTTCATACTCTAACTGGACGGCACTGCACTTACCATCAGGTGCAGTGTGGTCACATTGCCGTGTCACGATAAATAAAATAATCGAAATCTAATAATTATCGACTGTATACCTGACTTGCCATAGTGGCTTGTTCCGAGGCAGCCAGGGTATATCCAGTTACCTCGAGACGGATGATTTATATAGATTAAACTTACTGGGTTCAATTTTAAAAATCAATATTTCTGCAATCTGAATTTGGCACCTGTTACTTATGTGACGAATAAAACACCAATAGTTTAGACAGCGCAAAGTGATTATAGAAGGAATTGAGAGTGCAAGGTCTTGAATTGGCATAAAGACTATAAGAAAAAACTATTTTTTGTACGAACGTAATTCGATGCTAAAACTGCAACGGCAAGACTAGCGCACCCTCCATTCATCCTATAAAACTCGCATCATTTATTTAAAAAAATAACAACAGATGGCGTTACGGGTATTCAAATTCACAAAAAACTATTGAATAAGAATCCATTCAACAAACATACATAAAGAAAATATTATCTAATAAATGTGTCGCCTACAATCCACCCCCATAGTGCTGAGCTGAGAACACTTTAACTATATGATGCGAAATATTTACTGTAAAATAACAATGTGCATGTGTTCAGATCAGCACTAACATTCCTCACGTGCAAGTAAGGCGACACGAGTGACAGGGCGCCGCACCATGCCAGTGCGTGTGCGCACGTCTACCATCCGGACGCGACCGTCATCACCGGCATGTGTCGCACTCACTACTCCATAGCGCCACAACCCGCGATCTAAGTTCGGTTCAACTAACACGACAAAATCCCCATCTCGCAACATTCCCTGCTCTTTGTTCCATTTATGCCTAGGTAACAGGGTAGGCAGATACTCTCGTATCCACCGTCTCCAAAACATGTCTGTTAACCTTTGAGTTATGCGCCACTGTTTACGTAAAAACAAATCGGTATTGTCATATTTGCCGAACGCGGGACTATTTGATGACGTGCCTATCAGGAAATGATTAGGTGTAAGTGCTTCTGGAAAATTGGGGTCGTTAGAAACATATGTTATAGGGCGACTATTGACTAGCGCTTCGACCTCAATGAGCAAAGTAGACAGTGTATCCGGTTGTGGAGCGCGTTCCTTTAGAACAACTTTGAGGGAAGTTTTCACTGTGCGTACCATACGCTCCCAAGCACCACCCATTTCGGGAGCACCCGGAGGTATAAACCTCCACTCTATACCCCTAGTGGTACCGTCTTCCTGCAGTTTGCTTTGATTGAGGTCTTGGAGACTGCGTTTTAACTCGTTGTCGGCTCCCCGTAGATTTGTGCCGTTATCTGAATAGATAACACTGGGGGAGCCACGTCGAGCTATCATGCGTCTCAATGCCATTATGGTTGCATCGGTGGTGAGGCTCTCAGTCACCTCCAGATGTATTGCACGTATGGTCAAACAGGTGAATATAACGCCGTACCGTTTTTGTCTTCTTCGGCCAATGGTCACTGCCATAGGACCAAAAAAGTCAACACCAGTACAGGTAAATGGTCGGCGGTTATGTTGCAGACGAGCGGCGGGCAAGTCTGCCATACGCTGCGGCTGTGGCGTAGCGCGACGGTACCTGCAGAATAAGCACCGTGAGGCAACAGCGCGTACAGTCGGCCGCAGCTTTAAAATCCAATAACGTTGTCGCAACTCATTAACGACCAGCTCGTTAGCACCGTGCAGGGCCTTTCGGTGGTAATATTCCACCAACAATCGGGTTATTTTGTGCTGACCATCGAGTATGACAGGTCTCATCATTGACTGATGAATGCCTTCAGTCTTGTCAATGCGACCTCCGACTCGTAAAACTCTTTCACTGTCGATATAAGGCGTAAGCACAAGTAATCGACTTGTAGGGGCTAATGACTTGCCTTGCTCAATCTGCCTAATATCTTCAGCAAATGAATCGTGCTGAGACTTAATGATCAGTAGTCGTTCGGCTCTGTTCATCAGCTCAACATCTAGCTGAGCATCAATTCTCCGACATCGTTTTATAAATAATAAAACTTGTGACGTCACTCTAACAAGTCTAATCCAAGATGAAAAATTATTTTCATCGGGCAACGAATACTCTATGACTTTTGTGGTCATTACATTAATACTCCGTTGCTCACAAATAACATCTTGTGACAACTTGGTGATTCTTAGGTCTTTAGGCCAGTCATGTTCAGGCTGGCGTAAGAAATCAGGTCCTTGAAACCAAATATCGCTATACTGTAACGGCGGTGATTCTTCCTTCGTAGCCAAGTCTGCTATATTTAATTTAGACGGGACGTAGCGCCATTCAGATATTTTTGTCAGTTCGTCAATCTCGCCAAGCCGATGTGCGACAAATGGCTTGTAGTTCCTAGGGTCACTACGTATCCATTGGAGGACCGTATGCGAATCAGTCCAAAAGTAGCGTGCATCAGGCTTCACATCCTTATGTTCCCTCGGGACCATATCAGCAAGACGGGAAGCTATTAATGCTCCTTGTAGTTCCAATCTTGGGATTGAAATGGGACGAAGAGGAGTTACCCTGCTTTTCGCGGCTGCAAAAGATATAAGGACTTTCCCATCGAATCGAGTAAAACGCCAATAAATCACAGTAGCGTCACAGAAAATATGCAGCTGAGTATTTATTATTGTACTTTCATTTTTAGTACCTACTGATGGTAAGTAGCACTGTGTGTAAATACCGGCTTTAAAATACCAACGAGGTATGTGTAATAAAGGTAGCTGTTTTAATTCGTCGAGCCATTTTATCCATTTAATGTGCTCGGCGGATTGAATCTGACTATTCCAGCCAACAGTAGATCTGTGGACGTCCTGTAATATAATTTTACTTTTAATAGTAAATGGTGATAAGAATCCGTGGATATCATAGACAGACATCAGTATGCTTAACATTTTTGCTTTAGTGGGCGCAACCGATCCGTCCAAAATATCTTTAGGTATACGATTTAAATTTATTTGAAAACAAAATGTGTCATCAGCGGGATGCCATATCAAACCTAGCGTGCGCTCAGCTGTATTATTGTAACCGTCTTTAAACTGTATAGCGGTGTGCGCTAGCGCATCCGTGGGTATCGAGCTTAAAACTTGTTTGCTATTGCTCGACCAACCTCTGATCTCTAGTCCACCCTTCTTATGTATCGCCGTAATGTCATGCACTAACTTAATTGCTTTGTTTACGTCACTCGTAGAATATAAACAGTCATCCATATAATGACTACCTACGATGACGTCACGTGCCTCCGGGTTAATGTCCCCGTATTTTAATGCATTTTTATTTTTTATATATTGCGCAATAAAGGGTGAGCATGTAGCCCCGAAAATTAAACTTTGCATTGTACAAAGTTTAATCGGACTGTCTGTCGATTCTTGCCACAAGAATCGAAGTACATGTTGATCCTCTGACCTTATTTTTATTCGCAAAAACATATCTCGAATATCACCTATTATGACAATAGGATTCTCACGGAAACGAAACATTATACCTAGGAGCGAGTTGTATAAGTCGGGTCCCGTTAATAAAAAATCATTTAAACAAACACCATTCACTTTGTTAGCCGCATCAAAAACTAACCGTAATTTATTAGGTTTGTTAGGATTTTGCACGCCAAAATGTGGAAGGTACCACACGTGTTCAGGTGGGCGTTTCTTATCCGTGTTGTTAATGATACGCGCGTAACCACTGTCAAACAATTTATTTATTTCTAATGTGTACCTACATTTATATTCGCTATCTTTATTAAATTTACGTAATAGCGTTTGTTGACGATTTACAGCATTATAATACGAATCCGGCATTATAAAATTATCTTTTTTAAATGGCAAGCCAACTTCCCACTGATCTCCTACCTGACGAGCAGTTTTATCCAATATGTCAATTGCTCGATCGTGATCCTTATTCGTACGACATAAGGTCGAAATTCCGATTGACTCTAAATTGAATGAATTTTTTATTAAATCATTAATTACACTTATTTCTTGTATATCACTAGCTTGAGAGTGTGCGAGATGGAACAAACTATATTCTCTTACCCTGGAGGAGTGAGTGCTAGCACTGTGCCAACCATGCACAGTCCATCCCAGTCGACAGCGTGATGCATATAACGTACTCCTGTCTCCATGTAGAATCTCAAGAGGAGCTATAACAAAATAGTTATCCTGTCCTAGCAATATACGAGGCGTTACACTATGATCACAAAATAACGACTTAATGTGCGCCAAATGCAAACAATCAACTTTATGTATGATAGACATATCTTGCGAACATAGTTTAAGTTTAGAACACTTTCGCAATTTAATATCATAAAAGGTATTGTGATTACTCTGTCCCGATATTTGTACCTTGACACTGGGTACTTGCGACTGAAACACTTCTAAACCAAACGCGTCAGTAAACTTTATAGCACACGAATTTTCGCACTGTAGCCCCAAACTGTCAGCTAAGTCCGAGTCTATCATTGACACTGCAGCGCCATCGTCCAATAGTGCGTAGGTACTTATAACACCATTGGGTCCGCGCAGTTGCACACTTATCACTTTGAGTAAAGAGAATTCCGTCATCCCCGAAGAACTCGTTGCATTCACGGCGGCGTCATTGTAAGCGTCAGTGACGGCGTCGACGTCGGGTAAGTTCACAGCTGGTGTTGATATATCAGCTGATTGCGGCGTATCCGTTGATCTCGTCCAGTGTAGCAGGCGGTGGTGAGCCATGCCACAGCCGTCGACGTCACATACTGGTTCGGGACATACTTTATTATTATGTCGAGCGGTTAGACAACAGTAACATAATCTATGTTTTTTTTACGAATAACCACTTGTTTCTACGCAGTGTGCGTTTAAATAACCGGCAGTCGGGTAAAGTATGGTTACCTTTTTGGCAAAATAAACACTTGTTTGTATTCTCAGCCGCTACAGAAGTGTAGATTGAGCGATGCCGGAATTTGTTGTCTATTCGGTTGGCTTCTGCAGCAATCGGCTTCTTGGTACTATGTTCTCGTGGCTGAGTACATCCGACGGCAGCTAACATTTCAGCTTCACGTTTCAGAAATGTAGCTAACAACTCAAGCTTCGATTTATCGTCATTTTGATGACTATAGGCGTAGTCAGTCCACTTACCCATTAATGTGCTCGGCAATTTTGACGTAACAGCTGCAGCGAGCTCGGGACTCCGTAAGTAGTCATGCTGCTTTAGTGCGCGTATTGTGGCCACGCAATTGTTCACCTTGACGGCGAAGTTAATTATCTCTTGTTGATAATAATTTGATAGCGACGGTAATTTCTTTAACTGTGCCGTTATATTATAAATAATTAAATCAGCACGACCAAACCTTAACTCAAGGGCTTCCATGACTGCCGACGGCGGTGTGTTGCCGATCAGCAGGTCGGTAACAGCCTCTTTGGCCTCACCTTTTAAAGCTCGGCGTAGTCGCCAAAGATTTTCAGACTCACTGAATTCACACACACTAGATGAGTTTTCAAATGCATTTTTAAAATGTAGCCACTCGATACAGTCACCACTAAATACAGGCAGTTCGCGTGGTGTGGCGAGTCGGCTGAGAAGACGATCTTCGTGTCGTACTCTTGACTGCTTCATAAGGTCGTTTAGTGTCTGAGCAAGCTGTTGAACGTTGTCATCAGTTTGGCATTGTTGCTGAACAGGGGTACATTGTCGGTCCAGCCACCTCTGAACATTGTGCTCTTCGTTTGGTACTGACTCATTACATTGAGAGCCATAGTCACCATCAGCCGGCACTTCACTATCATTGGCGTCGTCCACAGCGCTGACCTTGGCAAGGTCAGCTTCCAGCTTTTTATCAATCAAATCGAATTGAATTTTGGCTTTCGCTTCAGCTGCTTGTAGTTCAAGCTGTTTGCGGCGTGCGATCGAAGATGCCGTAGATTTCTTCGAACAAATCGTTTTTCTAGATGCACAACTCGACCTTTGTACCGTACGATGCGGCGATAACTTAACGGGCAATGGCGTCGCTGCATATTGTTCTTGGTCCCGCGACGTAGTAGCACGATCGTTGCCACGGGGAAGAAAAGGCTTTTCAGGCTTCATTGGAGCACTCTCAAAGTTCTTAGTCTCCATGAGATCTTTGCGCATACGACGTGTCAAAACCTTCGATGGTGGCGTATGATACATCACGTGTGGGATTCACAAATCCGGTCGAAGGGCCATTGTTACTTATGTGACGAATAAAACACCAATAGTTTAGACAGCGCAAAGTGATTATAGAAGGAATTGAGAGTGCAAGGTCTTGAATTGGCATAAAGACTATAAGAAAAAACTATTTTTTGTACGAACGTAATTCGATGCTAAAACTGCAACGGCAAGACTAGCGCACCCTCCATTCATCCTATAAAACTCGCATCATTTATTTAAAAAAATAACAACAGATGGCGTTACGGGTATTCAAATTCACAAAAAACTATTGAATAAGAATCCATTCAACAAACATACATAAAGAAAATATTATCTAATAAATGTGTCGCCTACAGCACCGAATAGCACGATTTTGACGGCGTATTTGCAAATAACTTATATTTATGGATGGTCTTTATTATGTATTTAATCATGTTATATAAGAATCTAACAATAGTTTTCAGTGGCAGTTTTAGAATTATCGCTTATTTATAGAATGAGCAATTAAGTAGAAGTTATGAAAATTTAAATGTCTGATAAATTATGAATTAATGTTATGAATGTTGATATAAACTTGCCATTGAAAACTTGCATACTCTTCAATTATATGTAGTGTTGTAAGTATAATCATTTAGCTATGTATTACTCGATACAAGCCGTGTCTTATTAATAAATATTAATGTACATGTGTCGATGCGCTGGTTGGCTGAGTCACAACCGTGCATTTATAAACTCAGTTCAAATTGTCGGGGTTTTATTATGTATTTAATCATGTTATATAAGAATCTAACAATAGTTTTCAGTGGCAGTTTTAGAATTATCGCTTATTTATAGAATGAGCAATTAAGTAGAAGTTATGAAAATTTAAATGTCTGATAAATTATGAATTAATGTTATGAATGTTGATATAAACTTGCCATTGAAAACTTGCATACTCTTCAATTATATGTAGTGTTGTAAGTATAATCATTTAGCTATGTATTACTCGATACAAGCCGTGTCTTATTAATAAATATTAATGTACATGTGTCGATGCGCTGGTTGGCTGAGTCACAACCGTGCATTTATAAACTCAGTTCAAATTGTCGGGGTTTTATTGGTCACAATGACTGTCTGACTTAACACGTTGACTGCGGCGCACACACACGGTGTGTTTTTGATTTTGCTACGCGCATGCGGCCGTCACACGCTAGGTGCGTTTTAAAAATCTCTATACAAGAGTGCGGCCGGCACACAACAGGTGTGTTTTTATTGCGCGACGCCTGTGCGGGCGGCACGCGCTAGGTGCGTTGTAAATAAATATATACAAAGATTGTGGCTTCACCCACGTATTTTTATTTAATATTTTATTACTTGTCTTAGATAGCCATCGTTTGATTTATATTTATAGGAATGATTATCCTAAATGTTAAAGCTAACTTGAGCGAGTTATTTCGATAAATCTTACGAATATAAGTATATACTCAAATTTCATACATAAAATTTATTTCAAACACGTAAAAGATCTACCTTTTTATTACATCTAAACAGGGACACACATTTTAACAAAATACAATAACAGCTTTGGTAGCTGTTGCTCTAAATAAATAATGGTAATAATATCTTAAGTTTTATTTTAAGTTTTAAATTAAAACGATGCGCAATTACTGTATTGCAAGTAATTCAACAGTACCATAAATACGAGGGGAAAAGTGGCTTATAAATTTGCACGGCCAGACATGGTTTTTAGCTTAGCGATATATACAACACGCGAGGCGCACTGGCGTTCGGGATTGTTACGCGAGTGCGGGAAACGCACCTAGCGTGTGCCAGCCGCATAGGCGTATCGTCGCAATATTTGGCGCCGCAGTCAACGTGTTAATTTTGGTTGCAATGCCTGAAATATTACTAAGATAATAAAAACTACATTGATACACGGGCGTAGTAAAAACCAAATTCAAAATATGAATAGTATTAATGAAGTAATCATCGGTCGGACCCCCAAAATCCCCCCCTGGCTACGCCCGTGGAGTATTATTGCCCCAATCTTGTCACAACAGCCACATTCCTGTTTTAAGGGACATGTAGTTGTGATTTTGCCACTCAGCGTATTTTGTCTATAAGCGCTTTGTGTACGAACTATTGTATAATGTGTTTTTGATATGCATATACTAGGACATAAGTGTAGAAACTAAAATCTCATATATATACCAAATAACTTTGACTAATTTTTATTATTTCGTGAACTCCGTCTCAAATATTATAATAATTGATTTCTATAAATTGGAAAGTATAGGTATGAAAGAATCTGTGCATCATGAAATCTACAAATTATATAAACTAATCCAGCCATAAACTAATATTATAGTGAAATCAATGTGTGTAATGTGTGAGGCGGTGGTCAGGCGGTGATCGCGTGGTCACGTGGTCACGTGGTCACGTGGTCAGATGTGGTAACATTTGTTTGTTTGTTATAATTTTGCGAGATTTTATATGGTTCGTCGTCGTCGGTAGCTAAAATAAATAATAATTTGTCATTTACGGGGCATTGTATGGTACGACTTACATCTGAAATAAAAATTTGACTAATTTATGACTTGTTTTATTTTCACACATGTCGCGTAAGAAGCCTGGAGGAGAGTGACCTTATATTTTTATAAACGTATGATGCAAATTTGTCATTTTTACTAGAAAATCGCCACATAGACTTGAAACACGTGACGTCCTGGGTTCGATTGCCATGACGGGTGATCTTCATATATGTCGCATACGTTATAGGCTGCCTCGGTGGCGCAGTTGTAATTGCGCATGCGTTACGACTGCTGCTGTGCTGAGGTCTCGGGTTCGATCCCCGGGTCGGGTAAAGTGATATTGGGTTTTTCTATCTAGAAATTCTCAGTATTAGCCCGGAGTCTGGAATCTTTGCCCGGTATGGCGATAGGCTCGCCCCCTATCACATCATGGAACTGAAATTCGGAGAAAAGTGGGTGTACTGGTTACACCTCTGCCTACCCCTTCGGGGATTACAGCCGTGAGTGTATATGTATGCTGCGATAAGCGTCCCCAACGTCACGATTGCCCTTAACCGCTGACGCATACTGAAGAAACATCGCAGCGTTGTGCATAAATGACTAAAGCTTTATACATTCATATGCTTTTATTATAGCTAATCGAATATAACGACTGAAAGACGATGTTAATTCTCCAAAAACAAGTGTTAATTTTAGGGAAAAAAAACTGCACATAGAAATGGCAAATCAATGATCTATCGAAAAATAGCTTAAAACTAGACAAGAGTTTTTACCTTATTATCTACTAGAAGTAAAATAGCAAATTAACTAAAGAATTTAAATAAACTGGAGCTAAATTATCATGTAACCGCCCACCTATCAACAATTTAATCCTAAATACGGGCCTTGTATTTGGATTGTTTTTTTTGTAATAAAAAAATAGTAAACCGTTTTTTTTTAAGAAATTGCAGAATTTTTATGACAGTTTATATGTGTTCATTTATATAGATATTAATAAGTTAAGTCGTTGTATCCAATTGCGCATTAAAGCTAACCAAACCTACTGTTTTTCACTTCAAGTAAGCATTGTTGAAACAACATGGCCTAAGTAATTTCAACAAATATATTTGGAAAATTCTTTGCAGATTTAGAGAAACATTATCCAAAAATAATTGCATCTGCCGCGTTGCCAAGGGAACGGTAAACTGTGCTTACACTGACGCACTAACTAACGTTATTACCTTCTTTAGGTAAATTGCTTGAACGTCTTATTGTTCCTAGGCTAATACCGGGCGGTCCAAAGTTTCATGAGAAACAATTCGGTTTTACTATAGGGAAATCTACCGTTGACGCTGCGTTATCGGTTAGAAGAACTATTTGCAATTCAAATAGTAAATACGTCTTAGGTATATTCTTGGACATCTCCGGTGCGTTCGATAATGCGTGGTGGCCAATGCTACTACTTAAGCTGAAAATCCGAGGTTGCCCTAACAATATATATTCACTTATATATTCATACTTTTCTTTAGGCACAACCAAACTAAAACTTGGTCACCATGAAGTGTCGAAGGCGCTAACGATGGGTTGTCCACAAGGCTCAGTAGTCGGTCCGTACTTGTGGAATTTAGGCTTTGACGACTTCTTCGCACTCCCTTTACCTCAAGGTTGCTCCTTAACTGGCTATGCTGACGACGGGCTCTTGCTTGTGCAGTCTAATAGTAGATCGGGTCTCGGGACTAGAAAAATTGGCTAGTGCGTGCTTAAAATTAATTCACGATTGGGGTGAACGAAATCGTCTGACGTTCGCACCTCACAAAACTTACCAGTTACTTTTAAAGGGCATTCTAAAAACACCACCGCGAATAAAATTTAATAATATCAATATTAAAAGAAAAGAATCGGTCTGCTACCTAGGACTAGTTTTGTAGAGAAACTTTTCATTCATAGAACATATAAAAACCGTCGGGGAAAAGTCGAAACGAAATTTTTATGCCTTGACAAGGATATCCACATCGACGTGGGGATTATCTTTTAACACATTAAAAGTTATCTATGGAGCTACTTACTTGAGCAGTATTTGCTATGGATCACCTGTATGGGCTGATAGGGCTACTATCGGTGCCGTGCGAAGAAAATTGCTCCAGAGTCAGCGTTTGGCGTTGATATTCTTGTGTAAGGCGTATAGAACCGTTAGTACTGAAGCTTTACCTGTCCTTGCGGGTGTACTTCCAGTCGATCTGGAGGCACAGCGTCGCGCCGCTATGTATTACTCTACGAGAGAGGATATGGACAAGAACTTTGTTACGTCGCGTGAACTCTCGAGAATCGGTAGACTTTTTAAACAGCGTTCCGAAATATGCAACGAACTGCTAAACGAATGGCAATGTCGATGGGATAATTCAATTAAAGGGCGGCATTTATATCAGTATTTTCCTTTGGTTCGCGATCGTCTAACAAAAACTTGGCTGGAAATTGATCACCTTGTGTCACAATTTCTCACCGGTCATGGCAACTTTAAGAGCAAACTATTCTCATTTAGGTTGGTTGATTCGCCTGCGTGCCCATGTTCTACACCAAACTGTGAGTACGAACAGTCCGCGCATCATGTTCTTTGGGAGTGTAGTCTCTGGCAAAATGAGCGCAACATTATGCTTGACAGTATGCAGATAACATCTGGAGTTGTATACTATATGGACCTTGTGGAGACTGGGAGGAATTTCCGTGCTTTCCGGCGTTTTTGCCATACCTATTATTGGAATCAAGCGTAACAGCTCGCATGATAGGACCCGTTAAGTAAATTCCGTGGTGCTTTACGTCTGGCTTCTCCAGACGTAAATGTCCTTTATTGAGGTTAAAACCTCTTTAGTTCAGTATTTGTCTCCCGCTTTGCTATGGAGGGAAGTGGACAATTTATATTTCCAACTCCTCCCTATATTTCTATTTGATTAATTTCGTTGCGGGATAAAAGACAGTTATGAAGCATTCCCAGAGACTCGCCGAGTTTCATTACTTGGTGTCGAATATATTATTATCGAATATATTATGTCGAATATATATTATCCGCCTACTCTTCGGGGAATACAGACGTCAATGTATATGTATATACTGGGTGATTTTTTTACCGTCTTGATAATAATATGGCGTGTTGTGTAAGTGGAATAGAATCTATAGACAACAGTATTTGTGTACTAGCATTTCGATTACGAAAGTTCCGAAAGTCTAATAAAATCCATAAAAGAAATACACCCTACACGGCGTGTGCATAGTTATAATTCGAGAGATTATTTCGATTTTACCTTCATACTTTTAAGGGCTTACCTTCTTACATACTGTAGTTATTGTTACATGTTAAACTAATCATTAGTTATGATTTATCAGTATGAAAAAACAGTAGGTATGCAGGACGAGTATAACAACATACTCGGCATATTTGAAAGATTAAAATCAACTTATTTACAAATGACACTGATTACTTAATTATAAAATAATTAAAATGTACCTTTTAGCGATATCCCAATAATCGTTCGAAGTGTCCACTGTTTCTCTCTAAACACGAACTAGCACGACTTTGTAAATTATTTTTTAAACTATGAAGAGTGTCTCTATCACGTTTTAAAATATCAAAAGCGTTTATTATGCGCTGTTTTAATTCACTAACACTGTTATTGTATTCGTGCATGTTTATGGTATATCACACTGAGAGACCGACAACGGCGACCAGCGCGAGAACTTAATCACGCGTCGTCACAACGTGCCTAATAGCAAGCAACTAAACGCAATGGCGCGGCGGGCGACCGGTTGGAAGGGAGCAGGGGGAGGACAATGCCCGGCCATCGCAAGCGCGACCTTGTCCTTGAAAATAGTTTTTATGTTATTTATTACGTAATAATGCCTACTATTTTGTGGCGGTTTAGGGTGACTATATTTTGCGATTGTGATTTTTTTTATTACTTCTTTTAAATGTTTTAATATGTAAAATAGATTATAAATTAGGAGTGTGTATTAGATTAATTTCAGCCCGTCAGTAAAAAAAATAAAGTAACTATGCCTGAGGCTTCTACTCCATTTACCTATCACGCCCTATTTTTTTCACGACGGTAAAAAAAGTCAACCAGTATATGTACAAACATTTGTCTGTGGATTCCACAGACTACTCATCTGCTGTACGGCTGTCACGCGTATAGATGACGGAAAACAAAATGCTCTAGAAATAATACATTAGTCCATTCCACCCTACATACCTGACAATTCATAAGAATTTCAAAGTATGTGAAGTCTACCAACAAGCATTAGGTCAGCATGGTGGAAAAGTCTGACTCTTAGTACAGGATACTCATGCCCAGCTGTGGGACAATGCAGGAGTTATTTACAGTAACAAACTCTTAATTATAGTGGTGTAAATCTAGTCATCTGCGGCATGTCAGCAATAGAAGGAACAATGTAGGTATTTTAATGTTTAATAAGAAATCAATAACAGAAACACCGATCTTTAATTATCAATGTGCATGTGACATGGTAGTGACCGCACCGTTGTTATCTTACTAAAGCTATGTACAAAAATAATACAAATTCAATAAATATGAGTGCGTTGACATTTGAGCGAGCCTTGCAAGCAGGATTCCCCAAAAAAATTAATCGATATTGCTTTTGGGATTTTACGATTACAATTCTTTTTTATATTTTACCAACATATTAATCAATTGGTTTTATTATACATTAATATTTCATACAATTATTATCGATATTTTAGTGTTTCAATTCAAGAACAATATATCGATAATCGGCAACATACCGCGCGGTCGCATCACTATTGTGAATTGAAAAAAGAATTTAAATAATTATATAAAGAACGACTGAAAAGCTAAAATAACAAATTGAACTAACGTATGGCTTATATACAGGTACTTTAACTTTTAAAGCTATGTGAGATTCAGATCTCGATAAATATTTGTGTGTTGGAACGAAGTTTTGTCGTATTTGATATAATATAAATAAACAGAGATTTACACTGTCGTTATATTATTAAAGAAATACTATATAAGAAATAATCGTACAAATAAATAGCATACTATAGCGGGGGATATAATAAGATATATGAAGTAATAAAGAACATTTATAAAAATACAGCGACAAGCAAACTAATTTTTTTAGACTAGTTAGAGAATATGAATTATTTTCAATAAATTTTATGATATAAATTCCAGACAAAACCTTGTCACCAACACAAATACTTAACAATACAAATAAAAAATACTGGCCTGATGTTACAAAATATATCACACGGAGCTTTCAAAAAAACCATGTAAATAACTCAAGATTTCACATTCATTTTATCTTACCTTATACTGGAAAAAGAAATACTTAAAACACACTTAAGACTACGATGGCAATGTGAAAACTAAGCATAGAATCAAAAACTGCCAAATGTTGTTGTCAAATCAAACTGCTAAAATAGGTAAAGCAAAAAATACTAGAAAGAACATTAGTCAATACTCGATGTGGCTATAACAGCCTAGTTCTAGAGTAAAGTGAATAAAAAAAGATTCCCAGCCCTTATTCAAAGCAGAATCTACATTGAAAAATATTTATGTCAATTTCTGTCTATTTTATACAAAGTCAGTATAGTGTTTACTAGCATTTGGTCGCAGCTCTTCTCGGGGCCTGTATCCTCAGAGTTCAACCTAACCTCATACTAAATTTTATCGAAATCGGTGTAGCTTTTCACACAGACATCTCATTCTCACAATAATAATAGCATAGATATTAATATGAATTATTCTGGGTAATTAGCATTTTCACTTTTACGAAATGGGATTTGGCAGTTCTTGCTAATATACTTATTTTCCTCTGTTGGTTAAACCAACAAATCAATAATAAAGTAATACGAGTTAATAATCGAGATTCACATTTCGATTGCACCAAATCTAATGTACATAGTGAATTATGAAACAGATTTGAAGTGTAACAGATGGATCTGATTTTTATAAATTTAATTCGTGAAATATAAGTACAATTTCAGATTATGCATTTTTTTAATATTTAATGAGTTTTGGACCCGCCCGTTATGGTAAATGTGTACCTTGTTTACTGAATATTTACCGATTCATATACACCGTATCAAATTATATCGACGGTTGCCGGGCTAGTTAATTTAAGTGACATTTTTGAAAAGTTACAGAAGGCTGTGTTTCTGGTGGTAGGTTAGCATATCCTAGTTGATAGCTCGCTCCGTACACAGGGTGTAAAACCCGCCATACACATACATTATTGGAACTTGTTTGATTTAGAATCGATTAATTTAACCACGACCCATTCATTCACACCTGTATAACAGACTGGCCCAAACTCACCAAATATTTCATATTTAACAAAACAATCAGTTGTATATAATTTGTTAGAACATTAGCCCGAACTAATGTTTGAAAATACCAAAGCAATATGCAGATAATTTGTGCGAAACACTATTTTCTTAAAGTATCCTTTACGTTTCATAATATTAGCGAAAAACAACTGGCCCGAAGTTAGTCAATATCCACACACTATAAATGTAGTCTTTGTAAACAGCCGCACAGCAGTTCGCGGCTTACTTCGGCTCGGCCAAATTATTTTGCGCGCATTTTTACTAACATACTTTTAAAATATACGCCTAGTACATATTTAGGCAAGGACCTTCCCTATATTTTGGGAGGAAAACATAAGCATGAATCTATACATTTACCTACAGGACAAATGAAGCTATATTTATCTATTAATATTAGTGTCCGACAATATTGCTCAATTTATATTTTATCACAGGGTTTTTGGTATTTTAATCAAAATTGCGTTCATGCTGAATTTTAGAAATATTAATAATATTTTTGTATGACAGAAAAGTTACCCTAGCATTGTCTGAAGACCCGCATTAGGCCAGAGCGGTGGACCTAACCTAACCTTTCTCATTGGTGGACCCCGTGCCCAGCAGTGGGACAATGTTTAATACAGGGCTGGTATTATACGTATGAAGAAATACGTCTAAGAAGAATGTAGTTCAAAGAAAAAAGTAGACATGTAGGATTGTATTAAGAATCTTGCGGTAATCGCAGCTTAAAATTTGAGTAAAATGTAACAAATAATGTTTTACTTGTTGGGGAATTGCTTTTTATAGTTTTTTTATTAATTAAATTATATGTTTACTTATTCTAGTTTTATCTGAAAGATTTTGCTCCAAAATGGCTTGTAAATTTAACACAACTTGGGGAAACTCAAACGACTAGCGATCTTATCTAGACTTGACTATTATTTTATTGTTATAACGATTAAAAGTTACCAAACCGTGTAGGCTTATTTTTGTAATCATATTGCATGTAGGAAAAAAAATATCCAGCATGAATGCAAAATTGATAAAAATATTGAATTATTGAAATAAATTCTAAAACGAGACAAAAATATATTCAACGTGATATGGAATGTATTTTTTCTAAAAAATATAACTTTTCTATAAATTTCGCCTATGAAATTGATTTGATTCTTTTTAGAATTAAAATTATCACAAAATATGATCAGGTATCGGGGTATGTACGCGTTATAATTTAATATCAATTAAATGTTACCATTATAGAAAACATATCAAACAGAAAATTCGAGAAAATTTTAAAGTCACTGGTATAAATTCTGTAATGGAAAGTAACGCGCTCAATCGATATTTACACAATTTAATTACGTGTTCAATAAGATTCAAAATGGAATGGCGGCGCGAGACACTTAAAATATAAGTAATTCGAAAAGCAAAAGGTATTTAAATACGGTAAAGTCAAACCGTGGTAATGTAGCAGGTACCCCAAAATAAGCATGCTTATTTGCTGTTGCTTGTTGGGGCTCAGAAATCAAGTAATGCTATGAGCGGTTACTGTCAATGTGGAAAGTAGCGTGCTTTTATGTTACTAAATAGCATGTGTATTTAACGCATTACATTTTGACGTTGTTGGGTACGACAGTGGTTATTTCCTTGTAGTTTTTTAACACATGCTAAATATTTATTTATACAAAACTAGTGACTAAATTACACAATTAGTGCAATCTTAAAACAAAAGTAATTCTTGCTAATTGCTGTCATTATGCCGGCAATAATTAAACGCTTTTGTATGTGCACTCAACTAGTTGCTCAACTTGTTGTTCAACTAGTTGCTCGACTGGTTGACGAACAATAACATTGAGTTCATCATTCTATAGACGCGTGTTTAAATTTTATTACTTTCTTATGAACAATATGTTGTTTTACAACTGTTACCGTACTGTACCTGTAAATTATAGAGTTTGCTATAATATTATATTCAGTCATAATTTAAGCAAATATTCATAGAAATTTCACCCTGATCCGACATTTCTGCAGATCGACTGTTTTTCTTTAAGTTTTGCGTATACCCGCTTATAGAATGATGTTCTGAATATATTTGTGACAAGTTGGACAATAAAACCAAACACTTTAGACCACATACTCAAAAACTTCTTTCACATGTTATACATGATGTTGCAAAAAGAGGGTTACACATTTACTGGTGATTTGTGACTTACGAGTAAAAGTAAAAAGTTTCACAATATTTGGATAAAAGCTGACAGATACTGACGAAAGTGATTAACCGCCTTGGTAAAAACGTTGTATACATTTATAGTTATATTGTCATATATCGTTATGTTGAACAAAATTTAACGCTAGATAACGAGATAAAACATATATATGGTAAATGTATACAACGCAATACATCCCCCAAATTCGTTAATTCCAAATTTCAATCAGATGTATGCATTGCATTTCTACGATTACCATTAAGCTATAAATCTCATGTTGTTCAAATACCTCTGTTTTGACACATCCTGTATATGTTACAACTCAGTCCTATTATTTGTGCTTGCGAGTGGCGTCGTACTGTTTGACCAGCTCCGGGATGGCGTTAGGCTCCACTGGCACCTTCTGCATCAGCTCCGGCAGGCTGTGGACGTAGCTCAACTTCCTGAAGAACTTAGAACTGCGGAGGAAGATTATAGAGGTATAATGACAGCCTCCGTGGCGCAGTAGGCGAGTAGCCGGCTGTGAAACGAGAGGCCGTGTGTTTGATTCACACACTGGGACAAATGTTTGTGTGACAGACAGATATTTGTGTCCGGGGTCTGGGTGTTGTGAGACCGTGCGTGTCTCTAGGTCCCTGATACCCACAACACAAGACTCGTATCTCAGTGGGATCAGGGCTATGTGTATGACTGTTGGGTGTTATTTATTATGATAATTTAGAAGCTAAGTGCATCAGTAATGGACATTTACATGACCAAAAGAATACTTAGTTCTACAATTCAGTGTTATTTATGGGCACTAAATGAATTTTAACAGTACAGTTTAACGAAGGACAATTTTCCTTTGCATTAAATCAAATATCAGTATTAACCACTCACGGATCATTCGGACACCGGTGACCAGTCAAAAAGGCAATACTCGCCCTTACTGACGTGCGTATTAAGCGTATTTGTAACGTTAATATTATGACAATAAAGATGACTTTAGCTTGTATTTTACTCACAACTTATTACCTTCCGAACACCCTTGTCCTTGTGATCCGAGACGTTAACATATTAGTATTTCAATAATTTAATTTTTTTTACTGCATAGATAGGCAGACGAGCAGAAGGGCCACCGCCGCCCATAGATTTCTGCAATGCCAGGGAACAGCAGAGCCGCTGCCTACCGTTAAATAGTATTATAATATAATCAGTAGACAGGAAAAAGTACACAGTCTTCAATGAATATTTACCTAACAAATGGCTTCGTGAGTATGACGAATGATTTCAGCCAGAACGTCGGATGCACCAGGTACAAATGCTTCAGACTTTTACGTAACCTGCAAAGTAACACAAATTGATACAACTAAAAATAATAATAAAAACTCTATTGTAACTAAAACAGGTTTACAATATATTGTGTACGTTAACAGCTGCATTAGTTTGTTAAAAACTGTGTCGCAGCCACAGCCATTAGCGCACACCTCCAAGTGGAGAGATGACAGTGTCCGAGAAGTACATTAAAAGTTAATACTAATATTATAAGAAGAACATTAACCTAATTTTTTTTGCTATTTGGTTGTGTTTTTGAGTTAACTACAGAGAAACTATTTTTTTTTTAATAAACTCACACAAATCTCTGGTCAAGCCATCTATCGGGTATAAATAACATTCACATCTAAGCGTGTGGTCCAAAATATACATGGTGTTCCAAAAAGGTGGGACAATACTCAAACATATAGTTAGATGTTTTGTGTTACCAGTAGACACAAAAAAACGGTTTGTAAGGCTTAGTCACGATGTAGGGTTGTACTGAGTTTTCACACAAAATCATATATATTTCTGGTTACCTCCTGTCGATGAGTTTGTAGCACTCATGCAGCCAGTGGAAGGTGGGCAGCCGTCGTCGGCCAGCGCCGTGGAGGTACACCAGCACGTACTCGTCCGTCACCAGACGCTCCAGGGTCCAGATCACGTATCTACCAACATGGGGTTATGTTTGACCATGTCTTCATTCTAAAATCCAACTAATCAGCTAACACAGTCAATAGCTAGAGAGCATTTTTTATATTTCAGACCGTTGCCACTCTAGTAATAGAGAAGACGGTCATACATTAAAAGATTTCTGTTCCATTTACCATCAATATCCTCCCAATATTCCCAAATCCCAGTTGTATCCCTAAAGAGCAACAACACAGTCCTTATTCTTCATGAGATCAGTGAAGTGCCGTAGTTGTTGGTTACCCGGCTTGTTATGCAATGGTGACAGGTAGGTAACAGGCGGGTGACAGGTAGGTGACAGGCGGGTGCCATGTGGGTGACAGGTGGATGTCAGGTGAGTGCCAAGTGGGTGTCAGGTGGGTATCAGGTGGGTAAAAGGTGGGTGTCAGATGGGTATGAGGTGGGTGCCATTTGAGTGACAAGTGGGTGCCAGGTGAGTGACAGATAGATGCCAGGTGGGTGACAGGTGGGTGCCAGGTGAGTGACAGATGGGTGCCTGGTGAGTGGCAGATGGATGCCAGGTGGGTAAGAGGTGTATACTCACAGGAACAGGTTGTCCATGACGTAGGTGTAGTCTGGCCTGGAGTTGTCCGGCAGATGGCACGCGCTGAACACTATGAGGGCGGCGCCGCTCGTGTCGTACCCGCCGTGGGACAGCACGCGCTTGTACGGCTCGATCACCTGCAACCAACCAACCACTCTCTAACTAACTCACTCACTCACTCTCACACATACAAACACACACACACACTTCTATCTTTTCTAAGATGTGTGTATTTTATTGTAGACTAGCTGTTGCTCGCGGCTCCGCCCGCGTGGAGGTTAATTTCGGGAGCAGAGGTATAATATTCAAGGAGTTGTCTTCTGCACTTAGGCACCTATAGCGATCGTCCTGACTCCCAGGTGTTGTGCCTGAAGCTTGAGATTGCATGTAAAGAATACCTCATAAGTTAACCCCTCACTTCGCCCCTTTTAGGGATGATTTGGCAAAAACGTTGACACACGTATTTCTTTATTTCTTACCAAAAACCTAATTACGAATTTTCAGATCCCTAAGTTGAAGTATTACGGATTGCCCATACAAACTTTCAATCCCTATTTCACCCCCTTCAAGATATTTTTTTGAAACAAAAGATACCCTATGTCCTTCCCCAGGATATAACCTATCCCTCTGCTGAATTTCTTTAGGATTCGTTCACCCGTTTAGTCATGAAAACGTAACAAACAACAATATTAATTTTGCTGCGAAGATATTTTGTATATAAAGTGTAAATAAATAAAAATAAATAAATATTTTGAAACTGTTATATATCCTAAGATATTCATTGAAATCAAATGACGTAAAGGGCAACTTCGTTCAAAATTAAATACTTGTGATGAATAAAGTATTTATTTGGATAAGGATTAATACCATGTTTATAAAAACCCCTTCGCAAATAATGCATTGTTTCAGAACAAATTCGATAACCATTAAAAAGGTTATAGTGAGCCAACCGAAAAAGATAGACATATGCTATCGCGGACTTTTTTTTTACTTTTTAAGAGGAACAATTTCGTCGTACATGATTGTTACATAACTTTAACCGTTAACGCAGCGTACGCAACGGAAGCTCTCAAAAGGAATCAATTTTCCCCGTTTTTGCAACATTTTTCATTGCTGCTCCGCTCCTATTGGTCATAGCGTGATCTTATACAGCCTATAGCGCTCCTCGATAAATGGGCTATCCAACACTAAAAAATTTCAATTCGAACCAGTAGTTCCTGAGATTAGCGCGTTCAAATAAACAAACAAACAAACTCTTCAGCTTTATATATAAGTGTAGATATAGCTCAGTTTAATAGTCAAGGTGAACAGTGTAAGAAAATCTGTATACTTTAAAGTTCAACATTTTTTTTAAGTATGTTTTTTTTTTTTTATACCACGTTGGTGGCAAACAAGCTTACGGCCCGCCTGATGTACGGTATGTGTAGTCTACCACCCTACTTTAGGCCAACATGGTTGACTAAGGCCTCTGATACGTGGAAATCAGTTAGGCCAAACTACAGGGCTGGTAATAAATTACGGTAGGCTGCGGCTCTGCTGAGTCCTGGCATTGCAGAGGTCTATGGGCGGCAGTGACTACTTACCACCAGGTAGCCGTGTGCTAGTCTGTCTATCCAGGACTTAAAAAAAATGACTATAGTACCTTCATATCACAAGTGGCATGCGAGTTCCCGGTCCCCCTCGACACAGACAGCCAGGCTCGCTCGTTGCTGAACTCCTCGGCGGCGGAGTACTCCGGGATCGGGTCGCTGCACTCACTCATTGTGTTCGTTGATATCGACCTACAATGTGGAATAACTGTAGCCTCTAACGAGGTAAGTGGGCTCTGGTCTGCTGCAGAAAACCTACGATATACAGGTATATTCAATACAAAAAATTGCTGACCTATTTGAATGCTTCGTGGCGCAATGGACACCTATAATAATATAATTTGTATTATTTTCCAGACAACTATATACTAATGTAAGGTTTTTTATCCTGGTACTGCAAAGTAACCACTCTGCACCTGATGGTAAGCGCAGTGCCGCCCAGTTAGTGTATCGAGTAGCGAGAGATCCTCGCTACTCAACACTGCTGTGTAGCTTCTTCACACTACGCCATGGGCAAGGAGGTGAAGAAGCCGCAGAGGGTCTACAAGAGGCCAAACATCGTACTCTTACTCTAGACCCCCGACAAAACCCGGCTGTACACTGGCTGATCCCGGAACGCGACACACTTGCATGTGTCACTATGGCGGGTTTTACACCCTGTATACCATGGTAGCTATACAGGCAGATATGAATATCTTAGCACAGGCAAACCACCTGTAGTCATACGACTGTTACTCCAAATACATTGAGCTGCTCTAATCTAATGTAATTAAACTGAAATCGTATATAAATTGTATGGCCAAATATTGTTAATCGGTGTGAAAAGAGCAACGCTATAGTTTCTTGCCCGTTCTTCTCTAGCGAGACTGCATTCCGAACTGGCGGTAGAGTAAATTTACTGATTCTAAATGATACATAACATTTCATGGTTTCAATAAATATTTGATTTTGTAGTCATGTTCGACAGACACTCCAAATAAATTCATCGAATCATGACTCACCTCTTGGTATCTTCATCATCACTGGGCGGGTGTTCCGGGGCGTGTTCCACCAGCTCGGGCTCCGCAGACTCCAGGGGCTCCGGGGGCTCCTCCTCCGACTCCATGGAGCACGCGCTGACGCTGTCCAGGCTACATCTGTCGTCTTCTGGAGGCTGCTCATCATAAAATTCATAAACATGGTACTTTGAAGTTTTGTACAAACAAGAAATACATATAACACCTACTGACACACAAGTAACCCTGACTACATTAAGACATAATTATCTTGCGTCGTAAATACAAGGAACTACGAGATACTTTCGGTCTCATAACACCCTGAACCTTAATAAAAAAAACTGTCACACAAACATTTGGCATAAAGAACCCACGGCCGTTTCAGAGCCGGCTTCCCGCCCGCTGTGCCAGAGGCTTTTTTTTACTGCCTGGATAGACAGATGAGAAGACGGACCACGTGATGGTAAGTAAACACCGCCGCCCATAGACTTATGCAATGCCCGGGCACAGCAAAGCCGCTGCCTACCTTTTAGCGCTGTCAAGTAAACAACGATCAGCGTTAACATGTCAAAAAACACATAGTAGCTCGATCTGTTAAGTCGTATTTTAGGGTCTGACGGGTGCACCTTGGAAATATACACTTTTTTTAAGATAAACAATAGGGTAGTTGCCTGTGTTATATATTTTTTTTTTATCCTGGCACGGCAAAGTGACCGCACTGCACCTGATGTTAAGCGCAGTGCGATCCAATTAGAGTATCGAGTAGTGCGAGACGATCTATCCCCTGCTACTCAACACAATCATGCCGGCCTTCTTCTTCACACTGCGCCATGGGCAAGAAGGTGAAGAAGCGGTCGAGGGTCTGTTCTCAGAAGGCCGCAAAATGGCCAAACATTATACTCCAACTCTAGACCCCCGAGAAAAACCGGATGTACACTGGCTGATCCCGGAACGCGACACACTTGCGTGTGCCACTATGGCGGGTTTTACACCCTGTGTTCGGTGGTCGCTATCCGGGCGGATATGAATATCCTACCACCAGCGATAATTTTGAGAAATGAGTTTAAAATATTTATTTTAAATAATGGTAGTAGCAAAAATGGGTGCGTAGTAGGTAGTACATCTCACTATCTCCCTCGCACAACGGCACAGTAATGGCCATTCTGAGAGGTGACGTCACGGCTCATACCATGTTTTTACTGCTATTTGACAATTACCCCTCCCAGCAGATTTCAATGGCGTCTAATTTACTTATTTTTGATCGGATTCATAAAATTCTTTCGATAATAGGTTTTAGGTAATGTAACTTGATTAAAATATTAAAAAAATCATGCCAACTACCCTATGTCAACAACATCAACAAAACTATGCAAGATTAATATTAAAAAGGCACAAATACAATGTTCAACATTTTATTGATTGATTTACATAACGCTGTTACACATCTCAGTGCTTAATATTAACACAACCGCATGTCAGGATTTACTTAAGGCTTCTCATTATAATTATTCTACCAGCATTAACCTCTTAGCTGAACTACGCGACCATACAACTGTTTACACTTACTTACTGCCCCGCGAACGAACCACGAGTATCCTGGCTGTCAACTAGTCTTCTTCACAACCGAACTGAACACAGGAGCGCGGAAGGCACTCTATTTTATACTAAACATTTACTCCCCACTTAGGTCGTCATTATTAATGTACCCGCAACTACTCTCCTAAATACCTTCGATACAACTGTACATTATTTTGATATATCTCATAAGGTTTAGCCACCGTTAGCCATATTTGTAAGCTCCCAAAATAAAGTTTAATGACAGGATTGCTAAACATTTTACAATCTATGAACTGTATGCAAGCATTACACATTAAGCCTTCCGGAAGAAATAATCTAAATTATAGTGAAACCTGCGTCAAAAACAGACAGACATAATATTAAGTGTTATGGAAACTAAGTCATATGTACAAAAACCGCCACAAATGTGTGTCGTTTCTGAGGTTGCACAATGTTGTGGAAAACGTGGGCAAATGTCATTGTTGTGTGCAACCGACGCGCGGAACAAAACGCATTGTTCGAGACAAGTGTTGACAAACTGCTGCGGAAACTAGACGGAATTGGATGGGGGTTGTGGTTTAAATAATAATAATAATAACACATGTAGTCTCGACCCCATAGTAGTTCAAACTTGTATAATATGTATCGTGGTAAGAATCAACAAGAGGGTTAAAAAAAGTTATATATTTTTTCAAGTCTCTTGAAAATATGTTAGATTATCGTGTTTTAAGAGCCTTGTGTCTGAACCAGCCTGCCCTGAGCCTGAAAAGATCAGCTCGATTAAAAAAGAGGTCGCTCAAGGTTTTTATAATTTCCAGAATGGTCAAAAATTAATGTTGTTTTTTCTCGTTTTGATATTATTTTCTAGGTTGAAAATAATAAAGATACTGAATATTTCAAATTAAATTAATATAAGATATTTACGGAAATATTTTAATTTAGTGAGCTACACAGCCGAGTAACACTAACAGCTTCCCAACACCGGTACCCACTAGAGGTGGGTCGTTGACGGATCAACGTCGTTGAATGAAATGAATGAAACAGGTTGATAAATTCAACTAGTTTTGCGGTAAAGAGAAAACGGTTGACTAATTAACAGTAGAAAAACAGTTTAACAAAACGGTTCGTTGATTCACCGTCGACTCCTAGTACCTACCAGGTGTATCTTCCTGCGCTGTGTGTTGGGGCTCCTGGGCGCCGTGTGTCGCAGCGCCACGTTCCCGGTGTAGGGGTCCAGGAGCGCCTCGTACGCGGACCGCTCCTCCGCCGTCGACGACGACACCGCGTCCGGGGACTCCACGTCCTGGGGGAATTCGGACATAGAACCAATAGTGGTAGCAATACACTTCGTTTTTTAAAATGTTTAAAACCGCTTTCCAAGAATATCCAGACAAGTTTGCTGAAACAATCCTACTTATATTATAAATGCGCATGTTTTGATGGATGGATGGATGTTTGTTTCTCGATCACGCTACAACGGCTTAACGGATCTGCTTGAAATTGGCACAGAGATAGATATCTGGATATATGTCTGGAATAGCACATAGGCTACTTTATATCCCAGAAATTGTAGGCAGACAAGCAAAAGCTAGTAGGTATATAAAAACACACATACTCACGCCTGTAACTTTCGAAGGGGTAGGCAGAGGTGTACTCATGTTTCAGCAAGCTTTATTATTATTTATTTTTTTAGTGCCTCGATAGGCAGACGAGCGGACGGGCCATCTGATGGTAAGCCGTCACTGCCGCGCATAGACTTCTGCAATGCCAGGGCACAGAAAACCCCTGCCTACCGTTGAGCTGTTTGCACTGATTACCGTCCCATGATGAGATAGAGACGTGCCTATTGCTATACCGGGTACAATTCCAGACTTTAGGATGATATTGTGTATTTCATGACAGGAAAACCCAACATCACGATTACCGGACGTGGGGGTCGAACCCGACACCTCAACAAAGCAGTCGTACCGCATACAAAATTACAATTGAACCACCGAGGCAGTATAAAATATATGAAATATACGCCATATTTATTGCAAATTTGTGTCTAAAAAGATTTTCGGCAAGTGTTCTCAAATTACGTAAAAAAACTTAAAAATTAAATGGTACTGATTTTTGATGCATATAATCTGGCGAACTACAAAGTCAATTCTTATGTATCCCATAGAAATATAAGCTATGTCATTCTAGCTACATATTCAACTCTAGCTACATACTCAGGTTTAGCTATATATTCAGGTTTAGCTACAAATTCAGGGTTAGTTACAAATTCAGGGTTAGTTACAAATTCAGGGTTAGTTACAAATTCAGGGTTAGTTACAAATTCAGGGTTAGTTACAAATTCAGGGTTAGTTACAAATTCAGGGTTAGTTACAAATTCAGGGTTAGTTACAAATTCAGGGTTAGTTACAAATTCAGGGTTAGTTACAAATTCAGGGTTAGTTACAAATTCAGGGTTAGTTACAAATTCAGGGTTAGCTACAAATTCAGGGTTAGTTACAAATTCAGGGTTAGTTACAAATTCAGGGTTAGTTACAAATTCAGGGTTAGTTACAAATTCAGGGTTAGTTACAAATTCAGGGTTAGTTACAAATTCAGGGTTAGTTACAAATTCAGGGTTAGTTACAAATTCAGGGTTAGTTACAAATTCAGGGTTAGTTACAAATTCAGGGTTAGTTACAAATTCAGGTCTACCGACATATTCAGGTTATGCTACATATTCAACTTTTGTAACATATAAATAAAATACTCATATATAAGCAGCGATAGCCAAGTTGGTTGCTGTACGGTCTAGCAAGACGAAAGTTGTATGTTCGAAACACAAATGCCATATACCTCAGACTTTTCTTAAGTTACGTTTGTATTCATTGTTAATTATCGCTTGCTTAAACAGTGAGGGAAAACATCGCGAGGAAACCTGCATACGGAGAATTCTCATAAAAGAATCGGAGGTGTATGAAGTCTATCAACCCGCATTAGGCCAGCGTGGCGGACTCAAGGCCCAACCCCTCTCATTAGTAGAGGAGGCCCGTGCACAGCAGTGAACAATGTTTAATACAGGGCTAGTATTATTAGTATAATATAAAAAAATACTCACGTTATTAATTCGTATGCTCGTTGACATTTCGATGGGCAGTTGGAAGTTAGGCATCGACCTGAGATGCGAAGGTGACTCGCACCATTCTGCCACCTGAACCAAGAATTCATAACAATACTAAAAACTCTTTCTGTCTGTTTTTTAGACGATCAAACCTCTGAAACGTTCTTAATAAAATTTGGCATAGGTAGCCTATAAGACTTGGAAAAGACCATAAACGATTTCTCCTAGAAAATGTACGGTTCCTGGAGAAAAGCTTTTTTTTAAAATAGGTTAAGGTTTGAAATTCAAACATAAATCCAGGTAATAAGACCTTTTTTTAAATGAAATCAATTATATAATAAAATGAACTTATACAGTAATTAATACAGTTTCAGATACGTAATACTTAAGTTTATGAGAGTATAATCTCAGTGTATGTATTACTATTGTAACTATGTTTCAATTGGAGGGTCTGAGCATTATGCCTGCGACAGCTGTGTATCATAAGCAATTTATGCAGCCGTTTTTTATACTGGCACAGCAAAGTGAGCACACTGCACCTGATGGTAAACGCAGTGCCATCCAATTAGAGTATCGAGTAGCGAGAGAGAATCTATCTCCCGCTACTCAACACAATCATGTCAGCCTTATGGTTGCAACACTTTTTATGACTAAATAAATGCGTCTAGAGCAGTGTTTCCCAAACTATGGGTCGCGAGCGAATATTGGTTGGGCCAAGAGAATAAGATCATACTTCGACCGAACGGAATATAATTATTAGCACAGATTTTTTTTTCTTCTTTGAGCTGTCCATCATATAGTTATAATTCTATTTATTCAAGACAACCAAGAGGTGAGTCTCGAATTTGGAACTTTTTTGGCAGGTGGGTCGCTGTTCAGTCAACTTTGAGAACCACTGGTCTAGAGGCATAAAGTAAAAGCTGTCTAGAGGAACATCACGGTTCACTTGTATACTTACACCAGAATGATACTCCTCTCGCGTCACATCGATGGCCTGACTATGGCCTTTTGGCGTGCTTTGACTAGTAATACGTTTGTCCAAACAATTGACTATGGCACTATCGTTCCTCGCTCCCTTCAACGGAGTCAAGCCTTTCGATTCATTCAACTTGGCGGCAATCTTCCTTCTCTCCACTTTATCCACCCTGGCCACGTCTGGTGGGATCGCATCAAGACTATCATTTAAGAACTGGCTCTCAGCAGTCACAAAGTTCTCCGAGAAGTACAAATTGTTCTTCGAGGTGTTCCTTTGTGGACTGTAAAAGCCTGTGGAGTTCAGTCTTTCGTCTTCAATGCTCGACAGACTGAGGTCTTTTTCATCCTCAATCTTGTGCAATTTCTTAGGTATGACGTCCGGGAAGTTCTCGTCTGGACTGCCCAGACCCATCAGCGGATGATTCGTGGTCAAGGTTAACGTGGAACTGAACCTAGGCGGGCTGATGCCGAGATTTCGAGGTCTACCGTCAGTCTTCGGAGAATCTATCTTCAGATTCGACATTCTGGTGATGAGGCTATCGTTGAAGTTCATCTTGTCGGGTTCGTCTGGGTTCTGGAGGCGCAAGACGCCTTGCTCCGGGTCCCGATCCTCGAAGTCTGAAAGGACCGAGTTTGGAGTGTCTTGCGAGCGGAAGGACTCCGATCCTGTGTCCATCTTCTCGTCAGACGATGGAGATGTCAGCTCATCTTCGTTAAGTCGGAGGGTTGTGAAATTACTGGAACAAATGTTTCTGTAAATATTTGTTAATCATCTATTCGTTAGAAAATCAATGTCATGTGTTAGGTGCGGCATCTTAACTGTAGCATGATGACTACAAGGTAGTATGTTATACTAGATGTTGCCGGGGCCCCGCCTGGGGAACTGTATATTTTTCGGGATAAAAAGTAGCCTATGTGCTTTTCCAGACTATAATCAACGTCTGTGACAAATTTCAGCCAGATCCGTCCAGCCGTTGTAGCGTGTTGAGTAACAAACATCCATCCATCTATCTAAACATTCGCATTTATCCTATTTGGCATAGACATAGATTATAGTCTGGAATAGCACATAGGCTACTTTTTATCCCGGAAAATGTACAGTTCCTGTGGGATAGTTTAGTTTTTCACAGAGCAAAGGATCGACATGATTTTTTGTATAAGCGGTATGTCAAAAATGACATAGGCCACTTTGTATTCCGGAAAAATGCATGCTTCCTATGGGATAGCAAAATATAGAAAGGTGTAATAGCTTAATATGGCTCCATGGATTTTATACCCTTTATACCAAAAATAACTACCACGCGGGCGGAGCCACGGGCAGCATCTAGTTTATAATATTAGTAGGAAGAAGATGCGGCAAGGCAGGCAGGCTTTGAAGGCAATGATTGGAATTTCTCTGGAGGAAAGAGTTCGAAATTAAGTCATCCGCCAGAGAGCCAGTCATCGATATTTCTTCTAGATTTAGCACGCTGAAGTGAAAGTGAGCTGGTCACGTCTGCAGACGGACAAATGATCGGTGGAGCAGACATGTGCTGGAGTTGAGACCGCGTTTAGGCAAATGTAGTGTAGGACACCTTGCTGCATGATGGACTGACGACTTGAAGAAGGTGACAGGTGGATGCGGGTTACCCAAGACCGGGATGTTTGACGCTCACTTAGAGAGGATTCGTCCATCAGTGGACGGCAATAAGCTGAGATAATAAAAAGATGCTGATATTCAAATTTGGAAGTTAATAAAATTTGGATAATTTGTGCTATAAATTTATCTTTCTGCCTGTATACCATATGGGGTTTGCGAAACTCGTTGCAAAATTTTGTCTAAAATTATTACGACCCGGAAAACTATTTAAATAAATAAAATTGAAATGTCTATAATTTCGAGATAAATATTAATTTTAATACCTTACTGGTCATTAGCACGATATCAATCTCCAAAAACGCTATTTAAATGTGTTTTACCTGTAGGTGAGTTGTCGTGCTAATCTCTAAACGGCTGAACCGATTTTGACGGGGGTTTTCGTTGATATACTGAGGACTTCCAGTTAAGATACTAAGGTCCTGATAATGTTTTGGCTATCTGAATGAATTGAAATCAGTACAAATTGGGAGAAATAATAAACACAGAAAACGGTTTCAAAACGGTGTATAATATTTAAATTCCTAATGCTATGCAAACATTCATACATAACCAAATGTCGCCATTTGGTGGAATGTACCATTTTATAATTTCAATTCGCGACCCAAAAATATCCTAAGGCGACACGCTAAAAATCTCTTTTTCAGTAAGTCGGTAATTTTGGTGTGATAAAATGAGTTGATAAAAGAAAAGTAAACTTGCTAAAGGCCAGCAAACGAAGAAGCGGGTCATCTGATGGTAATCTGCACCTATCATGAATATCTACATCGTTCGATTCACGATTGCGTTGTCGTCCTTAAAAGAAATAGATCTCCGCCTCCGGAAATCAGCAAGTTAAGTAAGTGTTTGCGGCACTCGGGCCTGTAATCTCCCAAGGGATAGGCAAATATAACCAGTACACTCACTTTTCGCCGAATTTATTCCGGTGCACCGCCTCCGTGGTGCTACAGGCGAGTAGCCGACTGTAAAACAACAGGCCGTGAGTTCAATTCCCGCACCGAGACAAATATGACAGATTCACACAAATATTTGTTTCGGATCTGGGTGTTGTGGGGCCGTAATTATTTATATAGGTACCTAGTGTGGGGTCTGAACTCTATGTGTCTGACTGTTGAGTGAATTTATCATTATTATTATCTACTAGCTGTTGGTCGCGGCTCCGCCCGCGTGGAGTTTATTTTCGGGAGCAGAAGTATACAATCCAAGGAGTTGTCCTCTGCACTGAGGCACCTGTAGCGATTGTCCAGCCTCTCAGTTGTTGTGCCTGAATCTTGAGATTGCATCTAAAGAATAGCTCATAAGTTTAACCTCACTTTGCCCCTTTCAGGGATGATTTTTCAAAAACGTTGAAACACATATTTCTTTATTTCCTACCAAGAGCCTAAATATGAATTTACAGATTCCTAAGTCGAGGAATTATGGATTTCCCATACAAATTTTTAACTCCTATTGAAAGGGGTCAACCCCTTTCAAGGTTGTTTTTTGAGAAAAAAGATAGCCTATGTCCTTCTCCAGGATATAATCTATTCCCTTACCAAATTTCATTACAATCCATTCAGCCGTTTAGTCGTGAAGAGGTAACAAACAAACAGATTTACTTTCGCATTTATAGTATTAGTATGGATAAATATGACTGACAACTTGTTACTAATTACGTATGAGTATTGTTCTCAAGGAAGTGGCATTGTCTTAGAGAATAAATTTCTTTAAACCTTACACATGTGATTCTATGTCACACAGATTACTTATTTGGCGAGTGAAAGCCTTATAGTATTCGGGAATTCGCACTTTCTATTAATACTGCAATCAACGTTGCTTGGATAACGAAACTATATGACGGAATAGTAACGAATTATTGCAATAGTTTTATATCGAAATTAATAATGCAAGAAAGTAATTTACAAAATTGCAAAGCAATTATAATCATTCGCAGGTCGCATTCGAGTCAGTTTAGCGTTTTTAAATTATATTTTTGGTGTGAAACATCTAATGGGCGGGTCAGACCAACCGCGACTGTTGGCGTAACTACCACCGCCCTGTGCCACGTCGCCACGTCATGCGTCGCCACGCTATATAATAATACTAGATGTTGCTCGCGGCTCCGCCCGCGTGGAGGTTATTTTTGAAAGAAAAGGTATACAATCCATGGAGGAATCCCTTTCTATATTTTGCTATCCCATAGGAAGCGTGCATTTATCCGGGATAAAATGTAGCTTATGTTATTTTCTGATCCCTTGCTCTGTGAAAACTATAGTATCCCACGGGAACTTTATATTATTCCAGAATAAAAAGTAGCATATGTGCTATTCCAGACTATAATCTATATCTGTGCCAAATCAAACTGATCCGTCCAGCCCTTGTAGCGTGATTGAGTAACAAACATCCATCCAAACATTCGCATTTATAATATTAGCAGGATGAAACATCTGATACTGTGTGGTGACGACAGAAGTCACTGATTAAAACAATTGAGTGGAGTGAGTGGATCGGCTTTTTTTTGAATCTGATTTATTTTTAATTGTGCTATATTTATTTCATCTCATAAGCTATCCTTTTATGCTCATTATTTCTATAAAATAATATCGGTGTTTCACACCTGCTAGACGTTCCGCGATGGCTAAATTTAATATGGAATTTTATATTAACATCAAACGCCAAACCACATTTTACAGGAAAATATGCGTAAAACGTTGAACACAATATGGGAGAGGTTGTTTAAAATGTATTGCAATGAACTAATCATTCACATTGTATAATTATGCTTTACCATTATGGACAACTAGGTTTTGCGATTACATTGATGCTAAAAAAAAGATTTTGCAAAATAGAGTTACTATTATGTGCCTGTGAAGTACAGAATTAAGGCTGCACCCCGCATGACCCCTGATAATCTTTTTTTCCTGGCACGGCAAAGTGACCACACTGCACCTGATGGTAAGCGCAGTACTGTCCATTTAGAGTATCAAGTAGCGAGAAACAATGTATCCCTCGCTAGTCAACACAATGCCTGCCTGCTATGTAGCTTCTTCACACTACGTCTAAAGGACCCATCATCATAAACTTAATCCTGACCTGTAAAAAGTGCCCCTAGTGGCCTAATTTACTAAATAAATGATTTAATTTGATCATAAGAAGGAGGGAACACGGTAGCCGGAACACTGTACCGGTGCGGCACAAATACGGTTCGTAAATTCGTATTTTTATTAGTAAAGCGCAATCAATTTTAAACAATGAATAATGGCGACACGATAAATATATCCTTTGTAACTGGAACGAGGTGGCCGGCAATGTCAAATAACAATTCTCTGTCGCAAATCGATAATTTCCGTAGCACCGATAATATATAATAATCTGGGGGTGGCTGGTGGTAGGATATCATATCCGCCCGGATAGCGACCACCCTACACAGGGTTTAAAACCCGCCATAGTGGCACACACAAGTGTGTCGCGTTCCGGGATCAGCCAGTGTACATCCGGTTTTTGTCGGGGTCTAAAGTTGGGGTACGATGTTTGGCCGTTTTACTGCCTTCTGTGTACTCAGACACTAAACCCTGTACCGCTTCTTCACCTTCTTGCCATGGCGTAGTGTGAAGAAGCAGCCCAGCATGATAGTGTTGAGTAGCGGGGGATAGACTGTTTCTCGCTACTCGGTACTGTATTTGGACGGCACTGTGCTTAATGTCAGGTGCAGTGTGGTCACTTTGCCGTGTCAGGAAAAAAAACGATAATCATTAGAATTATCGAGTCGTCACGGGACCTTTAATTCACATCATCTTTTTTAGATTATTTGAAAACACACCACTTCTACCCAGAAAAAGTTTATGATGCCATATTTTACATATATTTGTGTAAGGTAATGACTCTTAATTGGGTGTCCAAGAGGTTCTTATAACCCAAGGTCATATAAACGATCTAGCCTTGGTTTCCCCCTTAAATGTTTTTTTATACCTAGTGTTATCTCTCTACATACAATTTATGACATCCAATCCACTGTCTCACCGGAAATCCGGATGACGCCATCACGGAAGCTGGAACAGCTACAACACATATAAAACTCCAACAGAGATAATATATAATCTTACACCTTTATTCTCAAAGGCAATGCAGGCAGAGATGCAACGAATGGAATCTGTGATGCGATAGGTTAACTAATTCACAGAAATACACATGAATTTATAAAAAAAAGAGTGTGTATGGAATCGCATGGACCATGCTCTACACAAGTATGCTACTAAACCGACTAGGCGAAAAAATGCAGTCCTATCGCGTAATACATTAAAGCGCAAAATATTCATAAACATACTGACATTAAACAAAGAATGCATTCCTAATGGCAAATAATCTGGTTGTTGTCTACAATCCACATTTATATACCTAACGCAATAAAAACATTCTGTGTCTATACAGAAAAACTAAATAGAAGTGTCTGTTTGTGATCACAAAATAAAGATTTGTTTTGTGATCACAAACAGATCACAGGAGACAACTCCGCTGCACACTTTTTGATTGATCAAAAAGTGTGCAGCGGAGTTGTCTCCTGCACTGACGCGCCTATACCGATCGTCCTACCTCTCAGGTGTTGTGCCTGAATCTTGGAGGGAGGCCAATGTGCAGCCGATCCCCAAAAAGGGTGATCGGTCAGACCCTAACAATTACCGCCCAATCGCCATCACCTCAGTGATCTGTAAAGTCATGGAGCGACTAATTAACAGCCAATTAGTTCGTTACCTGGAGGATCACTCGTTGATCAGTGACAGACAGTATGGTTTCCGCCATAACCGATCAACGGGTGATCTTCTAGCGTTTGTATTGCATCACTGGGGCGAGGCGATTGACAGGCATGGCGAGGCTCTGGCTGTGAGTCTCGACATAGCCAAGGCGTTTGATAGGGTCTGGCACCGTGGCCTTCTCTCCAAGCTCCCGGCATACGGTCTGCCCGACAACCTGTGCAAGTGGATTTCCGGCTTTCTGCATGAGCGTAGAATGCGTGTTCTCGTTGATGGACACGCTTCGCAGCTCATGTCAGTAAATGCCGGAGTACCACAAGGTTCTGTGATTTCGCCCACCTTGTTTCTTCTGCATATTAATGATATGTTGTCGCTTGGCAACATTCATTGCTATGCAGACGACAGCACGGTTCATGGGCGTTATTGCAGCAAGCCTCCTGGTTGCCGGGCGGATACTGAGAGAAGACGCGAGGATCTTGTCATGGAGCTCAACCAGGCCTTGGATCTCATATCATCATGGGGTACCAGGAATCGGGTTGAGTTTAATGCCAAGAAAACTCAGGTGTGCGCGTTCTCGTGCAAGAAGTCTCCGTTTTCTCCAATCCCCGTTCTTCAGGGTGTTCCACTCGCAATGCGGAATGACCTTAGTGTCCTAGGTATGGATATCCGTTGCGATCTTAATCCAAGGAGTCACATCGAGGGCGTAATATCCGCCACTTCCCGCAGGGTCGGAATCCTGAACAGGGTGCGGCGGTTTTTCACGCCCGGTCAGCTCTACCGCTTATATAAAGCACAGGTGCGACCGGGAATGGAATACTGCTCGCACCTCTGGGACGGTTCCGCAAAATACCTCCTCGATGCCTTGGACGGGTTGCAGCGGCGGGCCATCCGCATTGTGAATGATGCAGACGTGAGTAACAGCCTGGAGCCGCTACAGCTGCTTAGGGATATTTCCTCGCTTAGCGTGTTCTACCGTCTGTATCATGGTGAATGCTCTGAAGAATTGTTTGATCTTATCCCATCCTCTCCCTTCCATACCAGAACCACGCGTACTGGATTACGAAGCCACAGCTTTGTGGTGTCTACTACCCCGGCCCGAACTAATAGGTTCGCAAACTCGTACTTTTGCCGCACCATCAAGCTGTGGAACAGTTTGCCAGCTACCGTGTTCTCTCCTTCCTATGATCCTGGGTCCTTTAGGCGTAGTGTGAAGAAGCTACACAGCAGGCCGGCATGATTGTATTGAGTAGCGAGGGATAGATTATCACTCGCTACTTGATACTATAACTGGACGGCACTGCACTTACCATCAGGTGCAGTGTGGTCACTTTGCCGAGCCACGATAAAAAAAAAAAAAAAAAATCTCAAACTCATATGGTTATTAGCATGTTGCCAACACATAAACATGCATTTTTATAATTTTTAGTATGTCTGTTTGTTTTGTTTGCCCACAGCAATCACCGGAACTGCTGAACCGATTTCAACAAGGTTTTCATAAGCAGAATAAGTAAGCGTTTTCAGAGATTAATATAGGATACCAAAAATATTTTCCTATTTAGAGAAAAATTAATAAAGCTAGAAGTTAGGGGTAAACTTGAAATTTAAAAAAACTGCAGGTAAGTAGGAGTTTACCTACTGTATTTCTACTAATTCAATAAATATTTGATTTAGATTTTGTCAAATTGTGTTATGTTAAAAATAGTTTATAATACGAAAAAGTTATAACGCGGGCAGAGCCCTAAGTACACATAATATATAAAAATAGTTTTTAATGTCTTTTATTAAAGTGCATCACCTAAAAACAGCTAAATGACACATTATGTAAAGCAGAACATTGAGTTCTGCATTTTTTTTTTATTCTGGCATGGCAAAGTGACTACACTGCACCTGATTGTAAGCGCAGTACCGTCCAGAAAGAGTATAAAGTAGCGAGAGATAGTCTATCCCTCGCTACTCAACACAATCATGCCGGCCTGCTGTTTAGCTTCTTCACACTACACCTAAAGGACCCAGGATCATAGGAAGGAGGGAATACGGTAAACTGTTCTGTTACATAATACTCAAAGTAGTATTAATAAAAAAAAACATTGTTAGAGCTGGGCCGCTAGTAACAGCTAGTTTAACAAGTTAATTAATGACATACAACAATAAGTTTGTAAATAACCTTGGATAACATCAGCGGCAAAGTCATGAGTCAGGCTTTTTTTAGGAATAAAAAGGATTAGATTGATTTTAATATAATGCATTTTAGCTCCACACTTAGCATGTTCCACCATCTGTATCATGGGAATGCTCTGAAGAATTGTCTAATTCCATCCTCTCCCTTCCACACCAGAACCACACATACTGGCTTGTGGAGCCACAGTTTTGTGGTGTCTACTAACCCGGCCTGAACAAAGGGATTCGCAAATTTTTTGCTGCACCATCAAGCTGTGTGGAACAGTTTGCCAGCTTACCATGTTCCCTCCTTCCTATGATCCTGGCTTTTTAGGAGAAGTGTGAAGAAGCTACACAGCAGGCTGGCATGATTGAGGAGGGGGATAGATTATTTCTGGCTACTTTATATTCTAACTGGACGGCACTGCCCTTATCAGATGCAGTGTGGTCACTTTGCAGAGCCAGAATAAAAAAAAATACCTATAAATGTTTTCAGAACTTCAAATAAAACAATAATATAACCATATTAATCTTTTAATAAAAATATATCAACTTCAATAACATTTGAGCCTTACTACGTTGGTGGACAGTAATGCCCCCAGGCGTCAAGCAGAGCGAAATGTTATGACAGTACGCCTGTCGACGTCCAAGTTTTTACCTTCATAATACAAGTACGCCTTAAGACTTTCGATTTTTAGTACTATTACATGGAGCGGCATGTTATACTGTCACCGTAGGTACAATTGAGATCTGCGTACTGGCACATCGCAATGTTCAAAAACTCATTCAAAGAAATTATGTCAGAGCACACATTGACATTTTTATGTTTCGCTAAACTCATACACTATGCCGGTGGCCGTCGTTATTTCATACGATTGGTGGGGTAGTGTACCGCGCCGGTGCGCGTTTTCTAAAAGGTAAACAGTGCTAGTCTTATGGATATATATATTGTTTTATTTAGTAAAAAAAACACTAGTTTATAGTTTAGAAGTCTTGCTGAATATCTAAATAAGTGAATTAATTTGTCTATTGTATATTTTGAATACAATTTCGTTGCATTCCATTTAATACAATTTTTTTGCAGATGGTGTCATGAAATTTGTACGAATTCGAATAATAACTTATTCAAGACCTATGATTACACCTGACTCAAGTCAAGTCCCCTTTGCTGATGATGGTGAGTATGGCTCAGGCCATAATTATGAGCCATCTGGCTATGTTTTGCCTTACGACGTAAACACCTTAATCAATTCTGTCATATCACATAATTTATATACATGTGCGTTGTGATGCTGTGATTTAGTAGTGCCTCAGCACGCATTTCCCAGGTAGTACTGTCCACCAACATGTTAAATATTTTAATTTTAACAAATTATATTGGTTTTCAAAGATATGAATAAGAGCCTACTTTTCTTTATATCTGAGGAGAAAAATAGAAATAAGAACTGGCATATATTTTACTTATAAAATATTTAAAAAGGTTAAGAATAGGTATTTTAGTCTATGTGGTTGAGCCACTTGCGTGATGTGTCTTTGAAATAAACAGGGGCAGTGTCTAAGAAGAATTATTTTATTATAAAACTTGCTAAGTACATCTAATGGATACTACTACTTTCAAAACCAACCTCATTGCCACACTCTGATAGTTAAAGCGTACAATATCCCTTCATACATTCCTCACCACTTTGTACTGTTACATACAAATCGTAAGCACAGCTCTTAACACTCCCTGTCCTGCAAATCATGTTTATAATCAACATACTCACATGCATCACCTGCAGAAGAACTTTAGAGAGCCTGTAAGGAAGACCTCAAGGGTGTGCCCTGGTCGAAAGCTAAGGTTATTAATCTATCTAATATGTCTATCATGATCATTTCAACAGGACATATAAATTTCTACCCAACCACCCTGCTTGGTTCTACACAGTCATAACTATTTACGCACAATCCTTATTTTTGTATGCAATTTACGGATACAAAAACGACAAATAAAATATTGTTTATAAGCAATGTTTATATTCGTAATAATTAAAATCTTGAAATTTTTGCAAAACAAAATTTGGAATTTCACAATCAGTAACAAAAATGTTGTATTTTTATTAAATGGTGTGAAAAATTACTGACCGCTGACGTTAACAGAGGTAATGATAAATCATTCAGCAATAAGTAGGTAGAAAAATATGGAATTAAATTATGGCGGTAGGAATACATAATAAGATAATAATTAGGTTTCATTATGTTTTCTACAGTTAATTAAATGTTTTCATTTTGAAACATTACTGATTAAATAATATTATAAATAAAATTAAAGGAAACAACAAATATCTACCCATGACACAGCTTCACTTTAATTTTAAAGGATGCAAAGCGAAAAATGACTCACCTCATTGGTAATTTTTTCACAGATTTAATATAGATTTTTTTCGCAGAACAAAGGAAAATTAACTGTGTTGTTTAGTATAAAAAAATAATTAAATTCAGACCCCAATACAAGCATTTGTTAAAGCTAAATTTGACATTAGTTTGACGTTTCGTTTTTTATTTGATTTTTTTATTCGTCCAAAGGACAGGCTATAGTTAATCGACCATACTGCCTAGTCTTACGTTTAAATATTTTTATTTGAATGGTGGTCAGTGGTATTCTTCCGTACAGCCTAGTCGTTAAATTATTGACTGACACAGTGATTGAAAAACGGGAGTGCCTGATTTCAAGGTCTTATTGGAATTTTGATATAAATTCCTTCTGGTACAATGTTTAAGCCGATTTTCCCGAAACCAACAAAAATCCCTGTTCAATCATTGCAAAGATTCCATACACTGTTCATAGTTTTATGTTTAGTATATAAATCTACGCAATTTTTATACGACATACGCTTTAAGCTAGTTTAGAAAATAATTAAAAATTTTTAAGCATTCAACCGCACTGTCCAAATTCGCAAAAAACAGTTATAGGCGTAGTAGTAGTAGTTACAGTTATAGAGTTCCGCGCTGTGGATTGGGGCTGTTAAGAACTCTACCTAGTTTACTTACGGGGGCACTGGGATCACGGCCGCGCAGCGGGGATGGGCGGCATTTGCACATATCTGTATATTTCATAGTGTGACCCTCAGGTGGGTGGTGGCGCAGACGTTTCGCGTTACCATAGGCGTTAAGAACGGGGACATTTCATCCCCGATAAAACGGGCCGCAAAAGTATCACGCAGAGGCAGGCCCGACAGTAATCCTGAGTTTACTCTGGATCTCCTAGGACTGTAGGTACTAGATATGCCGCAGTGGGCCCTTGCGAGGTTTAAGTCAAGCGTATGAAGAAACATATGGCTTCGATCTAGCAGCAACTTGGGTTAACTGGGTCGCAGATTCGAGGAGTCCAGCATTACCATCTCTATTTACACCGGGTTGAGAAAGTTTGCGCGAAATGGATTTTCCCCGCAGGAACAAAATATGCAAACGAAGTTCCGTTTCACGCTATATTTTTATATTGATCATAAACCGTGTTCTATTTTACAGTATACTCTAACGGATAGGCAGAGCTGTAACCAATGTGGCGTGCACTAATATTTTGTTCATAATATTTCTGTTCAATAATAGGATAGAAAGTGATTCTACTGTTATAGCAAACTTAAATCCAATCTGGAAAAAGTTATCAGAAGTCTTAATTTAACCAGACTTAAGAATCGAATCCGGGACTCACGGCTATTAGATTAATTAAACACTATAAAAATACATAACTCATAGTACATTAAAACTAAAACTATAACTTAACTTTAGGAGATTAGGGAAGTAAATAAAGTAGTAAAATAAGTAAGTTTTCAGAATACATAGAAATTACATAATTACCACACGTAAGGATGAAAATAGATCTCAATTCTTCTAGTTATCCATAAACAATAAGAACATTTTACGAATATTCAACTTTCTTTCTATACTGTTTGTACGATAACGAGTTTATTAGAAGTTGACTCAATGACTAATATGAGTTAACAACACCGATTGAGTAACAAACCAACAATAGCCGATTACCGAGAATGTAGGGAAAAAACCCAAAACAATTGCAACTTACCTCGTATTGTGGCTTTTATTCATTTTGCGATGCGGGCTCGACATTAAGCCTGAATCGTTTTATTGTTTAAATCGGTGTTGGAATGGGTAAGAAACAGTTATAATACCTAAAATATCCGAACCTTATCAATAATAAAGTGGTGTATTTACGCGTATAAATTATAAATGACATATGTCTCAAAATCACAGTGTCCTTAAGCATGTTCCAATAATGCTAATCACTTCGACATACTCGGATAATACAAAAAACGTTGGTAAAAGGAGTTGTAGGGGTTGCTTCTGCCCTACTCAATGAAGTTTATAAAATTGCAGGATTGTGAATAAAACAATAACGTTGTATCTGACTCGAATGCCGACAGTGATAGGTGTATGCTGTGTCGCTCTGTTTGATAGACTCGTATGGAGCGTAGCGCGGCCGTGACTTTTGTATAGTCATACTCTCTGCGCGGCACCCCCGTTCTGGCCATATGAATATCTACTGTCAGCAGTCGTGGTGTTTATTAATATAAACATAAAATACAATGGTTCTTACAGCTATTTCTCCGTAGGTAAAAGTTTACATTGAATCTAATAACTAGGCTTTGTTAAAGTATAATGCGTCGTTTATTTTCTTGGTAATCCCGGCATACGTCCTGTATGTGTGTGGCCGTGATGCCACAGAGTCAATAATAATGATTATTTAAAGAATAGTTTGTATTAAAGGGTAATTGTGTTAATACAAAGCCTCCTAGGACTAGATAGCTCTAAAATATCCTATTACTACTAAAAATGGAACCCCTTAAAAGCACTTACACACTTTTGATACCGTGAAGATACCAATTACATTCAAAATTATTTAAATATATATGACACTTCAGTAGCAGATTTCACTGTCGAATAGCTCAATACTACAAAGAGGAATTAAAACTTTCCCACTGACAACCGATCGATAACGCTAACAAGGAAAAGATTTCATAAATATTTTGAATACTTTGTCATTACAAATATTTTTTGTTTTGCGAACGGCCGAATACGCCGATGGTATTTCTACCGCGTCCCAACGGAATTCAATTTAGTTATAACTAACAGTTTGGTGAAGGAACAGCAAGTTTAGTAGTAAAAACTTCAGATTTTGTTGATTTCTTGTAGTTCTTTTCCAACAGAACACCTGCTGATCAAAATGCACCTGTGTGGTTTGGTGTTCTTGGTATATTTGGTGGTGCCAACGTTATCCGTTGAGGACGTGAGTTGTAAGTAACTGGTGAATTAATTTAAATATTTCAATTGAGTGGACTGCTTCGGTGGCGCAGATGTAATTGTGCATCCGTTGCGACTGCTGTGCTGAGGTCTCGGGTTCGATCCCGGGTCGGGTAAAGGGATATTGGGTTTTTAGAAATACTCAGTATTAGCCCGGAGTCTAGAATTGGGCCCGGGAATCGCCCCCTATCACGTTATGGGACCGTAATAAATTTGACGAAATGTGGGAGGACTGGTTACACCATTGCCTAGATTACAGACAGCCAGGCATTAGGTACAGGATTTGTGAGTGTATATGTATGTGAATGTGAAAGATAGTGACACGGGTGATGGTTTCAGATCAAGCATGCGTCGACAAATACTCAAGAAAAGGCTACCAACCCTGGCAGGAGTGGTCGGATCATTACACCTGCCACCGCTACAGATGCGAAATACGCGATGGGAAATATTTTATAGCTGCTGTTGGGTAATATGAATACTGTGTATTTATTTTATTCTACCCTTCTAAATCATTAAACAGCGATAGCGTATGCCGAGTTGAAAGGCACGAATCCAGCCCAAATAGCATATACCTCTGACTTTTCGAAGTTAAGTGTATGTTATTCATTTTATATATATATAATATAAGTCTGAAGGGGAATATCGTGAGGAAATAATGCCCGAGAATATTCAATTATAATTTCGAAGAAGTGTGTATTCACATTAGACCACACTCACATTAGAGACTAAGTCTCAACTCCTCTCATTAGTAGAAGTGAGTCATTTCCATTCGGAGTGAGGCAGTGTGTAACACAGGGCTGGTATATTAAGTTTTTATTCTAAATAAAGTGTAACCACAAGTGAAAAGTTATCCTCAGGTGTCGAAAGCCAAAAATACCTGAAAATGCTTTGGAATGCCACGAATACATAGAAGACGAAAATGTTGGTAAGTCAAAGGAATCAACAATAATATTTTTTTTGTCCAAACTTAAATCTAATTTTATTTATTTTCTCTAGAATTCCCGACATGCTGCGCTCGCCTTAGATGTGTGGTTGAAATTAACGGTGAGAGGATCGTCCAAACCAGAGGCCAGCCCGGAGAATTGTTCCCTGACAAGTAAGATCGAGTTATTCTTTTTACATTACTTTCATAAAATGTACATTGGTACAATAACAGTTGCAGATAGTCCAATATACACTGCTATCTTTTTGAAGTAGCTGCATTAAATGGCAGTTGAAACATATTAATATTTATGGCAAGCTACGTAAATATGTCGACAGACGCATAATATTTATGACTAAAATACGGCATTTCTAGGCCATGGAAAGGACAGCAGAACGAGCCGAACCCAGCAGTAGTGGGCATGGGAGCTATCCAACAGAACACCGTTGGCGGAGAACCACAGGGCCAGCCCGCCCCCGGCATCTTCAACAGCCGAGGAGCAGGCAAGCAGAATCAGGTACCATAGTCCACTGAAACCTAGATCCAAAATTGAGTGTTATCAATGGATTATGGTATTTTTCATCATAAGCATACTAAAAGATGATGACCGACGTATTATTGTTGGAAGATATTACTGAAACTCCTCGCCTATCGCTGGTCCGAGATAGTTTAACATATGAATATTGTTAGGTATTCGTAGTATACATCTGCATGTTTATTTTTGTTAATGGCGACGAATTATTTAAGAACGTTGCCAAAAAAATTACAATATCTTGTTGTCCATTCAACGGTTTACAGTTCCTTGTAATTAACGAAGTCTAAACAATATATTTCATTAATCTAGCCAACGATCTTCCCGACAGCGGATGGCAGCGATATTAGCGGCCGCCGATACGTAGATCCCTACCCTACGCAACAAATGCAAGAGTCACCTAGGAAGAAGAGATCCACAATCTATCCCCGTTACGAGAGGGGACTCGTCAAAGAAAATGGACCTTATCAACCTCACCAACTAAAGATCCATGGCTATTCACCTGAAAAATATACTTCTTATTTTACAAATAATGTAAAAAATTTAGCTACATTTAATCCAAAGTTGCTTCTGAATCTTTCTTAATTTAGATCAAATTAACTTGTCAATTTATTTTTAATGTTATATCATTGGTTACCCATTACCTATTTAATAAATATGTTATTAGAAGCTCTTCTCGTAGAATACCTAATTAAAATTAAATAACTAAGAAACAAATTGCCGAACGAGTCATTAAAATACCGTACCAATAAACACATCCAAATAAAATTTCCAAAAATAAGTATTAGAAGTGTATTTTTTAACCAAATATAATCTACTTGCAATTATAAAATATATCTTGACGTTATATTGTACTGTGTTATTTAATTTTATTACATTTTGTTCTGTTTTTATCTTAATAAAGTTTGTTACATCAATAATATTTTAAATTCTTTATTAAACCGGCATAAATGGACATTTAAACAATATGTATTAAGTTTATAGACAGAGTCATTTCAACATTGCGTTACTAAATGAAACCACATGTTCGTTGTGATCTCTGCTAACACCGTGCAAAATATTATCATGATTAAAAAATAGTTTCGCCAAAAATCCCGATTTTAGATTTATGGTTTTTTGATCACGATGTGTTTTAGCGCGCGTAAATTTATTGAATTAACTCCGTCACAGCTGACAATATTATCATAAAACCTATAGGATTAAGGTCAGCTCGCAAATGATCTCTCAATACTTTTTAACTGACATTGTTGCAGCAGTTCATTGAGACGTCGAATTTGAAATAAGATACGCAAATTAATACAAGAACGGTCCCTAACCCCCAACCAATACGTGATAATAAAACAACATCAAAAAATAAAAAAAAACGTAAAAATATTTATTTCGTCAATTATAAACTTTGTTTCCGTTAATAAATTAGTTTTCCTACCAAAATAGGTACCTACTTCATTTCTAAAGTTACAAGATTTAAATCTGTTGGTATCGTATTTTTTATTAGATTCTACATGATATTTCGAAATTTATTTTAATTACAACGTCAATATTTCGGATCGTCATAATGTTATCTAAAATAAGACTACGTAGACATTGCCGAACACCATATACTTTCTGTACCATCTATTCGCTAGGTAAATATGCGCGGCGCGGCGCAACAGACTACGGTTGCGCTTCGAGTGTGCATCTCTTGTTATTGTACGTGAGCGTAATATTCATTATCAATGACTGTGCAATGTTGCGGCCCCCAAAGAATTGTAGTATGGTAGTAGTGGCAAAATGGTGTGTAAAAATATTTTTTTAACATTTATTTTGTTTGAAAATTTTTCTTTTTTATTTTAGACCTATGGTTAGAGTAACTTATTGTAAACTGTTTCTTTCGAAATGACTATTTGGCAGTTAAATTTAAGTCTTCGGTTACAAAATGGCACTGTATAATGTATTAAGTAAATTCTAATATTTATTGTTTGTGTAAAATATACGTTATCATCTGAGTGAGCTACTTAGAAAAACACATTTACATTTGTGAAATTATACTTCGAAAATTTAACGAACAACTTTTGCAAAATACTATCAATACTTTAAAATTACTAACTTTTTTTCTTTTCGTCTCTATTCAGTACTAGACTGTATGAACTATACATCTTATACTAGTTATTTGCAACAAATATTAAAAAATATAATCTTCTTCTTCTTCTTCTTGTTTCAATGGACTATGCGGAGGAACGATTCCACAATTTTGCCAATGTCACGTAATAAAATAAACAAATGTTCAGATCGAGGTAAATTACACAAACTATGTACACTAGTAAAGATAGTAAAATTGTGTTGAACTAATCATTTGGAACCAAGATGATTTGAAGGATAGAGATGTTAACAATAGTATAACACAGGATAAGAAAAATATATATGGGAAAAAAAAAATATATATATATATAAAATAAAAATAATACGGAAAAGTTATAATTTAATTTTGTTCTTATCTATAAATTTACCTATAAAGTAAACAAATGGCGAAAATGTAAGTGTCAGAAGAGTTTTCATGCATGTGGGACGAGGAATATCTATAGGAAGGATGTCATATAAAGACTGTTGCACAATGGGACAGCTAAAAAATATAATCAGTGATATACAACCAACAACTGTCAAACAGTCTAACGTCAAGTTAAGATGTCAAGTTTATCAACGTAATTTACACTATCTATCTCGTATTTTCAAAACAAAATAGCAATCTATCTCTTTCTAACAATAATGATAACAGCAAAGATATGGAACGCATTCACTACCATAATTTCTATTTCCTTATATTTAAAATTAATTTGAATAATTACTGAATATTACTATTACGTTTAAAAGAACTTAAAAATAGCGAAACCGAGTAGAAAGTAATATTTCATAGTGATATACGTTTAAAGTTGGTTTATAAGTTTTTGGCAGTGCTAATGATGGTGGAACCTAAAAAACCCTTCGCTTGCACGATCCCTGAGTGTGGTATGACGTTCACGAATGAGGATCACCTGCATGTTCACACGAAGAAGCATGACATGGTACTACAGCTCGGCTTGGAGCAGAAAGCAGTGTTTGTTGGTAACCTTTCTTTATTACTACTATGCTTTTGTTTACATTATAGTAGGGGTTCTAACCCCGAATTTCAAAGACTAGGATTTGAAGTTAGACAAACCGTGGATCCGTGAGGCCGTCTGTAACGTAAGGATTGTCAAAGTGGCGCGGCAATATTAATCAACCTTATCAGGGCGCTTTAAAAACCCAGGACACTGCTTAAAAACTATCCAGGACACTAAAAACTAGGTAATGTCCTAGGAAAACAGGGTGGTTGGCAACTCTATGTTATGGTCACTTAAATTTCAGCAAATGGTAATCTGACTAGACATACTGCTTGAATGTGTTTTCAGGAACTAACTATTGTACATTCAATATATGTGCCTGAAACTTAAAGTATCAGGTTAGGTATGTTAATGTGACATTTAATACATTTTAAAGGTTTTAGGAATCAGTTCCGATCTTTTAATTTAAATACAAATAAGATCTGGCTTATAATTTGAACTCTGCAAACTTATAAGACTTAAGTCTTGTAGAAAGAGACTTGGATTGCAAATTTGATATGAACTCACTCAATGAACTTAATAACGCTCTTTCCAGGCAGTTCATGAAGATCTGTATTTGATTGTACATTATTTAAATGAATTTTAAATATAATTAATAAAAAATTATAAAATTTTAGTCATTTTATCATTAATTCACATATAAGAAGACATTTTTAACAAACAAGGTTGACATTTTTTGTTTTTCACTCAAGCCTTAATTCTTACATGACCAGTTCAAAACTATATTATTTATTTTAAATATCTCATAAATATGTGAAACGCAAATATTTCTCTCCTTCATAAATTATTTTATTTTTAGAAACAAGTCACATGTTTTCTTTTTTTTTATAGTATAGTCCGACAAACGAGCCAGTAACCTGATGTTAAGTGATCTCCACCGCCCATGAACATCCACAATACTGAAAGTGTCATGTATGCGCTGTCGGCCTTAAAGGACCAGGAATAGGGATTAGGGTAGGGAAGGGGGAATCTGGGTTTCCGGATATCTCACTTACCATACGAAACGCGTCAGTAAACTGTCACTTTACGTTGGTTTTCTGTGAGACAGTGGTACTACCCCGGTCGAGCCGGCCCATTCATGCTGTAGACAAATATGTCTACAGAGTGGCTCTACCACTTTAAATATACACATGTTGATTAATACTTATTAAACGGTGTGACAAATAATTTCAGCTGATCAAACTCCTACGCCAACCCGTTTCATCAGGAACTGTGAGGAAGTGGGCCTATTCCAGGACTTGCAGAATGTTAACCCATTTGAGGAAGGTTTCAAACGGGCCATGGAGACCAAGTATGTGTGAAGTACCTAAGTTGTAGATGTATGGTTGTCTAATCAACTTCAGAACATATAAGCAACAACGGCTGGACGGATCTGGCTGAAATTTGGCACAGAGATAGATTATAGTCTGGAATAACATATAGGTTATCAATCAAGAATATAACAATAAATATCAATAAATAATAATAATAACATATATTTTTATCCCGAAAAAATGTAAGGTTCCCGCAGGATAGATATTTGTTTTTCACAGATGAACGGATCGACATGTTTCTTTCGTAGTGGTTGTTTAGGGATCAGAGAAACACATAGGCTACTTTTTATCCCGGAAAAATGCACGCTTCCTACGGGATAGCCATATAGAAATGTGTAATAGCTTAAGATGCCTCCATGGATTGTATACCTTTTCTTCCAAAAATAACCACCACACGGGCGGAGCAACATCTAGTAAATCATATTTTTTTATATGCTATAGAGTGTTGTATGTTAATGAATAATAATTCAGTTTTCATTACACTGTTTGATTCCTGCACCAAGACAAATGTTTGTGATCTATGAGAAATCTTGTTTCATTTTGTTGCCCATGAACTTAGCGTTTATCTGATTTATAGCGTAATCTGGCAAAGGATACATACATTAATTGATTTTATTCTGACAAATTGGCCTTCCCATATAAATATTTATAATGAAATAAACAATACTGAAAAGCTTTTATTTTTAAACACTAATGAAACTAGTTTATTCTTGAACAGTAAATGTATTTTTATGTTCTAGACACAATCTCCTGTCACTGGAGAACACAATAACAACAACATCATCTGACGAACTGCACACACCTCAAATGTTCCCGCTATTGGATCCCGGAGATACCCATCTATACAGCACTACAAATAACCAGAGGAATATTACAATCAGTAGGTAAGATATATTATCTGTACATATATGGAAACCGCAATGCCTAAAGACTAAGGTTTACAACCAGTGCGTCCTGTCTGTTATGACGTACGGCGCTGAGATGTGGACACTAACAAAAGGCCTAATCCACCGATTCCAGGTAACTCAACAAGTACTGGCTATGCTTGGAATAACTCTGATGGATAAGATCCGAAACGAGGAGATTCGTCAGAGAACCAGAGCAGCCGACATAGCCCAATGAATTAGTAAGTTGAAGTGGCAGTGGGCTGGTCATATCTATCGTTGTAATGACGGCCGTTGGGGCCGAAAGGTACTAGAGTGGAGACCACGTCTGTCCAAGCGTAGTGTTGGCTGACCTCATGCCCGCTGGACTGACGACCTAAGAGACGTTGCGGGAGGCGGATGGATGAGGAAGGCGGAGGACCGTCAAGGGTGGCGTAATCTGGGAAAGGCCTATGTCCAGCAGTGGACGGCTACAAACTGATAGATAGATATAGATATATGTCTGGACAGCCTCCGTGGCGCAACAGGCGAGTAGCCGGCTGTGAAATGAGAGGCTGTGGGTTCGATTCCCGGACTGAGACAAATGTTTGTGTGATAGACAAATATTGGTTTTGCGTGTGGGTGTTGATTTGTTGTGTGACAGCCTCGGTGGCGTAGTTGTAATTGCGCGTTACTTTACGACGGCTGTGCTGAAGTCTCGGGTTCGATCCCCTGGTCGGATAAAGTGATATTGGGTTTTTCTATCCAGAAATTCTCAGTATTAGCTGGAGTCTGGAATTTGAAAACAACGTACTGTTACCTGTATGTACTGGCCTGTGTCTACGGCCGATGTACTTAACTTAAATATTTCATTATTTTAATTTACAGATCATCCAGTGACGAATCAGGAGTAATCAAAGAATTTGAAACAACAACTATATCAAAACTCACCAACGAAGTGACAACGATCAGCAGGGTTGTGGAGAAACATGACGATCCCAAAACGGAAGATTCTGTCAAAGATGGCGTCAGAAAAGACTGCATATCATACAACAGTGCAACTAAAGTACAGACAGAGACTAAAACAGAACATATGCAGACAAACTCAGTACAGACATTGATATATGAAGATACGATAGTCAAGAATAATATATCAAAAGATGTATTATTGGCAGATACAAGTAAATTACAACTCCCAGACATACCACCGATGATGAGTCAAAAATCAATTGAATATGTAGTAGATAGCTTAACAAATGATTTATGTAAAGAAGAAACCAGGAAATCTGATGATGACAAAAACGATAATTACGAAGTTATAATTAAACTTCCTAATGGGAGACAAGTTAGGATGCGGTCTGTTGAAGAGAACGAACGGAAAAGTAACGCAAAAGAAAAGCTAAAAGAAGTTTTAAGGGAGAAAGACAAGCCTGTAGTGCAGAAAGTTTGTATAGTAAACAATAATGCCAACTCGGTACCTGTAGTAGCAAATATGGTACCCATAACGGCTGGTACTTTAATACCTGTTACATTGGTTAGTCCTCCTGCGCCTGTAGTTACAAAAATACCTATAGCGCCTTTGAAAACTACGAAAGTGGCAAAAAAACCAGTGAAAAGAAGACATTTGGTTAGTGATAAAGGAGGCAAGGAAGGAGATAGTGTGGGGCCGGCAGAAAGGTGTAGCTTGAATGGAATTCATGCTAACAGTGAAAAGAATAAGAGGTACAGTGATATGGAGAGTAAATGTGCTGCTTCTAGAAGATACAGGTGTGTTTCTGTACATTTCTATCCATAATTAACAGCCTCGAGCCGCTACAGCTGCGTAGGGATATTTCCTCGCTTAGCATATTCTACTGTTTGTATCATGGCGAATGCTCTGAAGAATTGTTTGTTATCTCAATCCCATCCTCCCCCTTCCATACCAGAACCACGCGTACTGGCTTGCGGAGCCACAGCTTCGTGGTATCTACTACCCTGGCCCGAACCAAGAGGTTCGCAAATTCGTACTTTTGCCGCACCATCAAGCTGTGGAACAGTTTGCCAGCTACCGTGTTCCCTCCTTCGTATGATCCTGGGTCATTTAGGCGTAGTGTGAAGAAGCTACACAGCAGGCCGGCATAATTGTGTTGAGTAGCGAGGGATAGATAGTCTCTCGCTACTTGATACTTTAACTGGACGGCACTGCACTTACCATCAGGTGCAGTGTGGTCACCTTGCCGTGCCAAGATAAAAAAAAATTGCCATGTTTTACCAATTAAAAAAAATATTATGACAATTGATGACGAAAAAAACAAGCCCGGAGTTTCTGTCTGCCTGTCTTCTTCGGGTCGTCATCGCTTAGGTAGCTAGTGAAAGGCTGGTAGGTTAGCTAGACTAGGGTTTACGGGCTTACACTCATCCCTCCTTAATCCGTCCAGTTTCCGTTCGCCTTCTCCCCTCCCATTCCTGCGCCTTCCCGTGATCATCATCTCCAGTCACTTCCTTTACCGAAGACCGTGATTACCTTCCTTTTTGTGGTCTCCCTCTTTTCTCCCTTTCCAGTCCCGTCCTCATTTTATCCTTCCTTACCTACTAGACCTTCATGGTGGTTTCTAAGTTCCCATGACGTTAAACATAATTATTTTCCGTATGGTGAATTTTCATCTGTGTTTTGACCTGTCATAAGTGCCTTTTATATGCCTACGTGTACAGTAAAGATTTTTATTTTATAATTAATTTAAGCGCTAATAAGTGCACAAAAATCTTTACACTAGGCTCAAATGCAGAAAAATTTGCTTATTCCAAATATGTATATATGTACTTCAATATCGCAAAAATTACGCTTAAATCAAATACCCCGCCAATCGTCGAATTATCTAATTCAAATTTTAAAATTTTCACTTTACTGATAGTTACTATTGCTGGCTCTATATGTGGTTGCAACATACTGTATAGTGTAACAATTCACAGGGCGCGTTTAAAAGAAGCTTGGGTCCAACAAGCGCAAGAAAATCAACAGTTGAAGGAAGAAAATGAGAAGCTATTAGCAGAAAGGGCCATGCTAAAATTACTCATAATAGAACACATGAGGAAGTGTCCAGAAGCTGATGACTTCCGTGAGTTATGTTCACATAGTCTATGACGCAAAATGGGAAGTGAAACGACAGGACGTGGGTACGATTCCCACACCATGACAAATATTTTTGTATATCATAGTCCGACAAACGAGCCAGTGGGTCACCTGATGTTAAGTGATCTCCACCGCCCATGAACATCCACAATACCGAAAGTGTCATGTATGCGCTGTCGGCCATAGGGATTAGGGAAGGGAAGCGAGCCTATCGCCATACTGGGCACAATTCGAGACTCCGGACTGGTACTGAGTATTTTTAAACTCAAATCACTTTACCCGACCCGGGGTTTGAACCCGAGACTTCAGCAGTCATAACGCGTGCGCAATTACAACTGCGCCACCGAGGCAGAGAGAAAAAGTTTATAAACCAATTTAATAAATCTTCAGTGTACTCACTATATTTTTCGCCCTATTATTATTAACCCTTTTATTTTATTAACAAATCGAACACGCATCTGATATATTTGTATAATTTATGTTTTCGTTACAGGATCACTGCATGAAAAATTACATCTGAATGACCATCCAGAATGAACTTAGTATCAAAATTCCAAAGACACGAAATAAATGAAAATCAAATGCTCTCTACTATTCTCACTATGTGGGGTATTGTAGTTGTTTGTTGGTTTTAGAACAAACTAGTTTTATACCAAGGAGATTTTATTAAAAGAGATTCTAGAGTTTTTATACGACTTCATAAAAAGAGGTTCTCGATTCGTTGTTTTTTTTTATTTATATTAAGACGATGAAAATGTGATCTGCTACAGATAGGCAGTTTTGTAAAAATCCTTTGCCTTTTTTTAGGAATTTTAATAACAGCAACAATTTTATGCGAAGAATTGTTGGTTTTTATCCAGTTACCATATTAAATGAAATTACTAAAAGTGGGTGTTTTAAAGTTTGTAAATCATGAATTCAGCTTTAACTTGATACAGATAATTTATGTTAATCATTCCGTTTGTATGACTGTTATTTATTATATGATGAAATGAATATTTTTTACGCAAGTGATGTTTTATTTTAATGCCTTATTTTAAAAATAGAACAGTGGAGGGGCAGCCATTTTGAAAATACCGTCTACATGAGGTAGGTACCTTTTTTCACGGGGAATACGGATGAATTTACGGACCGTCTGTCTATAAAACTAACTGTCTTTTATCCCGAAACGCACACGCACATACACTCACGCCTGTAATCCCCGAAGGGGTGGGCAGAGGTGTATCCAGTAGGTACACCCACTTTTCGACGAATTTCGGTCCCATAGTGTGATTCCAGACTCCGGGTTAATACTGAGTATTTCTAGGTAGAAAAACCCAATATCACTTTACCCGACCCGGGAATAGAACCCGAGACCTTAGCACAACAGTCGTAACGCATGCGCAATTGCAACTGCGCCGCCGAGGTAGTTATTTATAACTTTATTCCAATATACTCACCAGTCACGCTGGTCTTATATACCGCAGACCAGTATAGTATAGTAGTAAAATGTTTACCGTAACCCGGGGATTCTTCGCACCCCCTGCCCTGCCATTACCGTGACCGCCGCCTTGGTCAGGAATAGCAGGGCGACCGGGAACTGGGGGCCGTTTTATTGGTGTGTCTTTCATTTTGGGGGGTTAATGCCCATAATCGCCACGCTGCACTGGGCAAACGGGTTGGCGATCGCAGGGACACAGCTCTTCGCAGCGTTAATACTGCTGCCTGTCAACGGTCTGGAGGATTTGGCCGTGCCTTATTGAGCTGAGTTATACCGCCTTCAGCCGGTTGGGGAGGGAAGGGAATGTATAGAGGGAAGGAAGACGGTTGAGGATACTACTATCACGGAAGAAAGAGGTCTGTGATACAAGTAGCTAGAGCAGTTCGGGGTCGCATACCCGTAGTCAATCCAGCCAGCCATCGGACAGATAACTGGTGGATCCACCCTCTGAACACAGCCTGGTAAAGCCTTTGTTAGTTAAGTATTGCAAGTAAAACCATAAAAATATATTTAATAAAGGCAAGAAATACATATTGTAAAGGCAATTGTGTAATTAATAGTTTCATTTTCAGAATGCAATTGTATCCAGTTGATGCATTGAATAATAAAAACAGTCCTATAGAGTAGTCCTTCAACGGTAGGCAGCGGCTTTGCTGTGCCCTGGCATTGCAGAAGTCTATGGGCGGCGGTGACTACTTACCATCAGGTGGCCCGTCTGCTCGTCTGCCTATCAAGGCACTAAAAAAAAAAACAATTAACTAAAAAACATAAGCACATACGCTGACTTACTAGAAACAGAAAAACAAACAAGCAATAAGTTGAGCAACCGGTGTTAACCCCAGTTGAAATCCTAGGCAAGGCATACACAGTTCCTTTGAATTTTCGAATTGCTCGGGATTGTTTGTGATATGGCGGTAGGATCGGGGCTTGCCGAGACGGAAATAATGTGTGCCTACCATTTCAGAGCTATAGGTGTGATTTTTTCATTGACAGTTTAATAACGCAAAACTTATCTTTCCTTTATCAAATGCTGGCCTTACCCCGCCAGTCATCACTTATGTTAGAGGTACATAGTGCTCGAATATAATATTCAACATTGTTTCTGAGCATACATATTTAATTGTTATCTTTTTCTTGTAACAATACAATACATTTTGCAAAGTAGCATACGACCACGGTTATTCTCTGAACACCACTATGAACGTGTATGAAATACAATAAAATATTGTTAACATTCTATTTTCATACATTTTAGAGCGCGATTTTTCAGTAGTCGGGTTTTAGTTTCTGAACTTATTTTACCATGACTAGTTCGCAGAACCAGCGATAGCATAGTTGGTTGCGGTACGGACTGTCAAAACGAAACTCCTATGTTCGAAAACAGCCCAAATGGCAAACACCTCCGATTTTTCTAAAGTTACGTCTCAGAATACAGAAAAAACTGTATTCTGAGAGTTACGTGTATATCCATTGTTAATTATCACTTGCTTTAACGGTAAAGGAAAACATCGCGAGAAAACCTGCATTCCTGAGAATTCCAGTACGAATTTCAATGGTGTGTGAAGTCTACCAACCCGCATTAGGCCAGCGTGTTGGACTAAGGCCTAACCCCACTTATTATTAGAGAAACCCGTATTATTATTTTAGTTTGCTAATTAATCTTATTCTTATTACTACTACATTTTGAAAATAGCGTGTATTGGAGTCACTACTAAGTATATAGGCATTAAGTATATTATAAGCAATTTCATTCGATTTCTTGATATACATACCTAAGTACTAATTACTTATTAATTTCAGACCATACTTTATTTGTCTGAAGTCATGTCCATATTAGTCCAGTCTGGCTTATATACGACCAACAGAGCCTATGAAGATGTATCCACATTATTATTATTATTTTTTCAATAAAACCTTTTAAATAAAAAAACTTATTTTATTTTATAAATAGTCTAAGATAACGTCCGCGCAAGCGGAGCCGCCGGCAACAGCTAGGTATAAAAATAAAATACATGTACACACGTTAGCAAGGTTATTTTGCATTATTTTCCTTGGTTATAAACACCGGAACCAATAATAACAGTCCCATTCTTCGCAGAGCCGGTAGCACCGGACACTTCCTCTCCCTGGCCGTAGGCATAACCGTAGGCGTCAGGCTTAGCACTGACTAGCGCCAGCACGAACACCACCAGGACACTGAGGAGCTGCAGACAGAACCAGGTACAGGATGGATAAAGTGCTCTAGTATGTGTAGGAACAGTTTAGAATAATTAAATAGGTTCCAGCGTGGTCGATGCACCTAATAAGAGCACCCATTAAACGATGAACAAAGAACTGCGTTGTATTTAGATCTTCATCTGCAGACATCACAAGTCTCGTTCCATGTTGCAGTCAGTGAAATATACAAAAAGGACGCATGTCCGAAATATCTAAGAATGAAAACTAGAGTCCGAAATGCTCTGATACTGATATATTTATATACTCACCAGGGATAGTTTCATGTTGTTAATGAAGTCGGTAGTGCTGAACGAGTAGAGTTGAGCTGTGAAGTAAAGCCATAGACAGACCCTTATATACAACGAGTGTCTATTATTCGCTGTAGTTTGCATATGGTTTCTTTTTACAAATAAAAACACAAAAAGCATACATAAAACAATTACCTATTATTTCACTTGTACAAATATCACAACAAATTGTATAATTTTTTATTTTAGAACAAATTATTTAATAAATCTGATAATATTTCCTCAGTTATATTATTATTATATAATCTTACTAGCGGACAGTGCAGACGTCGTCCTGTCCATAAAATCACACCGACTGCAGCGCTATCTTCCGGGCTGAATCCGCCTCATCGATTTTAATGTATATTTTTTTGAAAATTTTCGAACACATTTTATAAACAATTAAAATGTTGGTGTTCACGCAATCTGTAGGCCTACTCTTGAAATCAATTCCAATCTCGAACTCGATACAGTTTCAATTCCAATCTAGAAGATATTGGAACTCTAACTCACTCAACTAAATGAAATAGAATATTTACGAACTAGCGATCGTAAATACTCGTTTTCATTTAGTTACTAAAAATTCCGCCGTATTCACTTAAATCGTGCGCTGGTGTTGCGTTCAAGAGTGCCAATTGTACAGTTTTCGAACTCAATTCCAATTTTAAATTGGAATCGAGTGTCAAGAGTGACCCTCCTGCTCTACAAAAGCTAAATAGTATTCAAACATAAAGCTAAAATGAATGCATTCGATTTCATGTACCTATCTATACATATACATACATATACGCTCATGCCTGTAATCCCCGAATGGGTAGACAGAGGTGTAACCAGTACACCCACTTTTTGCCTCACAATTTGTAACTCTCACATGCATCGAGTTATAGTCTTATGCAGACGAAAATTTGTTTATAAAATCGTAAAATTAGTTTTTTCTAGGTAAATTCGAAAGAACAAATAAAATATTTTTTACCGCTTTTCCACACCAAAATAATTATATGGCGAAAAGTATTCCAAATCGAAAATCGGGAAGAATGGGGTTGGCAACTTGGCACCAACGGGCTTACTCCATTAATAATGACAAAGTGACAAGACAAGGATCGTGGTGTTGTGATACGAAAGCCACCAGGTTTGGATGAAATATGGCACAGAGATAGTTTATTAGCAGGATTAACACATGGGATACGTTTTATCACAAAAAATATTAGATTCTTCATAAATTCACTACTAGGAGATATAGATTAAGATGCCACCATTGGATTGTATACCTATTCTTCCAAAAATAACTAATACAAAGTACTAGTACCATTTACAAAGAACACAAGTCAATAGATTTGTAAGGCGATGTAATTCAACGCCAACTTCACTTGTTATTGACCTGAGCAAATATTATCAGATTTATTGAATCATTTGTTGTAGCAAATAATTTATACAGTTGAAATAATAATTGTTATATATTTCCTTTTGTTTTTTATTTGTGAAAAGAAACCATATGCAAACTACAGCGAATAATAGACACTCGTTGTATATAAGGGTCTGTCTATGGCTTTACTTCATAGCTCAACTCTACTCGTTCAGCAATACCGACTTCATTAACAACATGAAACTATCCCTGGTGAGTATATAAATATATCAGTATCAGAGCATTTCGGACTCTAGTTTTCATTCTTAGATCTTTCGGACATGCGTCCTTTTTGTATATTTCACTGACTGCAACATGGAACGAGACTTGTGATGTCTGCAGATGAAGATCTAAATACAACGCAGTTCTTTGTTCATCGTTTAATGGGTGCTCTTATTAGGTGCATCGACCACGCTAAAACCTATATAATTATTCTAAACTGTTCCTACACATACTAGAGCCCTTTATCCATCCTGTACCTGGTTCTGTCTGCAGCTCCTCAGTGTCCTGGTGGTGTTCGTGCTGGCGCTAGTCAGTGCTAAGCCTGATGCCAACTCTTATGTCTACGGCCAGGGAGAGGAAGTGTCCGGTGCTACCGTCTCTGTGAAGAATGGGACTTATAGTATTGGTTCCAGTGTTTATAACCAAGGAAAATAATGCAAAATAAAACTTGCTAACGTGTGTACATGTATTTTATTTTTATACCTAGCTGTTGCCGGCGGCTCCGCCTGCGTGGACGTTATCTTAGACCATTTATACAATAAAATAAGTATTTTTTTTTAAACACTTTTGTTGAATAGATAATAATAATGATGTGGATACATCTTCAAAGGCTTTAATTGGGTCAAAAGCTAGATACAAAAGGCTATTTTATTATTGGACACGGCACGCATTATGAGGAGGTTTCTCACACTAGGGTTCTAACCGCCGGTGGCTTGGGTCATAGGCCTCGCCATCGGAGGGTGCACATTTTTATAGTTTTAAATATATTTTTATTATAATTAAATTGATATTTAAAAATGTAAAAAAAAACCTTTTAAAATAAAGAGTACTGTATATGATGTGGATAATGATGGTACTGAACGCTAACAAATAGTTCGGTAGGTCTTAGATAGCAGTCAACACACCACTCTCCTCATCAGTCTAGGGCATTGATAAGATAAATAAATAAAATCGGGAAATTTGACACAATAATCAACCAGGGCTAGCTAAATAAAACCGTGTAATCAATTCTTCCGTAGCGCCTGTCTAGCCATCTCAAGATACTAATACAACCTGAGCAGCGCCTTCTGCAAATGATCTTATGATGGGATAAAATAACCAGGGAAAATACATAAAAATAAAATATTAATACTGAGGTCAGATGCAATTTTAAACGAACAGCTCTAGAGTCCGAACCTCGGATATCCTACCACCGGAACCGGTGGTAGGATATTCATATCCGCCCGGATAGCGACCACCGTACACAGGGTGTAAAACCCGCCATAGTGGCACACGCAAGTGTGTCGCGTTCCAAGATCAGCCAGTGTACATCCGGTTTTTCGGGGTCTAGAGTTGGGGTACAATGTTTGGCCATTTTGCGGCCTTCTGAGTACTCTGACAATAGACCCTCGACCGCTTCTTCACCTTCTTGCCCATGGCGTAGTGTGAAGAAGCAGGCCGGCATGATTGTGTTGAGTAGCGGGGGATAGATCGTCTCTCGCTACTCGATGCTCTAATTCGACCGCACTGCGCTTACCATCAGGTGCAGTGCGGTCACTTTGCCGTGCCAGGATAAAAAAAAGAGACAAACGTAACGTTTTATCAAACATAAACGAAGAAAAACTGAAGTTATTCCGTTCTCAATTTTCAATAAATAACAACCAAACAATCCGGTTGTTAGTAGAATCCATTCGTGTGGTAATTCAGACCTGCATTGTTCTTGTATATGTCTATGTGTCGTCACTACTGTCCGATACCCAGGCGTAGAAGTCGACAAAAATCTCAACTAGTAGTGACTGAAATTTGGTAGCTCGAATGAGAAAATTTGTCTACATCTTTAATTATTTGAGGCAATCTGCCAACGTGAAGACTTTAAAGATAGTATATTATGCCTTATGCCAGTCAGTAGGTACTGTCATATTGTACCTATATAGTATGTTGAGTAAAGAGTTTAAAGAGCCATTCTGAAGGTAATAGAATCAAAGTCATTAATACCCACTAAACAGTTACTCTGACACCACGGTGCTGACTGTTCGGCAACTGTTTATTGTCCATGAAATTATAAGGAAGCATTGCACTCCTTCTGTTGTCACAAGTAGGCGGCCGTGCTGACATTGTATTCCTAACAGAACCCTATAGTACTATGACTTTACTTGATATGTTGTGTCTAGTATTTCAATTGTTGTATTCAGTCTGGGTATGTCATGCTCGCTAAAGTGTCTGTGCTTGCTGCGGCGCCATGTGCCAGGTCGGTCTCTTCCTTGTAACATGGTTGAGGAGGCCGATGGCTGACACATGCGTCACTACTCGTGATCGGGTGCGACTCGTGTGGACTGGTCTGCTCAGACTGTTTCAGTAAGGACCGATTGCTTTAAGAAATCGAGATTTTTATCACTCTCACGACGGTCATGTGCGGCACTAGGTCTTGTAATGAGTTCTATTTCACAATATTTCAATAAGGCGACTTAACATACATTGAGCTACTCTAATCTAAGGTAATTAAACTTAAATCGTATATATTATATGACCTATGATTATAACTATATGACCAAATATTGTTAACCAGTGTGAAAAGAGCAACGCTATAGTTTCTTGCCCGTTCTTCTCTAGCGAGACTGCATTCCGAACTGGCGGTAGAGTGAAAAAATTGACTGAATCTAAATGATGTATAACATTTTATGGATTCAATAAATATTTGATTTTGATTTTGATTTATGTTTGCACACAAGCAATACGCTTTTATTAACTGTAGGCTGTAAAACTAAATTAATAAAATCTTAAACAAAAACAGAATAAATAGGCACTAATGTAAAAACAAATAAAACAAATTTGGACTATAATTATACGGAAACCCTTTGGACATAGTTAAAGCGGTTAAGCACTACTCACAAACACACCCCCACACACACACACGCACGCGCGCTTGTGTGTGTGTAGTATATAAAGTATAGTGTTCAGTATTTAAGTAATGTAGTAAGCACGGGTCGTGTCCGGAAATAGTTTAAACTTTAAACAATGAAAACTATCCCTCTAGATAGCCTCTTTTAGCTTCGTTTGGGGAACAGAGGACTTTCTTTGTAACCTGCAACCCGTAACATGTATCTTCTGTTTATTTAAAGCTTATAGGTTCGAATAAAATTTATTATCATTATAATTGAAATCCACGCCCAGTGCGATCTCAAATAAGAAAAGGTCTCGCAATCAACGCTTGAAACCTGGATAGGTTAGTAAGGAGTCGCTCTAGGTACCTAAAGGTAAGCTCCCCATAATAGGTGTTCCAGTCTTACGATAACATGAGCGGTACTTCTATGAAGAATATAGAATTTTTAGTATCTTTCGAAATTCACAAGGTTGAGTGTATTGGTTTTCGGATATTGTAATAAAACGAAAATTACGGATTCTATCGCGGTTTATTTTACTTTTTTAACCCGACGTTTCGAAGGCTTTACAGCCTTCATGGTCACGGGGGAGACTGAGTTGTATGTCGTCACGAAAGTATAGTGCAATGTTTCTACCCTCCATATAGTTGATATTTAATTTTTATTTTGTTGTAGTCCGATCTACGCAGAAAGAGCTCACAATGTCTTGAGGTCTGGCAGTTGGTCTTTTGGGTTCCGATTTAATTAAATGTATAATTGGATCCCAGGCTGGTGCTAGCTTCCAACCATCTTCTCTATTGAAATTTGGATGTTTTTTAATTTCAATAGCCTCGCGAATCATCCTAGGCAGGAATCGGTGTTCTTTGGCAAGGATTTGTGGTTTGTCAAATCGAAGATAATGCTTGGAGCCTTCCTCTGAATGTTCAGCAACTGCAGACTTCGTAGAGCGTCGGTGTTTTACGTCAGCTATATGTTCTTTTACGCGGGTCCCTATATTTCTTTTTGTTTGACCAATATAAGAGAGTCCACAGTCACAATCTATTTTATAGATTTCGGTTCGGATTTCGGTTTTCGGATAATTGGCGGTTATTGTCATGGAGTTCATTTGAAATTCTAAAATTATATGGCCATTTATCTTCCCACTCCAATAACAAAGGAGGACCCTGCCGCCATAATGTAGTGTTATTTTTGACAGTACCCGTGGCGCAGCCAGCGAGTAAGTCGGCTGTGCAACGAGAGGCCGTGAGTTCAATTCCCGCACCGAGACAATTTTTTGTGTGATAGACAGATTTGTTTCGTGTCTGGGTGTTGTGGGACCGTAGTCGCTCGTAGTTGTTGATACCCACGCTACAGGTTTTACCTAGTGTGGGGTCAGAACTATGCGTGTGACTGTTGGGTGTATTTTTTTAATTATCGAGTTTAGAGTGCAAACCACATGAGGCAAGATCAGCCGGGTTATATGCTGTTGATACAATACCAGACGCCAGCAGAAGTTAAGTGTTGAATTTTTGCAACACAGTTGGCGACTAAGCGTTTAAGATGGCGAGCTTGTGATGACAACCAGCCGAATACTATGGAAGAATCAGTCCAATAATATAAGTTACTAGCTGTTGTTCGCGACTCCGCCCGCGTGGAGGTCATATTTGGGAGAAAAAGTACCTATACAATACAAAATACCAATTATGATGCGTTTAACTTCAAAAATGACGGATTTTCATACAAACTTTCTTCCCCTATTTTACCCCCTTAGGGGTAAAATTTCCAAAAACCCTTAGTGGATGCCTACGTGATAAAAGGTACCTACTGTCAAAATGTCAAGTCTCTAACCTCAGCCGTTTTGGCTGTGCGTTGATCGATCAGTCAGTCAGTTTCTTCTTTTATATATATACAATTCAACAATCTAAACGAGCTGCTAGTAAGGCTCCACATAACTCTAGATGAGGATCTGTTGGTTGGTTTTACTGGAGCTACCTTTATCTTCGTACAAAGAAGACGATCAGTAATGTTTTCTATTTTATCAATTCACCTTAGATATATGGATGACGCATACGCATTTATGGAAGCATCACAAAACGCTTGTATTTCAACCATGTGGAATCATCAATTTCAAGTGTGATAAATTATCTTAATTTTAAAGAAAATTAAGCCATTTTTTTATATCAGAAGGTAAAGTGTACCAGGCTACTTAAAAAAGCCATAGTTTTTAAAGAACAATTTTGGTACATACTATAATACATTAGCTCAATAATCCTATAGGATCAAACAACTTAGCGGAATTCGACACGCAAAATCGTCCTAGAGTGGTTAGACTAATATCAATATGGGTAGGTTAGTTGTGAATGAATTTGGTTTGAGTAGTCTTGTCTAGATATGCATTTGAATAATTTTGAAAAGCAGAAGCTTTAAATATGTTAGTTGGAAACCTGCGAAAATTAAATGCCTATTTGAGAATTTGTGTAATGGTTTTTATAAATGTGAACTCCTCTTAGAATAATTGTAATAAACATCGTAATATTAGAAAGGGTGCCGATGCTGTAGCGTATTTACTGTGTTGAACTGAAATAACATTATAAGATCATTTGCAGAAGGCGCTGCTCAGGTTGTATTAGTATCTTGAGATGGCTAGACAGGTGCCACGGATGAAATGATTAAACGGTTTTATTTAGCTTGCTCTGGTTGATTATTGTGTCAAATTTACCGATTTTATATATTTGTCTGATCAATGTCCTAGACTGATGAGGAGAGTGGTGTGTTGACTGCTACCTAAGACCTACCGAATTATATGTAGCGGAGAGTGGGGTGATTACGGAGAGTGAGTAATTGCGGACACTACCCTACTGGTTCATACTGCCTTTGCTTGGGATAAATACGGAAAAGTGACTGATCATGGATGAATGAAAAATATAAACAAGAGGGTGCAGTAAAATAAGGAAAAGCGATACAACGGAAGAAAACGTCGCAATAAGGTGTAAAACATCTTAAAAACTTTTTAAAAACAATGCAGTTGGTGCATGGTATGCTAGAATTGGGAACACGATAAAACACGATTTTAAAAGTGGTAGATCCACGCTGAAGAAATATTTGTCTACAGCATGAATGGGCCGGCTCGACCGGGGTAGTACCACTGTCTCACAGAAAACCAACGTAAAGTGACAGTTCACTGTCGCGTTTCGTATGGTAAGTGAGATATCCGGAGGCCCAGATTCCCCCATCCCTTCCCTTATCCCTATTCCTGTCCTGTAAGGCCGACAGCGCATACGTGATACTTTCGGTGTTGTGGATGTTCATGGGCGGTGGAGATCACTTAACATCAGGTGACCCACTGGCTCGTTTGTCGGACTATGATATACAAAAAAAACGATAATTGCATAAACGGGAGCACGAGCTGCGGCTATATTTAGGATTTTTGTATGGAGAAGTAGACTGACCGCAGTTATCCCATCCGCTGTCCGTATTTACCCGGCAGGCATCGGGTAAATGCGGACAGCAAGGGTTTTGCTTTTTTTGAGAATTTTTTTTTTTTTAATTTCTACTAAAAGTTTTATATGTTGATTTTGTAAAGTAAGTAACCAAAGTTTAAAAGTTAGTAAAGACAGTCAGTCTGCTTAGCTTTAATACTTTATATTTTATTGAAGTGTTTCCTTAAGTGTTTGTGCTTCCTTTTGCTGCTTGCTTGCTTTCACCTTTGCTTTTTTTTTTAGTGCCTCGATAGGCAGACGAGCAGGCGGGCCACCTGATGGTAAGTAGTCACCGCTGCCCATAGACTTCTGCAATACCAGGGCACAGCAAAGCCGCTGCCTACCTATTGCTTTCACCTTCTTGCCCATGGCGTAGTGTGAAGAAGAAGGCCGGCATGATTGTGTTGAGTAGCGGGGGATAGATCGCCTCTCGCTACTCGATACTCTAATTGGACCGCACTGCGCTTACCATCAGGTGGAGTGTGGTCATTTTACCGTGCTAATATTAAAAAAAAAAGTGTCCGCAATATCCCCACTCTCCCCTACCTCCTCACAATGTGTGCCCTGTCCAATAATACTGCCATTTGTATGTGGCTCTTGACCCAACGACCAATTGAAAGCCTCTGAAGATGTATCAACATTATTATATTTTCAATAAAACCGTTGAAATAAGTAAATAAATGACAGCCTCCGTGGCTCAGCAGGCGAGTAGCCGGCTGTGAAACGAGAGGCCGAGGGTTCGATTTCCGCACTGAGACAAATATTTGTGAGACAGAGAAATATTTGTTTCGGGTCTGGGTGTTGTAGGACCATAGTCCCTCGTAGTTGTTGATACCCACGACACAGGTTTTACCTAGTGTGGGGTCAGAACTATGTGTGTGACTGTTGGGTGTATTTATTTATTTAAATAACCGTAGTCTAAGATAACGTCCACGCAGGCGCAGCCGCTGGCAACAGCTAGGTATAAAAATAATAAACTTTAAAATAAAATACATATACACACGTTTTATTTAATAAACACCGGAACCAATACTCAGAGTCCCATTATTCACAGAGCTGACAGCACCGGACACTTCCTCTCCCTGGCCGTAGGCATAACCGTAGGCGCCAGGCCTAGCACTGACGAGCGCCAGCACGAACACCACCAGGAAACTGAGGAGCTGCAGACAGAACCAGGTACAGGATGGATAAAGCGCTCTAGTATGTGTAGGAACAGTTTAGAATAACAAACATTAAGACGTTTGAGGGGTGCCAACTTTAGGCGTAGGTAATTTCGCTGATCATATTCATTTCTTTTGTCCATCTAGACCCCGATCGACCCAGCTCAATCGCAATTGTAATCAAAACTGGTTCCAGCGTGGTTGATGTACCTAATAAGCACTTATTAAATGATGAACAAAGAACTGCGTTGTATTTCGATCTTCATCTGCAGACATCACAAGTCTCGTACTATGTTCTATATTTCAGTCAGTGAAATATACAAAAAGGACGCATGTTCCAAAGATCTAAGAATGAAAACTAGAGTCGCAAATGCTCTGATGCTGATATATTTATATACTCACCAGGGATAGTTTCATGTTGTTAATGAAGTCGGTAGTGCTGAACGAGTAGAGTTGAGCTGTGAAGTAAAGCCATAGACAGACCCTTATATACAACGAGTGTCTATTATTCACTATACTTTGCATATGATTTCTTTTCACATAAAAAAACAAAAGGGCATACATAAAACAATTATTATTTCAACTGTATAAATTGTATAAATTATTTGTTACAACAAATGATTTAATAAATCTGATAATTATATTTGCTCAGTTCAATAACCGGTGAAGGATACTGCGAGGTGACTGCTGACCAGCAAATTGTTGTTGTTTTGGGTTGATGAGATTGAATACACGTGGATCTGAGATAAAATTCAGGCAGCCTTTATTCCAATATGACTATGATCAAAATAGCACCAGTGAGTAAAGTCACACTAACACTGCATCTTCTGGAACAATATTTAGATGGTGTAAGCTGTAGGCTGCAGCATTGTAATAATATATGTATTATATATATATAATACACTCTATTATATATATATTACTCATTATATAAAATATGGCAAGTCACACATAAACATATAGATAAAAAGTTTTGGATCAAATTTGATTGAAAATTCTTCTACAGTTTTGCTTTACATTTCTTTATACGTTACGTTGCCGTTGACTTTCCTCGCCTTACTCATCTATTGGCTTGCGTTCTTTGTAAAGGGTTTATCACTTACTAGCTGTTACCTGCGGCTCCGTCCGCGTGGAAGTTATTTTTGGAAGAGAGTAGGTATATAATTCAATGGAGGCATCTTTATCTATATCTCCTAGTAGTGAATTTATAAAGAATCTAATATGTTTTGTGATAAAACCTATCCTGTGCGTTAATCCAGCTAAAAAACTATCTGTGTGCCAAATTTCATCCAAATCTGGAGGTTTATCACAACGCCAAGATCTTGTCCTCCTGATCCTTGATTCTTGTCTTGTCACTTTGTCATTTTTGCTTTTCACCATGAACACTCGATACACGAACTCTCCCAATTGTTATATAAATATTTTGATTGATATCCCTTGATCAAAGACTCTCCCTAAGGCAACCGAGCGACGCGCAATAATTCACGAATGCAGTTTCGGTTCGGCAGGTTTTCTGCCGAAACTAGTGCCGAAACTCGATTTTTTTGCCGAAACTTGCCGAAACCGAAACCGAACCTTCGGTCGGTCACTACAAATATTGTTACAGGAGTAAAGTCACAATAATGCTGCATATAAGTGTGACTTTACTCATTGATGCTATTTTGATAATTTTTTTATTTATTTTTTATTTATTTAACTAGGTCTACCAGCGGTTTTCATATTAGTACATGTAAAAAAAATGACAATTGCTTTAGCGTTATAGTCTAAATATGAACTCCTTTACAGGCAAACACAGCTTGCATAATCATACTCGTACAACTGGAATAAGAGTGCCATACTATAATTAATTTTATCTCAGATCCACGTGTATTCTATATATCATCAACCCAAAACAACAACTTGCTCATCATCCTTCACCGGTTATTGAACTGAGCAAATATAATTATCAGATTTATTAAATCATTTGTTGTAACAAATAATTTATACAGTTGAAATAATAATTGTTTTATGTATGCCCTTTTGTTTTTTTATGTGAAAAGAAATCATATGCAAAGTATAGCGAATAATAGACTCTCGCTGTATATAAGGGTCTGTCTATGGCTTTACTTCACAGCTCAACTCTACTCGTTCAGCACTACCGACTTCATTAACAACATGAAACTATCCCTGGTGAGCATATAAATATATCAGTATCAGAGCATTTCGGACTCTAGTTTTCATTCTTAGATCTTTCGGACATGCGTCCTTTTTGTATATTTCACTGACTGCAACATGGAACGAGACTTGTGATGTCTGCAGATGATCTAAATACAACGCAGTTCTTTGTTCATCGTTTAATGGGTGCTCTTATTAGGTGCATCGACCACGCTAGAACCTATATAATTATTCTAAACTGTTCCTACACATACTAGAGCGCTTTATCCATCCTGTACCTGGTTCTGTCTGCAGCTCCTCAGTGTCCTGGTTGTGTTCGTGCTGGCGCTAGTCAGTGCTAAGCCTGACGCCAACTCTTATGCCTACGGCCAGGGAGAGGAAGTGTCCGGTGCTACCAGCTCTGCGAATAATGGGACTTTTAGTATTGGTTCCGGTGTTTATAACCAAGGAAAATAATGCAAAATAAAACTTGCTAACGCGTGTACATGTATTTTATTTTTATACCTACCCTAGCTGTTGCCGGCGGCTCCGCCAGCGTGGACGTTATCTTAGACTTATAAAATAAAATAAGGTATTTTTATTATTTAATCGTTTTTATTGAAATAATAAAATCACACACAAAATGACACATCACAAAATAAATCATAATTGTCTAACGAGCTTCTACGTATTGACTTCGGCCCACGCACGTCTTCCAAGTGTCCGAGACTCTATAGCCCCGTGATTACGGTGTGACAAACATAATAATAATGTAGATACATCTTCAGAGGCTCTCAATTGGTCGTTGGGTCAGAAGTCAGATACAATGGCAGTATTAGGACATGGCACGCATTGTGAGGAGGTACAAATAATTCGATAGGTCTTAGGTAGCAATCAACACACCACTTTCCTCATCAGTCTAGGTAATTGATCAGACAAAAAAAAAATCCGAAAATTTGGCTCAATAATCAACCAGGGCAAGCTAAATAAAACCGCTTTCATCCGTGGCGCCTGTCTAGCCATATCAAGATACTAATACAACCTGAGCAGCGCAAATGATCTTATAATGGGATATTATCATCCCATTATGTTATTTCATTTCAACACAGTACTTACGGCACAGTATTGGCACCCTTTCTAATCATACGATGTTTATTATACTTATTAGCCATCATCGATTAAACACAAACTAAACTGAAAACGAATGTACACACACTGATTAAAACCGAGCAGCACTTTCGCTAGTTTCCCGCTAGTTTCGTATAGACTGCCCCGCGAGCGTTCAGGCTTTCCCTTTTATAACAAATCTTCCCCACCGAGTATCCAATCTACCTACAAATATTCCGTAAGTGACCCTCAATATTTCCATAAAAATCTAAAGTACCCTTACATACTTATTCAAAGAGTATCCCGATGAAACAATATCTCAAGTAATCAAAAATGATTTGTGTATTCATTCACATTATAAATACCTTTACACAAATTAAATACTTTTATTCAAATTGGCATTCAATTTACGCAAGTTTCGAACAACCATAGTCCTTCTGCTTTTCAAAATTATTCAAGTGCATATCTAGACATGACTACTTAAACCAAATTCATTCACAACTTAGATTTTCTACTCATATTGATAGTAGTCTAGCCACTCTAGGACGATGTTGCGTGTCGAATTCCGCTAAGTTGTTTGATCCTATAGGATTATTGAGCTAATGTATTATAGTATGTACAGTCAGCAGCAGATATATATAAGCACATAATGTGTTCAAATAATTCTATACACCCAAGAAAATCAATAACATCTATACAACATAAGTAGTCAAATTATCGTGAGCATCCATTGCGTCAAAATGATCTACACACTCGATTTTCAAATATTTGTAAACAAATCTTCACAGTAGGAATTGTCAAAATTCTCTAACCTATACGTACAGGGTTGTGCGTATTTAAAATAAAAATAAATAATATTTGATCTTTGTATGAAAAAAAATATTGCCTTTAAAAGATGAGATATTCACGATTGTAATCCTTGTCACCGAAACTTTATGGCCTCGGCTTAGTAAACCCTTTCTGAATAACCTTGTATATCTTATATATAATAATATAGTGTTTTTTCGACTATTTTTATGACTCCCCATCTAAAATTTGATTCGATAAAATAATTCACTAGAAGTTATGTACAGCCCTTAATATTAATTGTAAGTACTTTCCCAGAGCGAGAAAAGATTTTCCATACAAAATGTACGTAAATACAATAAACTTTTTCTTAAGTTCTATTACGCAGCGGCATTTCATGCTATCACATTGTTGATTTTTTTTAAACTACAGTCCGATAAAAGAGCCAATGGGTACCTGATGTTAAGTGATCTCCACCGCCCATGAACATCCATAATACCGAAAGTGTTATGTATGCGCTGTCGACCTTAAATGACAGGAATAGGGATTAGGAAAGGGAAGGGGGAATCTGGGCCTCCGGATATTTCACTTACCATATGAAACGCGACAGTAAACTGTCACTTTACGTTGGTTTTCTGTGAGACAGTGGTACTACCCCGGACGAGCCGGCCCATTCATGCTGTAGACAAATATGTCTACAGCGTGGCTCTGCCACTTCCAATTGTGATATCTAACTTACTTGTAGTATATTTTTTTATAATTTATTGGATAGCAGCAATTGTCTAGTTGGTAGTGGTTAGAACTGTCAAAAGTAGTATGTTCGAAACCAGTTCTAATGGCATACACCTCTGACTTTTCTATGGTTACGTGTGTATTCATTTTTAATTATCGCTTGCTTTAACGGTGAAGAAAAACGTAACGAAGAAACTTTTTATATTATCGTGGAGAAAGCGTTTCAGTACTGCCGCCCGCCCTGGGGGTGGTTGATTCCAAGCAATGTCAACTTGGAAATTGGATAATTTAAATTGGCATTGTAATCCCTATGAGCTATTCTAACTGAAAGTGAAATCGTTTTAACATAACTAGAAACGTAAAATATATTTCAAAACAAAAGTAAAGTTATCTATGAGCAGCGACCTATATGTACTACGTACTTGATACGGCGACCAGAACAAACATAATGTTACATCGAGTTGCGGTTCCGATACCGCATTGACATTAGTTTGCTTCATGCTACCGAAGTAATCACGCCATGATGCATCTTTCAATGTCGAATGAATTTTAATAATTAGCAACATTCCCGATTTAATCAGCCTTAAATTGATATACAGTGCAACTGTTAATAGTATGTAAGGTAAATGACATAATTAATTAATTTCAATTCTGAATATGGGAGAGTCTATTTTTCACAACAAATTGGCCATTAGTTTGTCCCATTTTTGTCCCCAAAAAGGGACGGAGTTATCACGCTTCTAACAGTCATAGATCAATCGATCAGAGGGTACAAAATAGGCACTTGACGGATGAATTGCACTATTGTATTATTTCACATTCTTTGTATTGTTTACCACATAATTTTTATACAATTCCTATTTTTCTTTTTTAAAGGAGTAAGTGCCCGCTTGTTGAAATGTCAGGACGCATACAGTGTTATTGTAAAAAACACTTTCAAAAATGTCAATAAATCTACTGTAATAACTTGAGGCTAAGGTAGGTCCCGCATTAGGCCAGCGTGCTGGACTAAGGCCTAACCCCTCTCAATAGTAGAGGATGCCCGTGCCCAGCAGTGGGACAATGTATAATTCAGGGCTAGTAATAATCTTCTATACTTATAATAAATCTGTAGAGAGGTCAATTCTGTACATGAAATATATTTCCAAAATAACTATCAGCGGGTGATTAGTGATCGATACTGACGCCAAAAATGCAATCAGTAAAATTTTTGTCTGTCTGTCTCGCTGTCTGTCTGTCTGTATGTTCGTTATAGAAACAAAAACCACTCGACGGATTTCAACAAAACTTGGTACAATTGTTCTTCATACTCCTGGGCAGGTTATAGTATACTTTTCATCACGCTACGATCAATAGGAGCAGAGCAGTGAAGGGAAAGGTTAGGAAAACAGGAGAACTTACTCCATTTTTTAAGCTTCCGTCGCGTGTGCAGCCTTAATAGTTAAAGCTACACAGAAATCATGTATGACGGAAATGTTCTCCTTAAAATTGTATAAAAAATATTCCACGACAGCAAATGTCTATATTTTATGGTTGACTCACAATAACACGTGTAACTCCCGATAGCTTAGCAGTTCGGAGATTTCTGATTATATTTGTCTACTCTTACGTTTATAACACTCTCAATCATCCCTAATTAATAAATGTTAACATTATTACCTATTTAATTTAATAAAAAAAGAATTATAGAAATAGGTACAGAAACACCAGGCTATTTTAATTGCAAGAAAAAATAACTTGGATTGTATACTTCTGCTCCCGAAAATAACCTCCACGCGGGTGGAGCCGCGAGCAACAGCTAGTAATAAATAAAAAAGGTAGATCCGGCGATAAGCTCTACTACTCAACATCAGGAATGAACCAAATTTATTTTGTTTCAAGGAAATTAGTTATAAAATAAACGCTTTTATACAATACTGTTGCTCGCGGCTCCACCTGCGTGGAGTTTATTTTCGGGAGCAGAAGTATACAATCCAAGGAGTTGTCTTCTGCACTGAGGCACCTATAGCAATCGTCCTAACTCTCAGGTGTTGGGCCTGAAGCTTTAAATTGCATTTGAAGAATACCTCATAAGTTAATATATAATAAGGGATGATTTGGTAAAAACGTTGAAACACGTAGGTATTTCTTAATTTCTTACCAAAAGTCTAAATTTGATTTTCCAGATCCCTAAATTGAGGTATTACGGTTTGCCCATACAAACTTTCACCCCCTTCAAGATATTTTTTTGAGACATAAGTAAAAGTTTTAAATTCATAACAAGTACACCGACTTCAATAAAAAATAAATTATGCGTCACTATATTTTTTTTTTATCCTGGCACGGCAAAGTGACCGCACTGTACCTGATGGTAAGCGCAGTGTGGTCCAAATAGAGTACTGAGTAGCGAGAGACGATCTATCCCCGCTACTCAGCACACTCATGCCGGCCTGCTTCTTCACACTACGCCATGGGCAAGAAGGTGAAGAAGGGGTCGAGGGTCTAGTGTCAGAGTACTAAGAAGGCCTTAAAATGACCATTGTACCCCAACTCCAGACCCCCGACAAAAACCGGATGTACACTGGCTGATCCCGGAACGCGACACACTATGGCGGGTTTTTCGCCCTGTGTTCGGTGGTCGCTATCCGGGTGGATATGAATATCCTACCACCAGCCAATTTGAGGGTTGCCCTCGATTTTTCTGAGATCCCATCATCATATCCTGACTTGGTGCCAGTGGGACCACCTGGAAAGTATTCCTTTTTAAACAAAAAACTAATTTCTCGAATCGGTCCAGGCCTCTTCGAGTAATCGGGGAACATATAAAAAAAAGATTCCGACGAATTGAGAACCTCCTCCTTTTTTGAAGTTGGTTAAAAAGATAGCCTATGTCCTTGCCCAGGATATAATCGATCCCTCTGCTGATTTTCATTAGGATTCTTTCACCCGTTTAGTCATGAAAAGGTAACAAACAATAATACAAACAACAATAATAATTTAGCTGCGGAGATATTTTAAAATTGTTATATCTCCTAGGATATTCATTGAAATCAAATGACGTAAGAGACGTAACTTTGTTAAAATTTAAATACTTGTGATAAATAAAGTATTTTTTTGGATAAGGATTATATTATACCATGTTTATAAAAAACCCTGCCCAAATAATACAATTGTTCCACAACAAATTCGATAACCATTTAAAAGGTCGGTGAGCCAACCGAAAAAGATAAGACATATGCTATCGCAGACTTTTTTCAGAACTTTTTAAGAGGAACAATTCCGTGATACATGGTTGCTACATAACTTTAACCGTTTACGTAGCGCACGCAACGGAAGCTGTCACAAATTATTACTTTTAAATAAAACAACTAAAAAGCAAAAAATAATTGGTTACTTGGAGTCGGTGCCGGTGTTGTTTTTTCCATGTTTTTTATATTTATTTAAAAAGTAATAATTATTTTTTTGCTTTTTAGTGGTACAAATATAAAGAAGGCACGTTAGATAGAGTACCAAAAGAAAACACCACTGAAAAAGTCACAGAAAAGCTTATTCGCAGTTTCGTATTACACAATCCAACAATGGTGGGCAATCAATATAATTTCTCAATATTTTGTACAGGAATGTCATATCGAGGATTATCCTTCTGTCGCTCAAACTAATCATTTTAAAATATTCTAGTCTTTCGGTATATGAATTGAGTTTTTTATGTTTTTCACTGTGATAGGCGAGATGTCTTGTAAATCTTTTCTGTATGCGTTCAATACGTTATTGGTGGACTGTGTAGTAGGGCGACCAGACGGTACTACAGTATTCTAGGGTAGATCTTACATAGGTGTTGTAGAGTACTATTTTAGTGTGAGGATTTTTAAAAAGTTTTCCATTTCTAATTACGAATCCAAGCATTTTAGAAGCTTTATTTATAATGTAATCCATGTGGGGAAGAAATGTAAGTTTGGTATCAAATATCACTCCTAGATCACGAATAGTGTGGCATTCTTTCAAGGGTATGTTATTTATTTTATATATAGTAGGAAAATTATTTTGCTTACGTGTAAATTTTATATGATGACATTTGGTACTGTTTAATGCTAAATTATTGCTAGAACACCAGTTCACTAAGTTATCAATATCAGTCTGCAGTAATAAACTATCTTCGGGAACTTTTATAGCCTTGCACAACTTTAGGTCATCCGCAAAAAGATAGACTTGGCTATACTTAAAAATAGATGTTATGTCATTTATTAGCAAATTGAACAACCAAGGACCTAAGTGGGAGCCTTGAGGAACTCCTGAACTGGCCGTATAAGTGATGGACTCAAAACCCTTCATTTTTCAATTTGAACCAGTAGTTCCTGAGATTAGCGCGTTCAAATAAACAAGCTCTTCAGCTTTATATATAAGTATAGATATAGATTTAAAGTGATGTATTTATTTTCCACTAAAATTTAAACTTTGCATTATTTTTATTTATTTATGTAGCTCCAATAATACCCCACTTTGAGTCACCTAAAAAATTGTAAATACAAAAGTTTAAAATAAAAGTAATTTGTTTCAACAAAATATATGATGATGAAATACATAATTTTGGGCTCTACCACTGTTGGGTAATAAAATTAAATTTTACACAACTACACAATCTTCAGGATAGTTCCTCAAAAATTTAAATGAACTGTTGCATCTGCTCATTGTGATGCTCTTTGGTCTTTGGCTTAGAAAAGGGATCGATGGCATTAGTGTGCGGAAAATGTATTTGGAATATATGTCAATGCCTATGAGTAAGCTTTTTAATATGCATGCGCAAACACGCATTCAGATACTAACATAGAAAACTTGAAACTTCAGAAAAGTAACCTACAAGTAAGCTTTGTTATACGCAGGCGCGTACACCCGTATTAACACACATTAAAAAATACATAAACCTGTGTAACGTATTCTATCTCATTTTCTTGCCAACTTATATTTATGTGATTGTCTCTTAGTGGTGATGTATTTAAAATTTTTGTTTCATCGAGTTTCAAATCACAGCGATTTTAAATTTTTATAATTTTAATATTTTTTAACTTCAAAAGAATATTTGTGAGATTAATTAGTGATACATTCTATGTGGGTCCGCTGGTAAAGATTACTTACGGAGAAGACAAAATTGAATCACTTTTTTTTATTTTTTAGCACACCAACAGAATGATTACATATTAATTCAATTGACATATTGTTAAACTAATTATTTAAAATACAATGTAATCATACCGATCATAGGCATGCATGACAATTTTAATAATATGGATAATTTAATGCGACATTACAAGAATCTTAAATAGTAATTTAGCTCTTACAAAAAAAATTAAATATCTTAAGTTACATTATGTTAACATTATAATAAATACACAACGAATTTATGAAAGCTATGATATCTATATCTTTATTTAAATATAATTCATAATTATTTGGCTTTAGATTTGGCAGGTGAGTAAGGAGCGCTTGAATGAATCGTATGCGTGGGAAAATATATCAGTGGATATATTTTATTTTGATTTCATATAATTTGGATAGTATTCAAGTAATTCGAAACAAAGATACGTCACTGACGTCATACAAGGAATGAAATCAATACTTGACTAGTATTTGATAAAATAAATCCATTTGACAAATCATGGCATTATAGTAACGTTATTCCAAACAATTATGAGTCTAAATACATATATATAGGATTTATTATTCGTGTTTCTTTATTTGTTCTGGAAATCTGCTTAGATACCAGATTAACAACGGCCTTCAGTTTGCTACTAAATATTTGACAATGTATGTGCTCAATTATAATTGACAGATTGAGTGCTCACAACATTTAGAAACTTTTGGTGTGTAGATCATTTTGGTCACTTTGAGTGTGTAGTACTATATGAACACCTTGGGTGTTTAGCTACTTCTGCTGCTGACTGTACCAAAATTCTTCTTTAAAAACTATGGATTTTATAAGTAGACTGGGCCGACACTTCACCTTCTGATATAAAAAAATATGGCTTAACTAGATGTCGCCCGCGGCTCCACCCGCGTGGATGATATTTTTGGAAGAAAAGGGTATACAATCCATGGAGGGATCTTAAGCTAATACAGCTTCTATATTTTGCTATCGCATAGGAGTCGTGCATTTTTCCAGGATAGAAAGTGGCCTATGTCATTTTCTGATCCCTAAACTGCCACTATGCAAAAAATCATGTCAATTTCTTGCTCTGTGAAAAACTAAACTCTCCCACGGGATCTGAACATTTTTCGGGATAATAATTAGCATATATGTGCTATTCCAGACATTAATCTATCTCTGAGCCAAATTCAGCAAGATCCATCCAGCCGTTGTAGCGTGATTGAGTAACAAACATCCATCCATCCAACCAAACATTCGCATATATAATATTAGTAAGATTAGTAGGATTGAGAAAGGAATAGCTTTTCATCGATTATGTTTGATAAAAAGTTACCTTTGTCTCTTTATAGGCTTGGCCTCTAGAGTTGTAAATTTAAAATTGCATCTGACCTCAGTATTTATTTTTATGTTTAAAACCATATAAAACGTTTTGTGATACGAAATACGATATGGACGAAATTCAGTGCATGAACACCATGATATTAGATATTTAAAAAAAAACTAAGAATGCGTCTATCTCTTCTACTGCCGCAAGAGAAGGTATAAAATCTAAATTTGCGCTAGCTTATCCCCCCACTTCGGTGGGCTTTGGGAGGCAAGCAAAACTCAAAAAACTCTGAAAAACACCATATATATCGAATGTTGGTCAATAACCATTTCACAGATGAAGAATTATCGACTTTATTTATTCAAATCAAAGCAATATTCAATTCCAGACCCCTAACTCCTCTGTCTTAAGAGTTCAGACCCCTTCGAATTACTTCCATTAACTCCAGGGCTTTTTCTGATCGGCAAAACTCTAACCTCGCTGCCATCACCAGCATTATTTTAGATGAACATCAACCAAGTTAACAAATGTGACAACACAACAAAGATCACAAGTCAACATCAGAGATATCCTTCAAGGTGACATGGCTGTGTTCAAAGAAGTAAACTCACCTCCTCTCAAATGGCGTATCGGCAGAATATTAAAAACTTATTCTGGATCTGAAGGATTCACTTGAGTGGCAGATGATCTCACTTGCCATAAGCAATTTGTGCCCATTATCTCTAGCGAAAACCAGCGAAGACAATACTCGAAATTCCAGAGTTTTCGAGGGACGGGAGGAAAATGTTACTACATAATTCTTGGGCAGGAGTAATTTATTGTTTCGATTCCACAGGTTAGAGATAAACTCATTGAACGCGGACGTAATCGCGGACAGAAGATAGTTAAGTACAAAGCGAAACATTTCTTGCTGCACGGACGTGACCTGATTTCTCAGTGGGAAATAATCCTACTATATATCTTACTACTATTATAAATGCAAATGTTTGGATGGATGGATGTTTGTTACTCAATCACGCCATAACGGCTGGGCGGATCTGGTTAAAATTTGGGATAAAGCTAGATTATAATATGGAATAGCACATAGGCTACTTTTTATCCCGGAAAATTGTACGGTTCCCGTAGGATAGTTTTTGTTCTACACAATGCAAGGGATCGGCATGACTTATTTTTAGTGTTAGTTGAGGGGTATGAGATTGACATAGGCTTTTTATCCCGGAAAATGCACGGTTTCTATGGAATAGCATAATACAGAAAGATGTAATAGCTTAATATGTATCCATGAATTTTCAATAATAAATAACACGTGGGCGAAGCAAAATCTAGTAATATTATAAATGCGAATGTCTGGATGGATGTATGGATGGATGTTTGTTACTCAATCACGCTACAACGGCTGGACGGATCTGGTTGAAATTTGGCACAGAGACAGATTATAGTCTCGAATAGCACATAGGCTACTTTTTATCCCTGAAAAATGTACAGTTCCCGTGGGATAGTTTAGTTTTTCACAGAGCAAGGGATCGACATGATTTTAATAATAATAATAATAATTTATTTATTTCCAATATAAAATGCTTACAAATATATAATATGTACAGATGCACAGTACAGATGATGTCTGAACTAGATTCAGAATCTGTATTTCAGACATCAGCGCTCCTCCGTATTAATGCAGCAATTTAAGCAAATATAAAAAAAAAACAGTAAAAGAAAGACAAATATAACTTAAAGTCTAGGTAAAACTAAACAAAAAAAAAATTAAAAGTAAATTATACCAACACCGTATTTACAGTTAGCCTTGTGTTATTTAAACTCAAGATTAAGGTTTACGGTGGGTGAGTGGAGTGACCTCTCTGTGAGTATAATGAAAGCGATTGAGTGAATGAAAGAGGGTGTGTATGAAGTGGCTACTATGATGTCCTGACTAGGTCCTCTGTCTGTTCATAGCTTAAACTGTGAATATACTCTCTAGCTTTAATCTTACACTGAGTTAGGTTCAAAGGAACTATGTCGATTGATTTACTTATTTTATTATAAAGAAATGGTCCCAGATAGGAGAAGATTTTTTTTACGTATTGGTGCTTAATAGTTGGTCTATCGGTAAAAGTTATGGCTTGTCGTCGTCTCTGTGTGCTTTGCGCGTACCTTTTGCAATCAATTTTAGGGTGTTGCTTGAGAACAGAGAGTAAGACAAATAGCTGTCGTACTGATAGAACATCATATGACTGATATAACTGATGTGTTGGAAATAAGTAAGGACGGAAGGTGCAGACTTTCAATATTGCTCTTTGAGTAATTTCCAGGGGTTTTAAAATTGTTTTAGGTGCACCACCCCAGGCAGTTATACAGTAGCTTAAGATGGATTGCACGAGAGCCAGGTAAACTTGTTTGATTAGTTTATAGTCGGCGACATGCCTTAGGTTTTTGAAGACAACGATTAGTTTCCTTAACCTAGACGAAAGAAGTTCAATGTGGGGCTTGAAGCAAAGATTTTTATCAATTACAATTCCGAGAGATTTGATACATAGTGGCTGTTTAGGGATCAGAAAATGACATAGGCCACTTTTTATCCCGGAAAAATTAATGCTCCCTAAAAGCAAAATATAGAAAGGTGTAATTACACCTAATTGCTAAAGGCAATTTTTTTTTGTTTTTTTTTTTATACTGGCACGGTAAAGTGGCCACACTACACCTGATGGTAAGCGCAGTGCAGTCCAATTAGAGTATAGAATAGCGAGAGACAATCTATTCTCCGCTACTCAGCACAATCATGCCGGTCTGCTTCTTCACACTACGCCATAGGCAAGAAGGTGAAGAAGCGGTCGAGGGTTTGTTGTACTCAAAAGGCCGCAAAACGGCCAAACATCGTACCCAGACTCTAGAACCTCCGCCAAAAAGCGGATGTATACTGGCTGATCCCGGAACGCAACACACTTGCGTGTGCCACTATGGCGGGTTTTACACCCTGTATATAACCGGAATAAGGGATGCCATACTATAATTGAATTTTATCTCAGATGCACGTGTATGCTATATCATCAACTCAAAACAACCACCTTGCTGGTCAGCAGTCACCTTGCAGTATCCTTCACTGGTTATTGAACTGAGCAAATATTATCAGATTTATTATATCATTTGATGTAACAAATAATTTATACAATTTGTTGTGATATTTGTACAATTGATACCATACAATTGTTTTATGTATGCCTTTTGTATTTTTATTAGTGAAAAGAAACCATATGCAAACTACAGCGAATAATAGACACTCGCTGTATATAAGGCTCTGTCTATGGTTCTACTTCACAGCTCAACTCTACTCGTTCAGCAATACCAACTTCATTAACAACATGAAACTAGTCCTGGTGAGCTAGTGTATTTATTGTTCTGCTACTGAGTAAAGGCCTTCACTTTTCCACTGTGTAAAAAAGGGGACTAGACTGTGGTGGGCCAGCATTGTTAGTTAATTACGGGTTGTTTGGTGCAAATGAAAATAACTTGTGTCTCAAGAGGTATTGATCAAATCATATACACAGTTAAAAATATCAAACTTTAATTCTTATGTATTTCATATATATGTGTCCTTCTTATATATGCTTTTTTATCCTGGCACAGCAAAGTGACCACATTGCACCTGATGGTAAGCGCAGTGGCGCCCAATTGGAGTATCGAGTAGCGAGAGACAATCTATCCCTCGCTACTCAACACAATCATGCGGTCCTACTTGTTCACACTACGCCATGGGTAAGATGGTGAAGAAGTGGTCGAGGGTCTAGTGTCAGAGTACTCAGAAGGCCGCAAAACGGCCAAACATCGTACCCTCACAAACAACAACTCTAGACCCCGACAAAAACTGGATGTACACTAGATGATTCTGGAACGCGATACACTTGCGTGTGACACTATGGTGGGTTTTACATCCTGTGTACGATGGTCGCTATCCGGGCGGATATAAATATCCAACCAGCAGTGTAAAGTGATCCGAAAGGATAAAATCAAATCGGTCAAAATTATGAGACATACTAATACTAATGAATGATATCAAGCGGGGCCCCTCGAGCTAGACCGACAAAACAAGTGGCAATGCTTTGCTTGTTCAATGTACCTCACGAATTTATTAACAAGATCCAATGTACAGTCAGCAGCAGAAGTAGCTAAACAAACAAGGTGATCATATAGTACTACACACTCAAAGTGACCAAAATTATCTACACACCGAAAGTTTCAAAATGATGTGAGCACTCAATCTGTCAATTATAACTGAGCACATACATTGTCAAATATTTAGTAGCAAACTGAAGGCCGTTGTTATGATAAACAATCTGGTATCTAAGCAAACTTCCAGAACAAATTAACAAACATGAATAATAAATCATATACATATATGTATTTAGACTCATAATTGTTTGGAATAACATTACTATAATGCCATGATTTGTCAAATGGATTTATTTCATCAAATACTAGTCAAGTATTGATTTCATTCCTTGTATGACGTCAGTGACATATCTTTGTTTCGAATTACTTGAATACTATCCAAATTATATGAAATCAAAATAAAATATATCCACTGATATATTTTCTCACGCGTACGATTCATACAAGCGCTCCTTACTCACTTGCCAAATCCAAAGCCAAATAATTATGAAATATATTTTAAAGATATTATCATAGCTTTCATAAAATCGTTGTGTATTATTATAATGTTAACATAATGTAACTTAAGATGTTTAATTTTTTTTTTGTAATTTCTAAATTACTATTTAAGATTCTTGTAATGTAGCATTAAATTATCCACATTATTAAAAATGTCATGCATGCCTATGATCGGTATGATTATATTGCATTTTAAATAATTAGTTTAACAATATGTAAATTGAATTAATATATAATCATTCTGTTGGTGTGCTAAAAAATATAAAATAGAGTGATTCGATTTTGCCTTCTCCGTAAGTATTCTTTACCAGCGGACCCACATGGAAGGTATCACTAATTAATCTTAGAAATATCTTTTGAAGTTAAATAATATTAAAATTATAAAAATTTTAAATAGCTGTGATTTGAAACTCGATGAAACAAAAATTTAAAATACGTCACAACTAAGAAACAATCACATAAATACAAGTCGGCAAGAAAATGAGATAGAATACATTACACAGTATATTATATTCTAGGTTTATGTATTTTTTAATGTGTGTTAATACGCGTGTACGCGCCTGCGTCTAACAAAGCTTACTCGTAGGTAATTTTTTTCATTTTAGTTTTTTTATGTTAGTACGTGGGTTAATACGCTTGTATGCACATGCGTATTATAAAGCTGACTCGCACGTTACTTTCTCAAATTTTAGGTTTTGTTATGTTAGTATGTGTTAATACGCGCGTATGCGCCTGCGTATTACAAACCTTACTCGTAGGCTACTTTTCTGAAGTTTCAAGTTTTTTATGTTGGTGTCTGAATGCGTGTTTGCGCATGCATATTAAAAAGCTTACTCATAGGCATAGATATATATTCTACCGATAGACACGAATTGTCGTAGAAACAATATGTTCCAAATAACTTTTCCGCACGCTAATGCCATTTATCCATTTTCTAAGCCAAAGAATAAAGAGCATCACAATGAGCAGATGCGACAGTTCATTTTAATTTTTGAGGAACTATCCTGGAGTTTGTGTAGTTGTGTAAAATTTTATTTTATTACCCAACAGTGGCAGAGACCAAAATAATGTATTTCGTCATCATGTATTTTGTTGAAACAAATTACTTTTATTTTAAACTTTTGTATATACAATTATTTAGGTGACTCAAAGTGAGGTATTATTGAAACCACATAAGTAAATAAAAATAATGCAAAATTTAAATTTTAGTGTAAAATAAATAAATCACTTTAAATCTATACTTATATATAAAGCTGAAGAGTGAATAAACAATTATTTGAACGCGCTAAGCTCAGGAATTGAAAAATTATTTTAGTGTTAGATCGTTTACATATCGAGGAGCGCTATAGGCTATATAACATCACGCTATGACCAATAGGAGCGGAGCAGCAATGAAAAATGTTTCAAAAACGGGGAAAATTTATTCTTTTTGAGAGCTTCCGTTGCGTGCGCTGCGTAATTGGTTAAAGTTACATAACAATCATGTATCACGGAATTGTTCCTCTTAAAAAGTTATAAAAGAAAGTCCGCGACAGCATAGCTTCTATCTTTTTCGGTTGGCTCACCGACCTTTTTAATGGTTATCGAATTTGTTCTGAAACAATTGTATTATATTGCCCACTATCACATTATGGGACCGAAATTCGGCGAAAAGTGGGTGTACTGGTTACACCTCTGCCTACCCCTTCGGGGATTATAAGCGTGAGTGTATATGTACAATTGTAATATTTGGGAAGGGGTTTTTATAAACATGGTATTATTCCTTATCCAAATAAATACTTTATTTATCACAAGTATTTAATTTTGAAAAAAGTTACGTCTCTTACGTCATTTGATTTCAATGAATATCTTAGGAGATATAACAGTTTAAAAATCTCTCCACAGCAAAATTAATATTGTCGTTTGTATGATTGTTTGTTACCTTTTCATGACTAAACGGGTGAACGAATCCTAATAAAATTCAGCAGAGGGATAGATTATATCTTGGGGAATGACATAGGCTATCTTTTTAACCAACTTCAAAAAAAAGAGGAGGTTCTCAATTAGTCGGAATCTTTTTTTATGTATGTTCCCCGATTACTCGAAGACGCCTGGACCAATTTGAGAAATTAGTTTGTTGTTTAACAAGGAATACTCCCCAGGTGGTCTCACTGACACCAAGTCAGGATCTGATGATGGGATCACAGAAAAATCGAGGGCTACCCTCAAATTTTATATACACGCATAATTTATTTTTTATTGAAGTCGGTGTACTTTTTATGAATAATAACTTTTACTTATGTCTCAAAAAAATATCTTGAAGGGGGTGAAATAGGGGTTGAAAGTTTGTATGGGCAAACCGTAATACCTCAATTTCTTTTCTCAGATCTGGAAAATCTAATTTAGGCTTTTGGTAAGAAATTACCTTTTTTTGTTTGGTAATTTGGTAAGACTGCCTCGGTGGCGCAGTTGTTATTGCGCATGCGTTTACGACTGCTATGCTGAGTTCTCGGGTTCGATCCCCGGGACGGGTAAAGTGATGTTGGGTTTTTCTATCTAGAAATTCCCAGTATTAGCCCGGAGTCTGGAATCTGTGCGGTGTGCCCGGTATGGCGATAGGCTCGTCCCCTATCACATCATTAGACCGAAATTTGGCGAAAAGTGCGTGCACTGGTTACACCTCTGCCTACCCCTTCGGGGATTACAGGCGTGAGCATATGTGTGTGTGTGTGGTACGAAATTAAGAAATACCTACGTGTTTCAACGTTTTTACCAAATCATCCCTTATTATATAGTAACTTATGAGGTATTTTTCTAATGCAATTTAAAGCTTTAGGCACAACACCTGACAGTCAGGACAATCGCTACAGGTGCGTCAGTGCAGAAGATAGTTAGTTATAAAATAAACGCTTTTATACAATACTAGCTGTTGCTCCGCTCGCGTGGAGGTTATTTTCGGGAGCAGAAGTATACAATCCAAGGAGTTGTCTTCTGCACTGAGGCACCTATACGAATCGTCCTGACTCTCAGGTGTTGTGCCTGAAGGTAGGAGGTATAACTAGTGCACCCACTTTTCGCCAAATTTCGGTCCCATGATGTGATAGGGGACGATAGCCTATCGCCATACCGGGCACAGATTCCAAACTCCGGGCTAATATTGGGAATGTCTAGATAGAAAAACCCAACATCACTTTACCCGATCCGGGGATCGAACCCGAGACCTCAGCATAGCAGTCTTAAACGCATGCGCAATTACAACTGCGTCACTGAGGCAGCCTTACCAAATAAAAGCCTAAATTAGATTTTCCAGATTTGAGAAAAGAAATTGAGGTACAGTCAGCAGCAGATATATATGCGCACATCATGTGTTCAAATAATTCTATACACCCAAGAAAATCAATAACATCTATACAACAAAAGTAGTCAAAATATCGTGAGCATCCATCGCGTCAAAATTATCTACACACTCGATTTTCAAATATTTGTAAACAAATCTTCACAGTAGGAATTGACTTAATTCTCTAACCTATACGTACAGGGTTGTGCGTATTTAAAATAAAAATAAATAATATTTGATCTTTGTATGAAAATAAAAATATTGCCTTTAAATGATGTGATATTCACGATTGTAATCCTTGTTACCGAAACATTATGGTCGCGGCTTAGTAAACCCTTTCTGACTAAACTTGTATAATGTATATCTTATATATAATACATACATACATACACTCACGCCTGTAATCCCCGAAGGGGTAGGCAGAGGTGTAACGAGTACACCCACTTCTCGCCGAATTTCGGTCCCATAATGTGATAGGGGGCGAGCCTATCGCCATACCGGGCACAATTTCCAGACTCCGGGCTAATACTGAGGAATTTCTAGATAGAAAAACCCAATACCATTTTACCCGACCCGGGGATCGAACCCGAGACCTCAGCACAGCAGTCGTAACGCATGCGCAATTACCACTGCGCCACCGAGGCAGTCTATATATAGTAATATAGTGTTTTTAACCGACTTCAAAAAAAGGAGGAGCTTCTCAATTCGACGTGTATTTTTTTATGTTTGTTACCTCAGAACTCTTCCAGCCAAAACATGAAAAAAAAACAGAATAATCGGGCATACAAAAAATATAAAATAGATCCATACTTGGTTTTTATGAATCTAAAAGTAAAGAAAACAATACCGGCGCCGACTCCAAAAATAATTGATTTAAATTGTTTGTAATTAATTGATTTAAATGTATGGAGAGTCTATTTTTAACAACGAAATTGGCCATTAGTTTGTCCCCAAAAAGGGACGGAGTTATCACGCTTCTAACAGCCATAGATCAATCGATCAGAGGGTGCAAAATAGGCACTTGATGGATGAATTGTACTATTGTATTATTTCACATTCTTTGTGTTGTTTACCACATAATTTTTATACAACTTCTATTTTTCTTTTTTAAAGGAGTAAGTTCCCGCTTGTAGAAATGTCAGGACGCATACAGCGTTATTGTAAAAAAACTTCCAAAAATGACAATAAATCTACTGTAATAACTTGAGGCTAAGGTCCCGCATGAGGCCAGCGTTTTTTTTTTTTTTGTTTCGCGGGGAAAAGCGATTTATCACTACCGCCCCGCCGGGGGGATGGCGGGACGGTTATGTTGGGCTCGCCGGCCTTACGACCCAGCGATAAGCCGTCCGGGAGAGATGTTGACATCCGAACGACCGCTGGGCCGAGTCCCTAACAAATTCCCCACACCGGCAATACCAACTAAAAACCCCGCGGTGGCCCTCTTCGGCGCATAAGAGACGGTCCCGGGCTCACGGGGCGAGAAGCGCCCCATTTTCGACCGAAAACGCCCCTGCGCGGTGCCGCCTTGCGGCCCGTCTCCAAGTGGGGGGGGGGGGGGGGGGGGTCAGATGCCCCCGCGCACCGAAGGACGCTCTCGGCGTCCACGGCAGCTACGAGGCCAACCACCCGCGCTGCCGTTATCCCGAGGTCGCCCGGTGTGCCGACGAAGTATATACAAAATAAAACAATGTACAAACAAATTTCGACACACCGGAAAGGGCGCTACGACAGCCCCCCGCTGCGCGCCCGCGACCCCCGATGCCCCTATTAGTCGCCTCTTACGACAGGCAGGGGATACCGTGGTGGGATTCTCCAAACGCCCCCAAACCACAGGGCGGGAGACGCCGGTCAGTCGTCAACCCGGCGCCTCCTCCGTCTCGACTGGCGGCGGGAGGGATCGGCTTGTTGTTCACGATCCCTCTCGGCACTCTCCTTCTGTGAGATAACCGCCTCACAGAAGAGGGCCACCGGCACGCCAGGACCTCCGACTGTCGACCATGGCTGACACCAAAGCCGGCAGCGTGAGGTCTACTCCGACGACTGCTGCGAGAGCGCTGCGCTCTTCGTCCCAGGCTGGGCACTCCTCAACAGTGTGTTGGGCCGTGTCACGCGGACAGTTGTCACAATGGTGACACACGGCCGACCCTTCTGCACCGGCTATGCGACACAGGTACTCGCCAAAACATCCATGGCCTGTGAGCACCTGTGTCAGCCGGAATGTCGCCGCGCCGTGGCGCCTGTCCAACCACTGACGGAAGACAGGACGCACTGCCGCTACGACCCGCTGAAGGCCAGCGTGCTGAACTAAGGCCTAACCCCTAAACCACTGCTGGCAGTAGGACAATGTTTAATACAGGGCTAGTAATAATAATAAATAAAAAAGGTAGATCCGGCGATAAGCTCTACTACTCAACATCAGAAATTAGCCAAATTTATTTTGTTTCAAGGAAATTAGTTATAAAATAAACGTTTTTATACAATATTAGCTGTTGCTCGCGGCTCCGCCCACGTGGAGGTTATTTTTGGGAGCAGAAGTATACAATCCAAGGAGTTGTCTTCTGCACTGAGGCACCTATAGCGATCGTCCTGACTCGCAGGTGTTGTGCCTGAAGCTTTAAATTGCATTTGAAGAATACCTCATAAGTTAATATAGGTATAATAAGGGATGATTTGGTACAAACGTTGAAACACGTAGGTATTTCTTAATTTCTTACCAAAAGCCTAAATTTGATTTTCCATTACGGTTTGCCCATACAAACTTTCAACCCCTATTTCACCCCCTTCAAGATATTTTTTTGAGACATAAGTAAAAATTTTTAATTCATGAAAAGTACACCGACTTCAATGAAAAATAAATTATGCGTCCCTATAGAATTTGAGGGTTGCCCTCGATTTTTCTGAGATCCCATCATCAGATTCTGACTTGGTGCCAGTAGGACCTGGGAAGTATTCCTTTTTAAACAAAAAACTAATTTCCCGAATCGGTCCAGGCGTCTTCGAGTAATCGGGGAACATATATAAAAAAAAGATTCCGACGAATTGAGAACCTCCTTCTTTTTTGAAGTTGGTTAAAAAGATAACCTATGTCCTTCCCTAGGATATCCTATCCTAATCCTAGATTATATAATCTATCCCTCTGCTGAATTTCATAAAAAATCGTTCACCCGTTTAGTCATGAAAAGGTAACAAACAATCATACAAACAACAATATTAATTTTGCTGCGGAGATATTTTAAAACTGTTATATCTCCAAAGATATAACAGTTTTATATCTGTTATATCTTTACTTTTAGAGTTACGTCTCTTACATTATTTGACGTTATTTGGTAACTTTGTTCAAAATTAAATACTTGTGATTTGTCACATTATTTAAAGTATTTATTTGGATAAGGATTAATACCATGTTTATAAAAACCCCTTTCCTAAATAATACAATTGTTTCAGAACAAATTCGATAACCATTAAAAAGGTCCGTGAGCCAACCGAAAAGTACATATGCTGTCGCGGCCTTTTTTAGAACTTTTTAAGAGGAACAATTCCGTAATTGTTAATCGTTTACGCAGCGCACGCAACGAAAGCTCTCAAAAGGAATAATTTTGTCTCGTTTCTGCAACATTTTTCATTGCTGCTCCGCTCTTATTGGTCATAGCGTCATTTTATATAGCCTATAGCGCTCTTTGATAAATAGGCTATCCAACACTAAAATAATTTTTCAATTCCAACCAGTGAATCCTGGGATTAGCGAGTTACTAACACAATAAAACCTAAAATTTGAGAAAGTAACGTGCGAGTCAGCTTTATTACAACGCAGGTGCATACAAGCGTACTATACTAACACACGTACTAATAAAAAAAAACTAAAATGAAAAATGTAACCTACGAGTAAACTTTGTTATACGCAGGCGCGTACACGCGTATTAACACACATTAAAAAAGTACATAAACCTAGAATATAATACTGTGTAATGTATTCTATCTAATTTTCTTGCCGACTTATATTTATGTGATTGTCTCTTAGTGGTGATGTACATTAAATTTTTGTTTCATCGAGTTTCAAATGACAGCGATTTTAAATTTTTATAATTTTAATATTTTTTTACTTCAAAAGAATATTTCTGAGATTAATTAGTGATACATTCCATGTGGGTTCGCTGGTAAAGATTACTTACGGAGAAGGCAAAACCGAATCACTTTATTTTTATTTTTTAGCACACCAACAGAATGATTACATATTAATTCAATTTACATATTGTTAAACTAATTATTTAAAATACAATGTAACCATGCCGATCAAAGGCATGCATGAAATTTTTAATAATGTGGATAATTTAATGCTACATTACAAGAATCTTAAATAGTAATTTAGATCTTACAAAAAAAACATAATTAAACATCTTAAGTTACATTATGATAACATTATAATAATACAAAACGAATTTATGAAAGCTATGATATCTATATCTTTAAAATATAATTCATAATTATTTGGCTTTGGACTTGGCAGGTGATTAAGGAGCACTTGTATGAATCGTACTCTCTCTCTCCTGTGCACTAATTATTCCCATCTGATGGTGGGGTCTGCCTTCCTGGTATTTTGTCTCCACTTCGCTCTGTACTTGTATGAATCGTACGTGTGGGAAAATATATCAGTGGATATATTTTATTTTGATTTCATATAATTTGGATAGTATTCAAGTAATTCGAAACAAAGATACGTCACTGACGTCATACAAGGAATGAAATCAATACTTGACTAGTATTTGATAAAATAAATCCATTTGACAAATCATGGCATTATAGTAATGTATAAATATTCCAAACAATTATGAGTCTAAATACATATACAATAGAATTTATTATTCGTGTTTCTTAATTTGTTCTGGAAATCTGCTTAGATACCAGATTGTTTATCATAACAACGGCCTTCAGTTTGCTACTAAATATTTGACAATGTATGTGCTCAGTTATAATTGACAGATTGAATGCTCACAACATTTAGAAACTTTTGGTGTGTAGATAATTTTGGTCACTTTGAGTGTGTAGTACTATATGAACACCTTGGTTGTTTAGCGACTTGTGCTGCTGACTGTATTACGGTTTGCCCATACAAACTTTCAACCCCTTCGAGACATTTTTTTGTGACATAAGTAAAAGTTTTTAATTCGTAAAATGTACACCGACTTCAGTAAGAAATAAATTATGCGTCTATATAAAATTTGAGGGTAGCCCTCGATTTTTCTGAGATCCCATCATCAGATCCTGACTTGGTGTCAGTGAGACCACCTGGGGAGTATTCCTTTTTAAACAAAAAACTAATTTCTCGAATCGGTCCAGGCGTCTACGAGTAATCGGGAACATACATAAAAAAAAGATTCCGACAAATTGAGAACCTCTTCCTTTTTTGAAGTTGGTTAAAAAGATAGCCTATGTCCTTCCCCAGGATATAATCTATCCCTCTGCTGAATTTCAGTAGGATTCGTTCACCCGTTTAGTCATGAAAAGGTAACAAACAATCATACAAACGACAATATTAATTTTGCTGTGGAGATATTTTAAAACTGTTATATCTCCTAAGATATTCATTGAAATCAAATGACGTAAGAGATGTAACTATTTTCAAAATTAAATACTTGTGATAAATAAAGTATATTTTATTTGGATAAGGAATAATACCATGTTTATAAAAACCCTTTCCCAAATAATACAATTGTACATATACACTCACGTCTATAATCCCCGAAGGGGTAGGCAGAGGTGTAACCAGTACACCAACTTTTCGCCGAATTATATATATATATATATATATATTTATATCCTACTATATATATATATATATATAGTAGGATTATTACTAGCCCTGTATTAAACATTGTCCCACTGCTGGGCACGGGCCTCCTCTACTATTGAGAGGGGTTAGTCTGGTTAGTCCAGCACGCTGGCCTAATGCGGGATCTACCTTAGCCTCAAGTTATTACAGTAGATTTATTGACATTTTTGGAAGTGTTTTTACAATAAGTTTTATAATAAGCGGGCACTTACTCATTTAAAAAAGAAAAATTGGAATTGTATTAAAATTATGTGGATAAACAATACAAAGATAGAACAATACAATTTGCTGGTGGTAGGATATTTATATCCGCTCGGATAGCGACCACCGTACACAGGGTGTAAAACCCGCCATAGTGTCACACGCAAGTGTGTCACGTTCCGGGATCAGCCAGTATACATCCGGTTTTTGTCGGGAGTCTAGAGTTGGGGGTACGATGTTTGGCAGTTTCGCGGCCTTCTGACAATAGACCCTCGACCGCTTCTTCACCTTCTTGCCCATGGCGTAGTGTGAAGAAGCAGGCCGGCATGATTGTGTTGTGTAGCGGGGGACAGATCGCCTCTCACTACTCGATACTCTAATTGGATCGCACTGCGCTTACCATCAGGTGCAGTGTCGTAACTTTGCCGCACCAGGATAAAAAAAATGCCTATTTTGCAGCCTCTGGTCGATTGATCTATGACTGTTAGAAGCGTGATAGCTCCGTCCCTTTTTGGGGACAAAAATGGGACAAACTGATGGCCAATTTTGTTGTGAAAAATAGACTCTCCCATATTCAGAATTGAAATTAATTAATTATGTAATTTACCTTACATACTATTAACAGTTGCACTGTATATCAATTTAAGGCAGATTTGTTCGGGAATATTGCTACAAATAATTAAAATTCATTTGACACTGAAAGATGCATTGTGGCGTGATTACTTCGGTAGCATGAAGCAAACTAATGTCAATGCGGTATCGGAACCGCAACTCGATGGAACATTATATTGGTTCTGGTCGCCGCATCTAGTACGTAGTACATATAGATCGCTGCTCATAGGTAACTTTACTTTTGTTTTTAATAATATTTTACGTTTCTAGTTATGTTAAAACGATATCACTTTCAGTTAGAATAACTCATAGGCATTACAATGCCAGTTTAAATTATCCAATTTCCAAGTTGACATTGCTTGGAATCAACCACCCCCAGGTCGGACGGCAGTACTAAAACGCTTTCCCTGTGATAACAAAAAAAGTTTCTTCGTTACGTTTTTCTGTACCATTAAAGCAAGCTATAATTAAAAATGAATATACACGTAACCATAGAAAAGACAGAGGTGTATGCCATTTGAGCTGGTTTCGAACATACTACTTTTTGACCGTTCAAACCACTACCAACTAGACAATTGCTGCTATCCAATAAATTATAAAAAATATACTACAAGTAAGTTAAATATCACAATTCAACAATGTGATAGTATGAAATGCCGTTGCGTTATAGAACTTAAAAAAAAGTTTATTGTATTTAGGTACATTTAGTATCATATTGGGTTTTTCTATCTAGAAATTCCTCAGTATTAGCCCGGAGTCTGGAAAATGTGCCCGGTATGGCGATAGGCTCGCCCCCTATCACATTGTGGGACCGAAATTCGGCGAAAAGTGGGTGTACTAGTTACACCTCTGCCTACCCCTTCGGGGATTACAGGCGTGAGTGTATGTGTGTGTGTGTACATTTAGTATGGAAAATCTTTTCAAGCTCTGGGAAAGTACTTACAATTAATATTAAGGGCTATACATAACTTCTAGGGAATTATTTTTTCGATATATCGAATCAATATTAGATGGGGAGTCATAAAAATAGTCGAAAAAAACACTATATTATTATATATAAGATATACAAGGTTAGTCAGAAAGGGTTTACTAAGCCGCGGTCATAAACTTTCGGTGACAAGGATTACATCTCTTAAAGACAATATTTTTATTTTCATACAAAAATCAAATATTATTTATTTTCATTTTAAATACGCACAACCCTGTACGTATAAATAAGTTAGAGAATTGAGTCAATTCCTACTGTGAAGATTTGTTTACAAATATTTGAAAATCGAGTGTGTAGATCATTTTGACGCGATGGATGCTCACGATAATTTGACTACTTTTGTTGTGTAGATGTTATTGATTTTCTTGGGTGTATAGAATTATTTGAACTCATTATGTGCTCATTTATATCTGATGCTGACTGTACCTCAATTGCGCTTGTATTGTGTCTTATTTGAATTTTGTTGTTTACAATTTTTACTTTCCTTGCCACGTTTTTTTTTAATGCCACGTTAGCGCGATGACGACATTTCAATATTTGTATGTCAATTTAGGTTTAAAATTTTAGGTTAGATTAATAATATGAATTATGAATGCCATCAAAGAGCATTATAATACTACTGAAAAATGCCATTGTCAGTGCTGCCAGACCAAAAATTTTGAATTAATAACATTATTAATAAAGCAAATCATTGGGTGGACGCTTAGAGTAGGCAACCAAAAGGAGACGGCATTACGCTCGAATCTTGAACAAAAAATTCAGCAATGTCGGTGGGGGGCTTCGTACAACTACAAATAAACATGTGCACACAAATGCAAAATGTAATCACGTCGCTACGCACGCACACTACACCATTTCATACAACACTGGCAAATTTATGCACACAGTTACAAATTTATCTTGGCGTGTAATGTATTTACAGTGTCATATATTGACAACTGTGTAAAAACAGTAGAGCGTAGCAATGTCGACACGAGGTATAGATAGCGTTGTCCTTATCTATCGATAGATAAAATTAAACAACTATAATTTATGAAATGTTTTAAAATTATTTTTTATGTGTATCATCTTTTCTATCACTTTCTTGCAATCTCTGGGTGTGACTTCGTGAAAAGGGACGGGAGTAGAGAGGTATAGTTAGAAATAGTGTAAATTAATATTTCTAATTTAATCGAAATACTGTAAAGATAATAAAGGTAATGAGTACTGAGAAAAATACAAGCCAAATAAGCAAAAATAAAAACTATATTATTTAAAAAATTAATTTTAAATAATACGCCTTTAATTTATTTAAAATGGATATCCAGCTGTTGTTACATTTCTTAGGACTAAGTTATAATGAGGTAACAATAATCTTACTATTAATGAACAACATTTTAAGGATACCACGACATGCGTTGAGAAAAAAAAGTAACACCAGTATTCAATAAAAGTAAAAGGTTAATTAAATTTTCAAAAATAATGAGCATGACCAAATAAGAATTTAATTAATAATAATATATATATATTATATCTAAGTATAACAATATTATAGAATTGTAGCTATAAGAAAAAATGGTTAGCTATATGTACATCTTACCATTTTGCCACAACAGATTTTTTGAATTTTGGAAATTTATCAACAAATACATCATACATACATCGTTTCACAAATAGAGTTATATGATTTGCGCAAACGGGATATGCCAGAGAATTGTTTTAGGTTGGTTCTGGTCTCTTGGTTTCTTATATAAGTAAACTAGTCTTCTTCTGTTTTCCTAATGAAAACACGACCTTGCTTAATCTACAGGAATTTGTACTCTTTATCTTTGGCGATCTGGCGAGCCAGCGAGCGAGCGAGTAATTTGTTTTTAGGTGATAGGTGCTCAACAATGTAAAGCGGCGATTTATTACCTCCAATGCCTATGTGAGCAGTACTGAGCTTGTCGTTTGGATTTGCCTTATTAAAATTTATTGTTTTCGCTAAAAATGTATCCCGAAGCCTAGGGGTAGTCAATTTAGCAATGATTGAGCGAGGTCTCTTGTCGTCTCTGTTACTTTTTATCACACGAGTGCAATGATGAATGTCGGATTCTTTCAAGTCGCAGGATACCTTAGACAGCTGAGTAATCATAGATAGCAGGTTTTACTGTTTGTGCTCGGGGACACACTCTATCTCAAGATTGTTAGAACGGTTATGCTGCTTTGCAACCTGAAGCCTGATTTGCAGATCCTGTAACGTATTTGTTAACTGAACGTTCTCTTTCTTTAGCTCTCCCAGTGTGTCTTGGTATTTGGCGATGGTGGATTTGGTGGTTTTATAATTTTCATTCAGAAACAAACATTATTCTCCAAAGCAGTTATTTCCTGTTTTATAGATTGAAATTCGGTTCTCACATCTGCTTAAGGGTTTGGTTAAGCTCCTGTGCTAAAGCCATTTTCATGACATTGAATTCTTCTCTTATTATTTCCCTAACGTCTTTCTTTGTAATAACTGACGCGGACGAGTTTAAGCCGGAACTTCCACTAATTGCGCTAGTATCAACAGTGGCTTTGTTTCGATACGTAATATTGTCATTAAAAGATAGCGAGTCATTATTGTTCCTTGACTTGCCGGGTGAGTCAATGGGACGTAAAGGTGTATTACTGTTATCAGTTTTTGGTTGCTTTGCACATCATCCGTGACACTTCCATTTTTTTTTGGTCAACACTAATTGTAGAGAAGCGTTTTTCAGGTATGTCAGCACATGGAACACAACAATGACGGCCGTTGCAAATGATTTTAAAATGTATTTGATGATTACTCACTCGTTTTGAGGTATTCCGATTCAGCAAATATACCACCGGAAAGTACACAAAACGACCTTTCCAATGGTATATAGTTTGTGAGAAAATGTTCTGTTATTCCATAAAATTTCAAATTAAATAAGCGGAGCCAAGAAATACAGTGTTACTGGTAACGAATGCGATTAGCGAATGAAATTATTGTATGTCATTGAGAGCGATTATCGCCTGTTTTGTTTGGTGTGGTAGCCGGCTAACGGCTATCTATTATGAAGAGCATATAAAAAGGGCTTGACATCTCGTCATGAATACAGGATGTCCCAAAAGCCGACGTCAAGCCGGAACCGGCTGAAAAGGCAAGTCATACCGGTTATCAAAAAAATATAAAAAAATCTAAGTTGCAATTTTAAAATTATAGGCATGGCCCGCGCTTTTTCAAAGTATAATCCTAAATTCCGCATTTGTGTGATCTTACGTAAGAACTATTAAGACTCCCTCCCACCCCTTGTAAGAAAAAATAAGACATGATCGACTCCCCCCTACATCATCTTACGTAATAAATGAATGGCGCCAAAATTCATACCTAAATATTTTTTAAATATACCGGATACATTTTTAGGATCACATGTTTTTGACTTTATTCTGGTTTTGGTATATTTTGTGATATTCCTAGTGTGTTAGAACTATTTACATTAAAAGTATGTGTTTAAAAGACAGTCCAGATGGATTAGTAATTTTATCGATAACCTTTATAAGTTTATCTACAACACTATTTGAGTCTTGCATAAACGACAGTGTTACCACATAAACCACCCAAAATGCCAGTGTAATAAAGTTTATGAAATTGTAAACTTAGTCGTAATATTTTTAAATTAGGAAAAATATAAATTAGGATAAAAAAGGGTGGACGTTGCTTGTTTGATCTTAGAGTATTTAACACTGGAGACGTCATTGAGCGCTTACCCCGTTTGACAAAAGTAAGAGCACGGTGCTCATACACGTTCTATAAAACTAGTTGCGCTTCGTGATCCGCCACTAAAAAAGTGACATTACGAGCGAATTGAGCTCCGTCAAAATGCCTGCCTGTAGCGGTATTAACATGTAAAAATAGATCTGACACATCAATACATATATACATACATATACATACATACATACATATACACTCACGCCCGTAATCCCCGAAGGGGTAGGCAGCGGTGTAACCAGTACACCCACTTTTCGCCGAATTTCGGTCCCATAATGTGATAGGGGGCGAGCCTATCGCCATACCGGGCACAGGTTCCAGACTCCGGGCTTATACTGAGAATTTCTAGATAGTAAAACCCAATATCACTTTACCCGACCCGGGGATCGAACCCGAGACCTCAGCAAAGCAGCAGTCGTAACACATGCGCAATTACAACTGCGCCACCGAGGCAGTCACTGACACATCAAACTTACAAAAATACAACATTATTTTTCACCTGGACGTATTTTTTTAAAGTAATATTATCCTTAAAAGCAACAAAACATATAATTTCTAAACATTATCATCGGATAATAAATGTTGCCAGGTTAAACTTTTAGCCACAGTAGTGCAAAATTTATTTGCATTCAATATCTTAAAAGCAAGTTGTTTTTTTTAATATTCTATTTTAACTAGATGTTTCGCGCGGCTCCGCCCGCGCATTTTAACATTTTAACCTTCATTATTTTGCTATCCCACTTTTGCTATTTTTTCGAGATAAAAGTGGTCTTTGTCATTGTCTGATCCCTAAACTGCCACTATGCAAAAAATCATGTCGATCCCTTGCTCTGTGAAAAACTAAACTATCCAATGGGAACTGTACATTTCTCCGGGATAAAAAGTAGCCTATGTGCTTTTCCAGACTATAATCTATCTTTGTGCCAAATTTTAAGTAGATCCGTCCAGCCGTTGTAGCGTGATTGGATATCAAACAACAATGCATCCATCCAAACATACGCAATTATAATATTAGTAGGATTTCTTTATTTATGCTTCCATAACTTAATTTTTAATTTAAAAATATTAGGAGAGTTGACATATTGACTAAGTTTACAATTTCATAAACTTTATTACACTGGCATTTTGGGTGGTTTATGTGGTAACACTGTCGTTTATGCAAGACTCAAATAGTGTTGTAGATAAACTTATAAAGGTTATCGATAAAATTACTAATCCATCTGGACTGTCTTCTAAACACATACTTTTAACGTAAATAGTTCTAACACACTAGGAATGTCACAAAATATACCAAAACCAGAATAAAGTATTTGTCAAAAAAAAATTGATCCTAAAAATGTATCCGGTATATTTTAAAAATATTTAGGTATGAATTTTGGCGCCATTCATTTATTACGTAAGATGATGTAGGGGGGAGTCGATCATGTCTAACTTTTTCTTACAAGGGGTGGGAGGGAGTCTCAATAGTTCTTACGTAAGATCACACAAATGCGCAAAGTTAGGATTATTCTTTGAAAAATCGCGGGCCAAGCCTATAATTTTAAAAACATGCAACTTAGATTTTTTATATTTTTTTGATAACCGGTATGACTTGCCTTTTCACCCGGTTCCGCCTTGACGTCGACTTTTGGGACATTCAAGATCTATAATTAGTGTAAGATAAGATTGTCTCGGTAGCTCAGTTGTATCTGCATACGCGGTATGACCTCTGTGCGTGAGGTCGCGGGTTCGATACCACGGTCGGGTAAAATGATAATAGATTTTTCATCTTTATACTCAGTATCAGCCCGGCGCGGTCTGGAATAGTATCCGGTGTGGCGATAGATTCACCCCCATCACTTTATGGGACGGTAACAAACTCTCCGAAATGTACACACCTCTTACACCTCTACCCGCCGATTCGGAGGTTACAGGTGTGAGTGCTTACTTATGTATGCATACTATCTTAATATAATCTTAATATTATAATACCATCGGGTGCAGTGTGGTCACTTAAAGGTGCCAGGATAACAAAAAATCTAAATCGTCATGTCATGATTCTTCACGAGTTAATAAAATCATCTAATACATTTAGATCTGCCTGACTAATATTAGACTGCCTCGGTGGGGCAGTTGTAATTGGGCATGCGTTACGACTGCTGTGCTGAGGTCTCGGGTCTGAACCCCGGGTCGGGTAAAGTGATATTGGGTTTTTCTATTTAGAAATTCTCAGTATCAGACCGGAGTCTGGAATTGTGCTCGGTATGGCGATAGGCTCGCCCCCTATCACATTATGGGACCGTAATAACTTTGGCGAAAAGTGAGTGTAATGGATACACCTTTGCTTACCCCTTCGCGGATTACAGGCGTGAGTGTATATGTATGTACATTTAGATCTCAGTTGCAGGCCAAAATTAGATTTTAGGATTTAGCTGTAAAATTAGCACTCGCTTGATGTGAATTGTTGTTTTCAATAGAGGACGCCACGCGTGCCCAGCAGTGGGTCGATGAATATGTACATAGTGTACGTATACATGACAACATTATTTTTATTATCATTAAGGTGCTTGCGTAATATTCGATGTTTTTAATATAATTTCGCTGTATACGAGTACAACTAAAACGATTTTTTTATCCTGGCACGTTAAAGTGACCACATTGCATCCGATAGTAAGCGCAGTACTGTCCAAGTAGACTATCAAGTAGCGAGGACAAACTTCCCGCGCAAAGTGACACAATCATTTCAGTCAGTCAGAAGCTTCTTCCCAGTACGCTTAATAAACCCGGGAATACAGGAAGTAGGGAACACGTGCGCTGGCAAACTTTTCCACGACTTGATGGTGCGGCTAAGATACAAATTCGCGAACCTCTTGGTTCAGGCCAGGGTAATAGACACCACGGTGTTGTAGCTCCGCAAGCCGGTACGCGTTACAGACGGTAGAACATGCTAAGCGAAGAAATGTCCCAGGGCAGTTGTAGCAGCTCTAAGCTGTTGGTCACGTCTGCATCATTCATAATGCGGATGGCCCGTCGCTGCAATCCAGATCAACCATCGAGCAAGCAATTATCGTAACCATAACAGAGGTGGAAGCAGTATTCCATTCCCGGCTGTACCTGCGCTTTATATTAGCATCACGCTAATATACGCTAACCGGGCGTTAGAAATCGCCGCCGCAAAATGAAATCCGATATCTATACCTTAAGATCCTAACATCATTCTGCAGTGTCATTGGAACACCCTGAAAGTGGAGACTGGAGAAAAGGGGGATTTGTGGCATGAAAACGCGAACACCTATGTTTGCCTGGCATTGAATTCAATCCTATTCCTGATATCCTGCGAAAATATAAGATCTAGGGTCTGGTTGAGCTCAAATACAAGATCCTCGCGTCTCCGCATAGTGACCGCCCGGCATCCGGCTACTAGGCAGATGCTAGAGGGATGTAATAGCATAATATGCCTCCATGGATTGTATGCCTTTTCTCTCAAAAACAACTTCCACGCGGGCGGAGGCGGAGTCGGATTCTTAAAATGTTGTTCATTAATAGTAAGATTATTGTTACCTCATTATAACTTAGTCCTAAGTAATGTAACAACAGCTGGATATCCATTTTAAATAAATTAAAGGCGTATTATTTAAAATTCATTTTCAATTTTTTTTTTTATTTTTGCTTATTTGGCTTGTATTTTTCTCACTATTATTACCTTTATTATCTTTACAGCATTTCGATTAAAGTAGAAATATTAATTTACACTTTTTTAACTATACTTCCCTACTTCCCTTTCACGAAATCACACCCAGAGATTGCAAGAAAGCGATAGAAAAGATGATACACACAAAAAATAATCTTAAAACATTTCATAAATTATAATATATTGTTTTATTTTATCTATCGATAGATAAGGACAACGCTATCTATACCTCGTATCGACATTGCTACGCTCTACTGTTTTTACACAGTTGTCAATATATGACACTGTAAATACATTACACGCCAAGATAAATTTGTAACTGTGTGCAGAAATTTGCCAGTGTTGTATGAAATGGTGTAGTATGCGTGCGTAGCGACGTGATTACATTTTGCATTTGTGTGCACATGTTTATTTGTAGGTGTACGAAGCCCCCCACCGACATTGCTGAATTTTTTGTTCAAGATTCGAGCGTAATGGCGTCTCCTTTTGGTTGCCTACTCTAAGTGTTTGATTGATTATGGTGGTCTGTGCCCGTGATGTCACCGAACGGCCCATCGGAAGACCAGCACTAGTATTTAAACCAGTACACGCTGAGACTGTGGCCGTATTTGTTATGAGCACATAATTTTTCTTATTTTAAACTTATTTTGTATAAACACAAGGTATTTTTTTCCCCTGTGTCTTTACATGTTTAGTATAATTATCGTTTTATTATAATTTCTTTTAGTTTGTACCTATGTAAATGCTTGTAACAAATAAAATATTTCTTTCTTTCTTTCAATTATTTTGATAGAAATTACAATAAATCGCCTCATCCATCCAGCGGTTGTTTTACGCTCGGAATACATAAAAATAATACTGATCGTATCTTGAGTCAATGTACAATTTCAATTCATGTATTAACTCCAAGGTATCTTTAACAGAACAGGGGAAATTCAGCAAGAAAAAATTGTCTGCCCAGCAGGGCCCTTTGTAATTTGAATTAATACATAAGATACCTTTGAGTTAATACATGAATTGAAAGGTACATTGGCTCAAGATACGATCAGTATTATTTTTATGTATTCCGAGCGTAATACAACCGAGGGCCCCGCTGGATGGATGAGTGTGTGTGTGAGTGATATCATGTAGTTCCTTGTTCATTATTTATTGGTGCTTATTAGGTACATAATTCACACTGTAACCAGTTTTTGTTAATAATTGCGACCGGGCTGGGTCGATCGGGGTCTAGATAATGATGATCAGCGCAATTACATACGCCTAAAGTTGGCACCCCTCAAACGTCTTAATGTTTGTTATTCTAAACTGTTCCTACACATACTAGAGCGCTTTATCCATCCTGTACATGGTTCTGTCTGCAGCTCCTCAGTTTCCTGGTGGTGTTCGTGCTGGCGCTCGTCAGTGCTAGGCCTGGCGCCTACGGTTATGCCTACGGCCAGGGAGAGGAAGTGTCCGGTGCTACTGGCTCTGCGAAGAATGGAACTCTGAGTATTAGTTCCAATGTTATTAACCAAGGAAAATAATGCAAAATAAAACTTGCTAGCGTGTGTACATGTATTTTATTTACTTAGTTATTTCTTAGTCTTCATTACAGTATACTTAATAATACCAGCTTTGTATTACATACATATGCTGGGTACGGGCCTCTTCTATTTATGAATCACTTAGTTGTCACAAAGTCTGTGATTTTGTGAATTGTTATTTAGGATATCTGGAATTTTGAAATCCTTATTTTACTGCTAAGCCATTCATTCTTATTAATTAATATTTTATAAGCATGATAGTATTGTTAACTTTACTGTGCTACACGGTTTTCTAAGTAAGCCACTGACCCACAACATTAATAAAATCTTTTCCTCTTTACCTTGGTGGGTTGCCCAAACCTGACGAAGCGTTTAACTCCTTTATAAATATCTTTCCAAGTTGAAATCGCTAAAGGCCTCGACAACATATCATGTAAAAATCCTTTAAACCATCAGGATCTAAAGTGACTGTCTCGGTCGCGGAGTTGTAATTGCGCATGCGTTACGACTTCTGTGCTGAGGTCTCAGGTTCGATCCCCAGGTTGGGTAAAGTGATATTGGGTTTTTCTACTTAGAAATACTCAGTATCAGCCCGGATTCTGGAATTGTGCCCGGTATGGCGATAGGCTCGCCCCCTACTATTAGGGGGCTTTCTGACTAACCTTGTACTTACACGTTGTATATAAGTTTGAGTGTCATGGATATGATGTGATGGGAAAGTTGACCTCAGAAATTATCAAATGCTATAAACTTATATACTTACTTAAATAAGTAATCAATTCTTACTGATAGAATTTAACTTCAAAATTCATAAATAAACGCGACGTCGTACATATTTTGTTGAAGTGAAAACTTCTTTAGGTAGATACGTTGGGAACTTTTGTGATGGGGTAAATAATTCCAAAGTGAATTATGTTATGGCTGCCTATGTATTTTTTCATTTTCATAGTACGTGGGACCTTTTTTTTATGTCGCGAGGAAAGCTGTTTATTACTACGGCCCGCTCCAGGGGGAAGCGTTATAAGAATAAAAAGGTTATGCTGGACTCGCCGGTGTTAAGACCCAGCACCTACTCGCATGGTTAATGGCTATCCGGGCAGCCGCTGGGCCAAGTCCTTATCCCATATGTACACCCCACCCGACACTACCAGCTAAAATCCCGCGGTGGCCTCTCCGGCGCTAAGGGAGTGACCCCAGGGTATCCTAAGGTATACTAGAATTGGTGCCGGAGCCACCCATGTGAGGTGCCGCGTAGCGGCCCATCCCCATGCCGACCCCCGATGGCCCAATTAATCGCCTCGTACGATAGGCAGGGGTTACCGTAGTGGGATTCTCCAAACGCTCCCTTTCACAGGGTGGTGTAGGCTGGGACCTACCAAAATCGTACATTATAACCACGTATCTCCAGCGAAAGTGTTAAAAAGGTAAAGTATATTTCACCTTATCCAACTTCTAACAAGCTAAGTATACAAATAAATACAATTATTTATGCCATCAAAATTATATTTTCATTGCAAATATAAATAAACACACACAGCTGCTATAATCGAAACAATGCTAATAAGTGTATACCCAATAACAAATGCGAATTAAAGGTTTGGTGAAGAAAATAATAATCTACGGCGGGCTATTTGATTTAAGCGCAATTTTTGAAATATTACAGGAGAGAGGTTTAAAGATTTTTGATTTTCATAAAAAAAATCACACTATTGCGTGGATTTTAATAGAATTAATATATTACTTGTGTAAGCACGTACTTCATCTTTATGACTTATTTTTATGCATTAATGAGCATTATTTTCTGAAATAAATGAGCCTTGATAAAAAATATAGCCGATTTGAGCGCCAAAAAGTGCACAATAAAATTGTGCACTACCTAAGTGGGAGTAGTAAATGTTTAATATAAAACGGAGTGCCTTCCGCGCTGCGGTGTTCAGTTCAGTTCAGTTGAGTGGAAGACGAGACGGTAGCCAGTATATTCGTGGTTCATTGAACCTTCAAAAGATGCAGAAACATTAGCTAATTCCGAATATGTGCATAACTCAACACAAAAAAATTATCAAATAGCCGGCCTACCATTTCAGTCATCGGGATCGGTTTATGACCCATCATCAAAGGTGTCATTATTTATATCGTCTATCTAACAGTAGGCAGCGGCTTTGCTGTGCCCTGGCATTGCAGAAGTCTATGGTCGGCGGTGACTACTGACCATCAGGTTGCAATAAAAAAAACTTCGTTTTCGGGAGCGTTTCCTTAACATCGGATAAACACTATGTATGTTAAAAGAAGTGTGTTTGAAAGGGAGAGATGATGGTTGAAAGTTTCTACGTCTGGATATCCTTCCAGACACTTGAAATGTAATGGTTATTACTGCCAGTAGGGTGAAGCAGACGGCCCAAGGCCACCATCATCTTGGTGGACACCCCAGAATCCCTATAATACCTCTAGCAATGAAAAATGTGGCACTCCACAGAAATTTATTAATTTGGTTATAAATAAACGATGACGTTGTATAACTATGCACAAAATAGAAATAAATGTATTGTTTTCGCGAATCATCTTTTTGCTTCTTTGGTACTGACGCGTGGTTTAATGGCACAGAACAATAAAATCTCGTTATTGTGCATCTAACAATTCTAAACTATATTTATAAGAATAATTTTAACTCTTCAGTGCAACAACACCCTAAACAATTCGATTAAACGTACGGTTTGAACAGATGTGTTCAGCAAAACATATTTTTATCTCTTATATGCTAATAAACTGATGATTTATCCATATCAATAGACAACATTCCTATTATTTATGAATTAAAACACAAACAAAGGTGTTATTTCATTAAATATATGAATTTTTATATTTATTTTATTTTATATTATTTTATAAAAATGGTATAAAAGCAGTGTGGTGATATTGATCTTAAAACAGTTATATTTGAAGCTCAATCGTTTCTAGCACGACTTATAGAACAAGATGAATTTCGCTATGGTAAGTAATTGAGAAAATAAATTGCGCCTGCATCTTCCCTTATTACTCTTTCTAATTTATGTGATCTTGTGCTTGATAATCACCTGCCTATTTAATATAATTTATTTGTCTGTATCCAGGATAACACTACAGTTCTTAAATTTCTATAAAGATGTTAGTGGATTTTATTTAATGTAGGTAATTATCAAGACAAGTCTTGGAACTGATTTATAATTTGGAGAGTACTTTTCCAGTAGTTTATTCCAAGCACGGATTCCCCCGTTACTGATAAAATCTTTGTGTGGGCCCCAAGGAGGAAGGGAGTTCAAGAAATCATGTTTCCTTACTTGGGGGTAGGCGGGGTTAAAAAATAGTCCTTACGTAATTAATGAATGGCCCCATAAGCTTCAACTTTAATCATGTATTATAGATGTTCGGGTTTGTGATGCTCCTGGTAGCGAGCGTTCGAGCAGCACCGTTCTACGGAAATGGAAAAGACAAATGTAAAAACCCTGCGTGCGACGGCTACCATAACGACTGCGAAGATAAAGACCACGAGCTCCACTGGGGTAATGATGATAAACGGGGCCACGGCAATAACTACCAGGATCATGGCGGCCACGGAAACCCCGCTAAGAGTCAAGGAAAACCCGGGGGATCTGGGGGTGCTGCAGCAGCTGAAGGGAAGGCAGCAGCTGAAGGGAAGGCAGCAGCTGAAGGGAAGGCAGCAGCTGAAGGGAAGGCAGCAGCTGAAGGGAAGGCAGCAGCTGAAGGGAAGGCAGCAGCTGAAGGGAAGGCAGCAGCTGAAGGGAAGGCAGCAGCTGAAGGGAAGGCAGCAGCTGAAGGGAAGGCAGCAGCTGAAGCGACGGCAGCAGTTTCATTGGAGGCAGTTGGAAAAACTGTAAATGCCACATCATCTAGTTCAGCTAAAGTCAGCGGATCTGGTACTGCCACAGTCACTGGTACTGCCACAGTCACTGTTACTGCCACAACCTTTGGTACTGCCACAGCCACTGGTACTGCCACAGCCACTGGTGCAGCCAGAGATCTTAAGGCACAGCAGTGTTAACCGGAACTTATAATAATTCATTATACTACATATAGTACTTAAAGAAAATAATATAATTTATTAAAAAATAAATAAAATAAAATTATAGAAATAAATTCTTATTCTTTAGCTAAAGACATCTCAAATAATAGTCTGAACAATCTACAATAGTACTCTTTGTTGCCAACGATTCATATAAGGATACGATATGTCCATTATATACCCAAATCAAAGGAACCTACGTACTAATACATAGAAAACAGAAACTTAAATGTGCTTTTTAGTTTAAATGGTTTTGATTTGTTGATTGTAAGCGTTTAATTATTTCATTAAAACACTATAATGTCGGAGGTTATACAACTTTGATTAAAATAAAATATATTTTCATAGTTTTATATGTTTTTTTTAATTCCTTGATAGTGACTTTACAAAACAAATGTTACATTGTTATGTATTTGCCTTTAAGTTTTAACATAATGTCCTACTAGACATTATTTATCAAATAAAAGTTTAATGATTAATTTAATGGTATGATTTTCTAATCAAACAACTGATTACAAAATCATAAAGCTACCAATATAAACATATGTTAAATAGATATTATTTGATTGAAACAAGTAAGAAAGAAAAATTAATGCATAACGTAACATAGCCGAAACGTACCTATTATTTTTAGTGACCGACCGAAGATTCGGTTTCGGTTTCGGCAAGTTTCGGCAAAAAATCTAGGTTCGGTACCAGTTTAGTTTTCGGCAGAAAACCTACCGAATCTTCGGCCGCACCGAAACTGCGTTCGTGAATTATCGCGCGTCGCTCGCTTTCCTTAGGGAGTCTTTGATAAAGGAATATCAAAACAGTCTACTCTCAATACTTCGAAGTTGAAGGGACCTTTCTAATATTTACAATTACTAAGAGTTCCAAATGTTGAGGGGTTTGTAATACCAAGAGGAAAACAAAAAAAATCTAATTGATCACGCCTGTAATCCCTGAAGGGGTGGCAGGGGTCTAACCAGTACACCCACATTTCGCCAAGTTTCAGTCCTATAATGTGATAGGGGATGAGCCTATCGCCATACCGGGCACAGATTCCAGACTTCGGGCTAATACTGAGAATTTCTAGATAGAAAAACCCAATATCATTTTACCCAACCCGGGGATCGAATCCGAGACCTCAGCACAGCAGTCGTAACGCATGCGCAATAACAACCGCGCCACCGAGGCAGTATAATTACTGAAAGTAGTATTTATTGAAACATACCAATCACATACATATATTAGCCATCATCGATTAAACACAAACTAAACTGAAAACGAATGTACACACACTGATTAAAACCGAGCAGCACTTCCGCTAGATTCGTATAGACTGCCCCGCGAGCGTTCAGGCTTTCCTTTTTATAACAAATCTTCCCCACCGAGTATCCAATCTACCCACAAATATTTCGTAAGTGACCCCCAATATTTCCATAAAAATCTAAAGTACCCTTACACATATTTTTGTAAATCAGTGAGATTTTTTAAAGAAGTCTGTAATATTTCTTTGTTTCAAACCTAAAGATAACTGAGACTGATATTTTATTTTTAAATAAATACTGTACTATTACCTAAACTGCGAATCACATAGGCCTACATGATCCTTTGTGTGTATACAAGATTCAACATGTCCATATTTCGATTTATCGAGTGTTTAGAGGTGGGTCGTTGACGGTTTTTACGTTAACGAAATGAAACAGTTTCCTATAAACGGTCAATTAGTTGAAAAACCAGTTGACATTTTTAACTAGTTTGTAGAAACGACCACAGATCTATACGTTAAAATACCGTTTTGTTAGGGTCTGTCTTTGATTCAACGACGTTGCATGCAGTTTGATAAATTTAACTAGTTTATCTGTGCGCCCTAAACAGTAACATGCTTAATTTAAGCTGCTATTTAGAGAGTTATAACATAGACTGCATAACTCCCATTATTCCCAAATTGCTTAATTATTATAAAAGTTAGATTATCTAGGACATTGAAATATATATACTTACTTACGTTTTAATTAGTGAAAATCAATCTACATATTTTCATGTGTCAAATATGAACTTTATTTTATTTATTTATTTCTATTCTTATAACTACTTTTACAATAGTGTCGACTAATAATATACATTTTACTAAATAAATACAATTAATTATAACTAACACATTAAATAAACCGTCATACCTACCATAAGATTTATTTTTCCTGGTGATAACATATTTTTAGCAACATATTTATTTAATGATCACTGTTGCACAATTTAGTGCTTACCGTTACCATCCATGTCAGGATGTACTAAATACGGCTTTGTAACAAATATCTAGGAGTTCGGACAGCATGACGCTCTAAGCTGATCTAGAACTAGACTAACAAAAAAAAAAAAATAAGTGCAGACTGGTTAAGCACTGATCTCATTTAGTTAGTTAGTTTAATGATTAGTCTCTACATTGTTCATTGTTATTTTGTTGTTTAAAAATTTTGTTATATATATATGTTATTTCCGAACTGGCGTCTGTTGTAAAATTCAATTGTTTAAGATGAGTTTCTGTATAACTTGTAAGGTTGCGCGACACAAGATTAAAACTTAGTGCGCAGCCCAATGCTATATTTTTAATTTAAATTGTAATTTGTTTTTTCGAAATAAATATACTATCAGGGTGTAGGTCGACGTGAACTAAAAAGACTACCAAAACTGACTGTACGACTACGACGGTCACAAACTATAAAGCACAGAATTGAACACGAACTGAAGACCGGCACGCCGCGAGCGGTCTCTTTTATTACATTGCAAACCTTCACCCCGCTCAATCTATAAACTTATTAATCTACCCACAGTTATTTTCTAAAATACTTAATACTTATACCTTAATATAAAATACCTTCGGTATTTCTAATAAAAGGGATCTACCCTTACAATATGACCATGGCCGCTGTCTTTGTGAATTCACTCAGAGCACAGTGGAATATGTCCGTTTCAACTGCTACTAGATTGATAGTTCGAAGAGCGCGGGTTATAGGCGCTTAACTTAACTTTAACGGTAGGCAGCGGCTTTGCTGTGCCCTGGCATTGCAGAAGTCTATGGGCGGCGGTGACTACTTACCATCAGGTGGCCCGTCTGCTCGCCTGCCTGTCGAGTAACTAAAAATAAAATAAAAAAACAGCGCTCTCTCTCAACTCTTCTCTCAACGTAACTAACTGGCTGACATAGTAACCATAGGTGCGGCATGTTGGAAGGATATTCCAAACCCACCCAATACCTTACAAATCTATCTCAATTTCTTTTTTACGAGGAGTTAAAAATAAATTATTATTATTTAGAATATGTCACACGCCAGTAGAACCTTTTTTAACCGACTTCAAAAAAAGGAGGAGGTTAACAATTCGTCGGAATCTTTTTTTTTATGTATGTTACCCGATTACTCGAAGACGCCTGGACCGATTCGAGAAATTCTTTTTTTGTTTAAAAGGGTATACTTCCCAGATGGTCCCATTGGCACCAAGTCAGGATCTGATGATGGGATCTCAGAAAAATCAAGGAAAAACGTATTTTATAGTGACGCATAATTCATTTTTTATTGAAGTCGGTGTACTTTTTATGAATTAAAAAGCTTTTAATATGGTAGTAACATACCAAACCCAACAAACGGCTTCACTAAAACATATATTTTGCAAATTTTATCCGCTTTTTTATTAATTGAGAAGAAGAATAGTTACAGCTTTTTACAATATTGGGTAATTATTTAGGAATGTAAATTTTCTAGCCAATAACAACTATTCATAAACATTTTAACATTTTCGGTACGAGAAAAGTATTAATAAGAAAAAAAAACAAAAATCAAATGTATTTCAACACTGCTTAACACAATTATTTGATTTACAACAATTCATTGTCACTGTTTATTAGGTTTGAGATGGTACACCAGTACACAGTTATACCATTTAGAACATAAACCATGAAAGAACAATGAACTTGTGCTAATTAGACAATTGGAAACATTCAGACCATATTTTTTTGTGCCTGGATGTGCAGACGGGCCACCTGATGGTAAGTAGTCACCGCCGCCCATAGACTTCTGCAATGCCAGAGCACAGCAGAGCCGCTTCCTTCTGTTGAAGGACTACTCTTCTTAAGCCTCGCTTAAAGAAGGACATGTCATAGCGCTCAGGGAACACCGCTGCAGGGAGTTCATTCCAGAGCTTGCACGCCATTATTAATAATACATTAATATAGACTGCCTCGGCGCAGTTGTAATTGCGAACGCGGTACGACTGCTGTGCTGAGGTCTCGGGTTCGATCTCGGGTCGGGTAAAGTGATATTGGGTTTTATCACGAAATGCCAGTAGTAGCCCGGAGTCTGGAATTGTGCCCGGTATGGCGATAGGCTCGCCCCCTAGTAATAAGCTCGCCAAAGTGTGGGTGTGCTGGCGTGCTTGGTGTGCTTGCGCCTCTGCCTAACACTTCGGGGATTACAGGCGTGAGTATATATGTATTTACTTTTAAGCTTATTTTAATCCTTATCTAGCGAAAATATGGAATACAACGAAAGTCGAATAAGTTTAGAAAATTTATGCTCTTAGGAAAAAAATCAAATTCACATTTAATTTAATTATATTTTAATTGTAATGACATTTATATAGTGTTCACTATCACTACTTGCTGGTTTAGTGTTATCTCCTTCTAAATACTCCATTCAACTTTGCATTTCACATCTCGAAAATGGAGTCTATCAAAGATACCCTCGCTGACATGATGGAGATGTTCCACAAGAGGATGGCAGATTTCGATGCAGAGCTGCATAATGTTACTCCAAGCACCTCGTCTACTTCTGGTCTGGCTGCTGACTTTACTTTGTTCCGGACTTTCATCACCCAAGCTCTGGGCAATCTTCAACAGCAAGTGGAGCTGCTCGCTCGCAACTTGGATGGCGTCGAAATGAGAGGCCGCAGAAAGTTCCTGCTGCTGCATGGTGTATCAGAGGAGGATAAGGAAGACACTGCACTTGCGGTTACCAAAGTCGTCAAGGACCACCTTAAACTGAGTGACTTCACACCGCAAAACATTAAGAGGTGCCACAGAATGGGTCGTTCTACAAATTCACAGAAACCACGGCCTATACTCTTCAAGCTTCATGATGTAGCAGTCCGAGATAAGCTCTGGAGCTCCAAGACGAAACTTAAAAACTCCGGTATCACATTGTCTGAATTTCTAACGAAGGCGCGCCACGACGTATTTATGACTGCTCGTGAGAGGTTCGGAATAGCGAAATGTTGGACTCAACAAGGTTACATATTCGTTCTTGGAGCTGATGGTGTTCGAAATCGCGTTGTCACTTTACAAGACCTCGGCCGGATTGGAAATGTTGACACCACAAAACCTCCGGCACCCAAGGCCATGTCGACAAGGTCCAAGCGTGCAGCTACGACGAAAAAATGAGTCAACAGTTTATGTTTTGTTCTTATACAATGCTGCCCGGGTAATTTGGTTTTAATTATCAATGATAAGTGCGTCTATCTCAATAATTATTTTTTATCAACTGTCATGTGTCAAACAGCAAACTTTATGTATTCTTTTTTTTTTTTTTTTTATTCGTCCGGCTTTAGTCAATCGACCATACTGCCTTGTATTACGTTTAAATCATGTTTTTTTTTTTTTTTATAAATGTAAACTCATCAAAGACGGTTATTTCGTCCAAAGACACGCTAAAGTCAATCGACCATACTGCCAAGTCTTACGTTAAAATATTTTTAAATAAAATTATGTGTTTGCCCAATGATGGTTAGATATCGTGTTCAATACATTATTATTCATTAGCATTCAACATAGACGTTTTATTATTGCTGTGACATTTTGTCATTTCATTTTTTGTTTCTTGTTTACATAAGTTTTTTTTTTTTCTCTCTTCTCAGTAAGTTTAGATTTTTGTTTATTAATCTGCTCGGCGGCATTGTGTTGACTTCATTGTATTACTGTTTTTTTTTGTCATGCTTTTGTAACATTGTTTTTAGTTTATAAGCACAACCGGCTGGTGGTGATTAGTTATATCATTTTTTGTTTTTTATACATATATATTGTTTTTTGTTATTATTAGTATTTGTGTATTATATTCATATTCTTCATCTTAAAGAAGATAAAATATTATGTATGATATTTGTAGTGACACAGATGATTTTTTATCAGCTTGTAGTGACAGTTGCAGTTACTCGAGTATACCTTCGCTAATTGATTCGCTTTCGTCACATTTCTCCAATGTCCCTCGAAATTTTAATGCTGTGCACATAAATGCTCAGAGTATTCCGGCACATTTCCCCGATATGCTAGCCAGCTTTAACTGTACGAATCTCCATGCTATTCTTGTTTCAGAATCGTGGCTGAAGCCGTGTCTCCCTTCTCTTTCTTACTCGATACCTGGTTTCCAGCTCATCCGGAACGACCGTACATGTGGCGGTGGTGGTGGGGTTGCTGTATATTTACGTCAAGCCATTCCTTTCTCCATAATACATATGTCTTCCCAGCCTCCGCCGTCAAATGCTGGTGAGCATTTGTTCCTGGAAGTTGAACTTCAACACACTAAAATCCTTCTCGGAGTTTATTACTGTCCTTCCTTACGTATTGATTACTTCTCTTCTCTAGAAAACATCCTAGTTAATCTTACTCCTTCGTACAGTCACACTATCATTATGGGAGATTTTAACACCTGCCTTCTGAAAAACGATCACCGTTCTACTTCTCTCCGTTCTATTTTAAACTCTAGTAACTTATCCATCCTTCCCCTCAATTCCACTCATCATTTCCCTAACTCTGCCTCTTCTCTGCTTGACTTGATCTTTGTTTCTTCACCTCATCTTGTTGAAAATCATGGACAATGTTCAGCAGACGCCTTTTCTTACCATGACCTTATATTCTTGTCATATAAAATACGCACACCCAAAGCTAAGGGTAAAGTAATGATGCAGCGTAATTTTCGTGGGTTAAATTCCGAAAAACTTCGCGGGGATGCTACCATGATTGACTGGTCACCCTTGCTTATATCTAGTTCAATTAACGAAAAGGTTGAGCTTTTTAATAATAATATTACCAAGCTTTACGATTTGCATGCTCCAATTCGTGTAGTAAAGATGAAGAACCTACCGACTCCTTGGCTGACTGACGATATCAAAGCTATAATGCGGAGAAAGGCTGAAGCAAAGGCAAAATTCAAACGTCGCCCAATTGACCGTAATCGTGACAAGTATGTGGCTATCAGAAATCACTGCAACAAGATGTGTAGGAACGCGCAACGCCGACATGTTCATAACTCTGTAGGGAACGGTGACCCCGCTAAAGTGTGGAAATTTCTTAGATCTATGGGAGTTGGTAGATCTCCTTCAGACATTCCTCATAACGATTTAGATATCAATTCTCTCAATTCACATTTTACTGCGTCGTCCAATTTTGATAAGGATACTAAAAATATTACTGTTAATGCTTTTTCTTCAATGCCAACTCCTAAACATCCTCAATTCGTCTTTAATCAATTCACCGATTGTGATGTTAAAAAGAGCGTATTGTCGATTTCTTCCAATGCAGTTGGATGTGATTGTATTAGCCGGAATATGGTGCTACCTATTCTTGATGAAATTCTTCCGATCCTCCATCATATCCTTAATTTCTCTGTATCTAATGCTGTCTTTCCAACTATATGGAAAGATGCAAAAATCATTCCACTGCCCAAACGTTCCAAACCTGAATCTTTTTCTGATTACCGACCTATTTCTATTCTTCCTTTTCTTGCTAAAGTCCTTGAATGCTTAATTAATCACCAATTAAGCTCCTTCCTTACACAACATAATCTCCTTAATCGTTTCCAATCTGGATTTCGGCCTGGGCATAGTACCACCACTGCGTTAGTGCATATCACTGATGACATCAGAGCTGCATTGGAAAACAGTAAAGTAACTGTGTTGGCATTACTGGATTTTAGTAATGCCTTCAACACTGTAGATTATGATATCTTATTATGTACATTGCGCTCATTTAACATATCTCCGACGGTGATTGATTGGTTTCGTAGTTACCTGACAGGTCGCCGGCAACGTATATGCATTGAAGATACCTTATCTTCTTGGTGCGATGTATCTGCCGGTGTCCCTCAGGGCGGCGTTTTATCTCCTTTACTTTTCGCGTTATTTATTAACTCAATCTCTGACCAACTAATTTCTTCCTACCATCTTTACGCAGATGATCTACAGATATATTACCATGCTCCTGTAGACAGGGTGTCGGAAGCGATCGCGTCGGTTAACAAGGACCTTGCTCGTATCAGCGATTGGAGTAAAATGCATGGCTTGATAATAAATCCCTCAAAAACCCAGGTCATCGTTGTTGGGAGCTCTAGGGCTATTCCTAGAATAGATTTTAATCAGATATCTCCAATTCTGTTTGACGGTTGTCCTATTCCATTTAGCGACAAAGTAAAAAACCTGGGGATATACATCGACAAGAATCTGTCCTGGGGCCCCCAACTGCAAGAACTCAGTCGCAGAATGTTTGCAGCGGGAGGGTCCTTAAGAAGAATACGTAATTTCTTACCGATACCCACGAAAATTGCGCTGGTTCAGTCTCTTCTTTTCCCTATTCTTGATTATGCTGACGCTAGCTTTCTCGATCTTACCGAGGCCCAGTTTGCAAAACTTGAGCAACTCCAGAACTTTTGCATCAGGTTCATATTTGGTTTACGCAAATATGACCACGTTTCGGAATTTCGTAGTAAGCTCAAATGGCCATCTATACGCCTTCGCCGGAATACTCGCATCTTATTACTCTTATACCGGGTTCTGTTTGATCCTACTGCACCACGTTACCTCAATGAGCGCTTTAAATTTTTAAGCGATACACACGCACGAACTTTGAGGTCATCGGGGAATTTGACATTAGAAATCCCGAAGCACAGCACTTCATTTCTTGATAAATCCTTCACAGTGTATGCTGCTCGTCTGTGGAACGATTTACCAGTAGCTATACGACAAGCTGAATCATTAGCTATATTCAAAAAACGCCTTCGTATTCTTTATTCGTCACTTCAATGATATAATACTATCTACTGTTATTATTTTTTCTTCCAGTTTCTGTACTTGTAAGTATATATAATATATATCATATGGTAGTGTATGTAGTATATAAAGATATTTAATTTATGTAGTATATTATAGTATGAAGTATAAGTATGTATGTTATGTCTATGTATTTTGCTGTACATCATAGTATGTCTATTTCCCTACGATGACCACCCATTACTTTTGTGTCTCTTCAGATCGAATCCATGTAAAGGTTGTCTGGAAGAGATCGCAGTTAGCGATAAGACCGCCGTTTGTACATTCTATTTTAAGTTTATTGCAATGTACTGTTAATATTTGTATTCTGGTGTACAATAAAGCATAAATAAATAAATAAATAAATAAAGTCCTCAAGGAATATACCTGTCATACACTATTTATGGTTTGCCTATGAAAATGATCCCCAGAAATACATCTGAATACGCCCACAGCACTAAGTACAACATAACAATATTTACCTATAAAATTAAATTTGAAATTTTTATGAAACTATTACAGCTAGAATAAATGCATAATAATCTCTCTCGTATAGGTACTTAAAAACTGCCTACAAATTTCTTAATATTCTGCGAATTTTTATGTCTGATCGATCGTAAACATAATAAATTTATGATAATTGCCATGAAAGCCATTTCGTTTCTATAAGTTTAGGAAATGGGTAGTTCTATCACTTTAGGCGTAGTGTGAAGAAGCTACACAGCCGGCCAGCATGATTGTATTGGGCAGCGAGGGATAGATTGTCTCTCCCTACTTGATACTCTAACGGGACGGCACAGCACTTACCATCAAGTGCAGTGTGGTCACTTTGACGAGCTAGAATAAAAAAATATATATAACAATACTTTTTTCAATACTTTATCGCAATTACTATGAAAGAGGTTTACATCCTTCTGCGTTTTGTTTGTTACAATCATAGACCTAGATAATGGATTGTGCTTTCTGTGTCCAGCTGATAAGTGAATACGGGCTGAAAAATGTGAGAGAGATAAAGCGAACGTGCGGCCAGCAGTTCTTTTTATAGAATTTTGTTTGGTCTACGTCACACACTTGCAGGAGCGAGAAGAAATAGGTATTGGCCGCACAGTATCTTCGTATCTTTTTTGCAAAGTGGTCAATTTTGTAAGGATATTGCACAGTATGTCTATGGTTACGATACATTTAATAGATTTTTTACCCTGGCACGGCAAAGTGACCGCACTGCACCTTGATGGTAAGCGAAGTGCGGTCCAATTAGAGTATCGAGTAGGGAGAGACGATCTATTCCTCGCTACTCAACACAATCATGCCGGCCTGCTTCTTCACACTACGCCATGGGCAAGAAGGTAAAGAAGCGGTCAAGGGTCTATTGTCAGAGTACTCAGAAGGCCGCAAAACGACCAAACATCGTACCGCAACTCTAGACCCCCGACAAAAACCGGATGTACACTGGCTGATCCCGGAACACGACACACTTGCATGTGCCACTATGGCGGGTTTTACACCCTGTGTACGGTGGTCACTATCCGGGCGGATATAAATATCCTACCACCAGCAAGAATTTATTATTAGATTTTTAATTTCCCGCCACAAATTACAAAAAAGTCGTTACACCATCCGCCATTTTGTTCTCTACAATGAGTTTACTGTATAGCGCAAGTGATAGGATGCGTTAGTAGGTAGTTGAGCAGGACTGGCGTCCCGGCCGCCACTTCCAGGTGGAGGTTCCGCTCCTCCTCAGACTCCTCCGGCTCCTCCGAAGATATGGACATCTTTTCTTTGTCTAGCAACAGGTCTGTGGATGTGTTGTCTCCTGGTGCCGAGTCTACAAACACCTGCACACAATGGAATGTGGAATAACACGAGAAATTGGTAAAAACGTTACATAGTACTCAGAATATCTTGATAAGTTTTGTCGGGGGTCTAGAGTTGGGGTATGATGTTTGGCCGTTTTGCGGCCTTCTGAGTACTTTGACACTAGACCCTCGACCGCTTCTTCACCTTCTTGCCTATGGCGTAGTGTGAAGGATAGATTGTCTCTTGCTACTCGATACTCTAATTGGACAGAACTGCGCTTACCATCAGGTACAGTGTATTCACTTTGCCGTGCCAGAATAAAAAAGTAGGCCGGTGGCTTTCAATGGTAGGCAGTACAGTGTTCCTTACTAACAGAGATTATCAAATCAAGAAGTGGGTCTACGGATGGTAAGCACCCACACTGAACACTCATAATATCAGGAGAGATAGCGCATTGTAAACCTTAAACGAAAAAAATAGGGATTGGGAAGGAGGGGGTGATTATGGCCTTCGCTAAGCTCATTGAAACGAAACGCAAAATCAAGCATTTATTCGGTTTCTGTTTCTGGCGAGAGAGTGGTACCAAGGGTGAGCTGGCCCATACAATCTGTACACGAAACTCTACAGCATGGTCCTACAACTACTTGATACTCTATGTTGACAGCGCTGCGCTTACCATCAGGTGCAGTATGCTCACGTTGCCAGGATAAAAAATGGATATCACTTTGTCCTACTGTAAGAAAGTGATGAGTTGCTAGTTACAAATAGGTCGGGTTGGTAAGAGCGTGATCAAGTCCACTTTTTGTTTACTTTGGACTGTTATTTCGCCTTTTTCATAACAAATGTGTTGTATATATAAAATAATATTAATACCAGCCATTTTTTATACTCTGTTCCTCTGTTCAAACTCGTAGTGGTAATCAAAGAATTACTTCGTTTGATATTAAAATAAATACACCCAACACACACACATAGTTCTGACCCCACACTAGGCGTTGGGACTACGGTCCCACAACACCTAGACCCGAAACAAATATCTATCTGTCACACAAACATTTGCTCGGTGTGGGAATCGAACCCACGGCCTCTCGTTTCACAGCTGGCTACTCGCCCGCTGCACCATGGAGGCTGTCAATGAATGAAAACGTAACGTGATATTTAGTTTATTCTAGAAGAAACAGCAGGCCGGCATGATTGTGTTGACGGCATTTACCATCAGGTGCAGTGTGGTCACTTTGCCGTGCCAGGATAAAAAAAAGAATCGTACGCGTGGAAAGATCTAGAGAACGTGGCATCATGACCTTCATAGCTTCATCGAATCGTAGGGTATTCAAAATATGATTTTTCCCCAGAAGAGGAATAATATAGGCCGGTTGAGATAAGCTACGCATCTACCTCATCATCCACATAGCTCGGCTCCTCCGGCTCCTCTACTTGCGCCACGTAGCGAGGCGTGCAGTCGCTGTCGTCCGAGTTGTACTCATCAGAGTCTTCGTCGCACTCGAAGTAGCGGCTCTGGGACAATATTAGATTTACATACATACATATATTTTCCCACGCATACGATTCCTACAAGCGCTGCTTACTCACCTGCCAAATCTAAATAATTATGAATTATACTTCAAGGATAAAGTTATCATAGCTACAGCTTTCATAAATTCGTTTTATATTCTTATAATGTTAACATAATGTAACTTAAGATGTTTATTTTAGTAAGTTCTAAATTACTATTCAAGATTCTTGTAATGTAGCATTAAATTATCCACATTATTAAAAGTCACGCATGCCTATGATCGGTATGATTAGGTATATTGTATTTTAAATAATTTGTATAACAATAAGTAAATTGAATTAATATGTGTATTCTGTTGGTGTGCTAAAGATAATAAAAAATATACAGGCGCGACCCTATGATCCCCGACGGCGTAAGCTAAGTTGTATGTAACCAGAACACCCACTTTTCGCCGAATTTATTACGGTCGCATAGCGTGGCAGGGGGCAAGCCTATGGCCATACCGGGCACAATTCCAGACTCCAGGCTGATACTGAGTATATATAAATAGAAAAACCCAATATCACTTTACCCGACCCGGGGATCGAACCCAATACCTCAGCACAGCAGTTGTGACGCATGCAATTATAACTGCGCCACCGAGGCAGTCCAGTCAGCTAATATTAAATATAACCATTATACATCTAGGTTCGATTAGGTTAGGGAAACCGTATGATTCCGCGATTACAGGACAGGTGTTTGGTTTGATAACATAAATGATTTGTGGATAGCATAATTTTATTAAATGTAATGCATAAAATTGACTATAATTTAATGCGTATAATTTATACCACTTATAAATTATTGGAGCCAATAAAGCTCCTATAAATTATAGTGTAAATACTAGAAATAAAAATAATCTTGTTAGTTATAAAACAAGGCTCCACAAAATCGGCAACTCTTTCAAGGGTCTTTGTATACGCTTTTACAATAAGGTTCCCAATCATATTCACAACATTAATACAAGAAACAGAAACAAACTTACAGTACCCTCGTTTAGAGTAGTAAGATCTAAAAAGTCTTTTATGGGTAACTGTGTTAAATTTTATAACAAAATCCCCAATAACGTAATTGATTTGCCAAATAAAATGTTTAAGACTCATATTAAACGTCATCTTATGGACAGGGGCTATTATAATGTTCAACAATATCTAGAGGATAGGAATGTCTGGCATTCGGTTCCTTCCTGCACACTGCGACCTGGCGCCCTGTAGCTTACACCATGTTAGTGTATACAAATAGTATAACAAAATAAAATAAAAACTATATTCATAAAATATTAATAAATGACATGTTGTTATATACACTTAAATATAACTTAATAAACTATGACGACCGATCGCGTATAAAATAAAATAATAAAATGGCAATGTAATTTGTGACAGGTCATCTACTAGAAATAATGAACCGGACCAAAAACAAGCCCGCTGAGATTGATTTGCTGGATTCTCTCAGGACTGGGTCGCGCCGCGTAGTATCCAGCGGTAATGTAAGCCCGCTGAGTTTGTTTCGCCGGGTCTTCTCAGGCGGGGTCGCGTTTGGATCCGGTGGTAGCTTTTAAAACAAGCGACGTCTCGGAAATACCCATGGTCCATATCAAACCCATTTAAATATATATATATATATATTTGACCGGTATTACCTTGAATAATATTAATTCATAATATAAAAATAAAAAATAATTAATAATAAATAAATAATAATAATGTTAAATACCATATGAATAATTAATTGCTAGTGTATTGATGATGCTATGTATGTTATGTATACATAAGCTGATATGCTTTTCTTAAAATTTCTTTACTTTTTTTAATGTTCTGACTTGTCATAAGAGCTATGTAATTGCCTACTTGATCAATAAACGATTTCATTTCATTTCATTTCATTTCATTTCATTTCATTTCATTTCATTTCATTAAAGAACTAAATGAAAGATGTTTTAAAGCTACTATTAAGAGAAAACTAAGTAATAAAGCCTATTACAAAATTTCGGAATATTTAGATGACCTTGGGAATAAGTTATCCTATTACTAAGAAGCGTAGCCATTAAATTATTATTGGGAACTTTAGGTACATATATATAGTAATGCCAATATATTTATTTCTTTAACATTGCGAACTTATATGCCTTACATGACTTTACTTGATATTTTGTGTCTAGTATTTCAATTGTTGTATTCATTCTGGGTATGTCATGCTCGCTAAAGTGTCTGTGCTTGCTGCGGCGCCATGTGCCAGGTCGGTCTCTTCCCTGTAACATGGTTGAGGAGGCCGATGGCTGACACATGCGTCACTACTCATGATCGGGTGCGGCTCGTATGGAACTGGTCTGACAGACTGCTTTAAGAAATCGAGATTTGTATCACTCTCACGACGGTCATGTGCGGCACTAGGTCTTGTAATGAGTTCTATTTCACAATATTTCAATAAGGCAACTTAACATACATTGAGCCGCTCTAATCTAAGGTAATTAAACTTAAATCGTATATATTATATGACCTATGAAATATATAACTAACAAATATTGTTAACCAGTGTGAAAAGAGCAACGCTATAGTTTCTCGCCCGTTCTTCTCTAGCGAGACTGCATTCCAAACTGGCGGTAGAGTGAAAAAATTGACTGAATCTAAATGATGTATAACATTTTATGGATTCAATAAATATTTGATTTTGATTTGATTTTTGATTTTATAAACGTTTAAAATGTTTGCTTGTGTGTTAGATGGGATGCTTTATCCCTTTCCCGCAAAACTTATACTAGTGTGAAATTGCATGATGTACTTACAAATAACGTAATTTGTAAGCATAGTGCGCCCTCTGTCTACCAAAATATTGTTTATAAAATATCTTTATTTATATTGAAAAGAATCTAATTTAATTTTCAGAGATCGGTTTTATTTATGCACAGCTTTTTAAAACAATAAATAAATACACTCAATAGTCACGCACATAGTTCTGACCTCACACTGGGTATAACATGTATCGTGGTTATCAAGAACTACGAGGGACTACAGTCCCACAACACCCAGCCCCGAAACAAGTATCTGTCTGTCACACAAACATTTGTCTCGGTGCGGGAATCAAACCCACGGCCTCTCGTTTCACAGCCGGCTACTCGCCCAATGCGCCACGGAGGCTGTCAAATTTTAAGGCTGTTAAATTTTGTAATTTATTTATTTATTAGTCTACCTGTGGGCAGTTCGATGACATTACAATACAACATTGTCGCAGAGCTCATATCGGTCCCATGATGTGATAGGAATAGAATGAACACCAAACCACAAATAACAAAGGTAGGTACACTATAAATGTGCCTAAAACAAATGATATATAATATCATTGCCTAAAACCTATTTCTTGCCCCGTGGATATAGATCTACCTTATTATACCTACCTACATAAGCAAAAAATTCAAAGCAACTAATAAAAGTTGTTTAATCATAAAAAGTACACCGACTTCAATAAAAAATCAAATTATGCGTCACTATAAAATTTGAGTGTTGTCCTTGATTTTTCTGAGATCCCATCATCAGATCCTGACTTGGTGCCAATGAGACCATCTGGGAAGTATACCCTTTTAAACAAAAAAATAATTTCTCGAATCGGTACAGGCTTCTTCGAGTAATCGGGGAACATACATAAAAAATATTCCGACATTGCTAACCTCCTTCTTTTTTTAAGTCGGTTAAAAAAGACTAGTCCTTAGCGATATAAAATTACTCAAGTACCTACCTACTTATAGATAAAAATTAAAAGATAATCAGACACGTGTCAAGTCAAAGGTCAAAGTATGTAGTATGTACCTACCAAGGATAAGTAGCAAGGGTAACAAGAGCAAAATAGAGGCTGATCTCATTTCTGCAATATTATTATCGCTACTAGTTACTGTTAGTTTGATTAAAATGTTTATTATACATTGCTGTTTTTGTATATAAATTGTCCATCTTATCACAGTAAAGCAAGTAATGAATAATATGCAAGAAATGGATTATTAACCACAATAAAAGTTGATGTTGGCACGCTTGCGCAAAACGTTCCTTTGCAAGTCAATACGAATAAAGCTCCTTTGTTTGTAAATATCACAAATAATATTTGAAAATTTAAAATCATTGTATTTTGCGTGAATTTAAATTAATTTTGGATGTGACTATTAAAAACGATATGATATAATTTTGATTGTCAAGCTGCGCTTGAATCAACTTTAATTTGATACCTTAGTGAGATTTCTTGAACGTAAGTACGTAACGTAAAACGAAACGTTTTTATCAGTACTACCAATATAATGTCGGAAATCATACTGTCACTTGTCAAAATAATGACGATACATTTATTGTTGTGTGTTGATTACGAAAATTAATTAATTTTAACACAACAAAGGCCACACGACGCGGAAACGAGACGTAGCCGTGTATAAACATGCGTTATGGACATACACGTGCATACCTAGCCGCGTATACGACCGCCTGACCAAACAATCGAGACGTAAAATGTTCATTGCATATTTGTTTTAAAAAACATATCAGTAATTTTATATTGCGGGATCGCAGTTACCGCGAACAATGGCCGCGGCATTAGCAAACGATTCGCCTAAATATCGCAACAGTTTGATATGCTGCAGCCCAAGGATTGCGGGTGGTACGGCGGGAAGCCCATCATCTTCGTCGACGTCTGGTTGCGTCTCTGCCGACGAGAGCTTCGACTCTAACCACATACCAAAGTCGATAGCGAACAAGAAGTTAAAAATCCACAGTTCAGCGTCGCGGGAGGACTTGGAAAAAGCGGTTATTCAGTGCAAAGAGCTCATTTTAAACAGCACACAGTGTTCTGACGAAAGAAAGTGGTTGGTTAGATATTTAGTGGAGTTAAGGTTAAGACTGGAAGATTTAAAGGACAACGATGGTCAGGTGAGACCCCGAGTAGCCATTAAAGGTCACCATTTCGAGCAGCAAATTAATCCAGGCAACAGAAAACAGTACTGTGACCATTGCAGTGGTGTGATTTGGAGCATAGTGCAAAATTCGTATGTATGCAATGACTGTGGATATCTGTGTCACTACAAATGTGTAGACCAGATATGCAGGATATGTGCTCACGTTGTTATGACAGAAAAGGGAGAGTTTGAAATGAACATTTGTCCTGAAAGAGGTCTGGCTACTCAAGATTATAAATGTGCCGAATGTCAAACAGCATTGACATTTAAAGACACATGGAATGAACCACGACTGTGTGACTACACAGGGCTTTACTTCTGTGGTACTTGTCACTGGAATGATCTATCTGCAATCCCAGCAAGAGTCGTCCAAAATTGGGATTGGGACAAGAGATACGTGTCACGAATTGCGTACCAAATGCTGTCCTTATTCTGGTCGAGACCATATATCGATGTAGAGAGTGTAAACCCACAATTATTCAGTTTTATAGCTGAGTTAGAGTGGGTACACAAAATGAGGAAGGATCTGGAATGGATGCGAAGATATTTATGTGCATGTCCAGAAGGTACAAATTTATTGTCACCGTTATTTGTTCAACTGGGAGACGTCAATAAGAAATATAGCATGGCACACCTACAAGCAATAAATGATGGCTCCTTAGAGACACAATTGACCGAACTTACAGAAGTCTGCCGAACTCATATAACGAATTGTCCATTGTGTTCCGGAAAAGGTTATTTATGTGAAGTTTGCGGTAACAATGAAGTACTATACCCATTCGACAGTGGAGCATTAATGTGTGAAAAATGTAATTCAATGTACCATAGAGGATGCTGGCTGCGTAAGAATGAGGTTTGTCTGAAGTGTGCACGGTTGGACGAGAGGAAGAGCAAGCCGTCAGACGCAGACAATACTGACTCTAACTTAGAATATGACATAGACAAGTTTGTTGATTAGCTTTTCTTGTACCTGATTACGTAATTACGTAACTAAAGGAATGCCCATTAGAAAAAAAAATGTAAATCATTTATTTAACAATATGTATGTATTGTGACTGTTTATACTACTAATATTGCTTTCTAATAATATTTACATTAATTTACTCATCTTTATAGAAAAAAATACTGGAATTTTAAATGACTGCAAAATAAATGAAATTTTATATTAATAGGAATACTATTTGAACAGCTTTTTATATACCAATAGCGTCACTTAGTTTTACTTCAACTGTTCAAAAACTGATAAAAACATTCAATTTTATTACAGACTAGATGTTGCTCGCGGCTCCACCCGCATGGAGGTTATTTTTGTAAGAAAATGTGTACAATCCAGAAACCTGTAAATTCATCACTGTTTCTCTACAATATTATGCATGTATGATACATATAAACCTTCCTCTTGAATCACTCTATCTATTAAAAAAAAGCGCTTCAAAATCCGTTGCATAGTTTTGAAGATTTAAGCATACATAGGGACGGACAGCGACAGCGACTTTATTTTATACTATGTAGTGATGTTGCCAGTATATTAATTGCAATAGTAAAATTGATTTTATGAATTCAATTTAAACATATATCATCATTTACTAAAAATTGATACTTAATCTTTATAACTAAATCAAAACAAAAATAACTTAATAACAAAAGAATAAATATCTAATACGAATTATTTTATAAAATAATTTATTTGACACTTACACTGCTTTTACTTTAACATATTATGCCATTTTATTGGTATCAAGTGGTCCTAGTAGTATATCTGGCAGACCATGTTTATGTATGGCGTCACTTATGGAGACATTTAAAGTTCTGCAAGTAGTGGGCATTTCAATAGTGTTTATGTAATGAGGCTACAAAAACTAGAGTTGTCTATGTGACATAGAAATATTGTTCAAACATGTGTTAAAAAAATTGCTTACCTGGAATCTGTATATAATACAAAAGTTGGCATTAGACATATTTAATTTTTTTACTAATTTAATCAAAAATAAATAAACAATAAAAAATTAAATAACAAATAAATTGACAGCCTCCCTGGCGCAGCGGGCGAGTAGCCGGTTGTGAAACACGAGGCCGTGGGTTCAATTCCTGCACTGAGACAAATGTTTCTGTGACACAGATATTTGTGTCGGGTCTGGGTGTTGTGAGACCGTGCATCTCTCTAGGTCCCTGATACCCACAACACAAGACTCGTATCTTAGTGTGGGGTTGGGGCTATGTGTGTCACTGTTGGGTGTTATTTATTTTTTATTATTTACTTAATTAAATGCAATACTGACACCAAAAGAGCAGATGTTTGTATACATACCTAGACCACTCTAGTTACTGCGGCGTGATTTTATTTACATACTGCTTAAGTTAGCAGGGCTTCCTCATATTAGAGATAATAACATTTAATATTTTAGAGAGAAATACCCATACATGAGACTCGAATTGTGAATGCTGTAATAGTTGGAATGACTAACATTATAATAAGTCATATTTATCATGATTAATTCGAGACGCGATTGTCGCAAAACGAGGTAAGGACATATAAGAATTCTAAAACGCACTGCGATTATAAATCGCGCGATTCAAAAACTGTTTCGCAAATGTCTTCGTTGGGTTCTGTGAATGTTAGATACGGGATCAAAAGCAAATATTATGTACAGAAGTTAATCATCTGGCTGTTTAGTTTATAGATTAAGAAAAGCATTGTCAGAGCCTATAAAAAGGCTTTTATGTAATATTAAAGACCCCAAAGGAAAAATACATTTCCATAGAAGGCATATTTCGTATAATTTATAAGAGAAGAGATTATTATAAGAACAAAGAAGGAATACCGTCGTATCGAACAAACTTTATCATGTTATATTTATGTGTGCCCTCATGACCACATGTTACATTGACGTTTTCAGTTGCAGTCATTTTAATAACATCCGGCGCATATTACAGCGACTAACGAACGACTTTTTGTCTTCGCTCATTATGGACTTGCGACAAATACTCAACGGATTGCCGATAAAATTGTCGCAAGTCGCACGTCGAGTCTGTAAACTGCGCCCGGACTTTCGTTGTGTATATTTGTTAATACTAATTATAAGCAAAATTGTTCGACTAACATCGATTATTAAATGTTATTTAAATCGATTTTGTGATTCGGTGCTGATTAATATATTGTTTGGCAATAAAAATAAGCTTTAATATTTTAATGGTTGTTTTAATACTGAATATTTAATTTTGACAAATTGTTTATACGGAGTTATAACGTTCATCTTCGAGGTCACCATCTTAAACTATGTACCTCTGCCTCAAACAACAACCCGCACAAACATTTTATCAGCAACAGAGTGGTCCGAGCCTGGAATGAGCTCCCAGAACACGTAGTCTCGGCCCAAAATATAAATCAGTTCAAGAATCGTCTTGATAATTACCTTAAATGTAAAACCACATCTACTTTGGATTTCAATAACTGTAGTGTAATACTGGATACAGGCATTATCATTTGCATTACAACTGCCTGCCTGATTAATAAATAAAAAATATCTTTCAATCAATGTCTTTGATAACGGGGTACCAGAGTATCGTATAAATAGCTTAGTGATAACGCAGCATCATGGGGCGTTTACATTAGATCAGTTGGTCTACTCTTGAAATCAATTTCAATCTCAAACTCGGTACAGTTTCAGTTCCAGTCTAGAACATATTGGCACTCTTGAAACAATCGAGTTTGTTATTGAAGTGTCTATTTCATTTAGTTACTAAAAGTTCCGCCGTATTCAGTTGAATCGTGCGCTGGTGTTGCGTTCAAGAGTGCCAATTGTACAGTGTTCGAACCCAATCTTTAATTGGGATCAAGATTAATATAATTAATTATGTATTAATTTTCAATATTTTAATCTACATAATAGTAACGAAATTAGTCTTATATGACAATAGATGGCGCTTGCTAAAATTGTCTATAAGCATAATGCAAAATTAACAATACAACAAATTAGTTGACTATATTGTCAACAGATGGCACTGTTAACTATTCATATTTTTTGTCAAAACCTATATTATTTTAAAATTCCTGTACCCATTATTTTAAAAAAAATCGTGAATAGCGGCAAACATAGGCTTTGAGATGGTGTTTGAATCATTCAATTTCATGATGGATTATGGATGTTAGGGCGTACCGACAAAAAAACAATTGACAAATAATAAAGATAATCACTTACCTGACACTCCAGACACCGGCACGACTCCCTGTACGTGCAGGTCATGAGCGCACTCTCGAGGTGCTGAAGGTAGTGCACGTGTTCAGAGTCCAGCCGACGTTTGCGACGCCCCAGCGACTGGAGGAACGTCACCAACGGCAGCCGGCGGCGGGACTTCGGTTTCTGTGGTGTTCTAGGGAATGACATCTACCTTGAATAGTCATTTCGAACTTTCCAGAAACTGTATTAGTATGAAAATGTTTATGACTGAATATTGGGATGTGAAGGAATACATATAAATATACAGTTACGCCTGTAATCCCCGAAGGGGTATGCAGAGAAACCATTAAACTTATTACAGTCCTATAATGTGATAGGGGGCGAGCCTGTCGCCATACCGGGCACAATTTCAGACTCCGGGCCGATACTGTGTATGTGCCGACACGGTGAGTGTCAATTAGTATTCCTAATTCGTGACGTAGTACCATACCATATTTTCGGGTTTTTAAAATTGGGAAATCTTTGAAGTCTTTTAGTCATTTAATCAATGTTTGCTGTTCCACATTATTGGTCATATCCTGTACTTTTCGGTGCGTCGTTTCAATGCTACCTCTACTTCCTGGACTCAGGTGTTCCTCTATGTTTTTTTAGCTTCTAATCTGGTTAAATAAAAAACGTAGTCACCTCTTGCAAAGAGCGGTAAAAATCTAATTCATATAAGTGGTATGTCAAGGGCATACAACCCAATCCCACAACACTCATGCCACTAGAAGCGACCACCACTTGGATGCGAGCTCTATGTCAGCAAAAGAAATTACTTCTCTCCAAGAGAATTAAGCGCAGCGGGTTTCATATCGTTGTCCCTCTCGCACAGTGTCGTCTCGCTCGCACGTCGTTTAAACCTCTTCTTCGCGTTGGTGCTTAGTTCTGCTTTCTCCTTTTCTTCGTTACCTGCCAGAAAGTAATGTCGAGAATATTAACACGTTTGTCTCTTGCCCACCTTGTGTTGACTGAGTTTCTTGGTACTTTTTCTCAGACCAGGAGGGTTACTCTAGACACTCGATTCCAATTTAAAATTGGGATTGGGTTCGAAAACTGTACAATTGGCACTCTTGAACGCAACACCAGCGAACGATTTAACTGAACTGACTGAGTTTTGAGTAACTAAATGAAATAGAGTATTTTCGCTCGCTAGTTCTTAAATATTCTATTTCATTTAGTGGAGTGAGTTAGAGTTACAATATCTTCTAGATTGAAACTGTATCGAGTTCGAGATTGGAACTGATTTCCAGAGTAGGCCTACAGTTGGCATTACATAAAATATTACAAGCAGTCCTATGGTGATCTATTTGTATAATAAATGCTTAGTTGTAATCAGCTTCAGTATTTTTTGGTACATTTTTGATTTTTTTTGATTATATCAAATCCGAAGACAACACATGGTTCTTATTATATTTTACGAACACTTATATACAACCACTATATCACAATGATGGTATCACATACTACAATACACGCAAACTTTGCATGTGCATTAATTGTGTCTTTGACTTGTGATTATTTAATCATAATCACGGCGGTTTCCTCTTTCATATTTTCCGTGCACTTGACACGGCGCTACATTCTCTCAAAAAAATGATGATTTGACATCTTACCAGAAACATCCTTCTGATAGTTCCAATTGCCTCTGTCAGAGACGTAGGTGGTGCCGTCACCATCGGCCTGACCCTTAGGCCACACCTCCTGGACCGATGGGTTTTGGTATATCGTCTCCGTGGAAGCGTTGCCGTTTTCCAAATCGAACCTGGACTCTGGCTGTTGTAACACCTAGTTGAGAGAAAATATAAAACTACTAATTAAAATACTATCAACTTAAGAAAATAAATTAGGTACTTTGTATATAATAAATAAATAATAAATACACACACATAGTTCTGTTCCCACACTAGGAAAAACTGTATCGTAGTTATCAAGAACTGCAATGGACAACGGTCCCACAACACCCAGACCCAGAACAAATATCTATCTGTCGCACAAACATTTGCCTCGAACCCACGGCCTCTCGTTTCACAGCCGGCTACTCGCCCACTGCGCCACGGAGGCTGTCAATAATTTTAATTATTTCTAAAACCAATAACAGCTTAAATAAATAAACAAACTTAGCACCATATATTTATTTGTAAACATCTGATATTTGACAGGTCGATGCCATTGACATTTGTGTCTTGACATTCCAACGTGTGCTTATGACTTTGACTCTTTGAGTTCTATGCACTCATACCACTTAGCGACCTTCCCGACGTGGAGGTTTCACAAAGTCGAGTGTAGTGGTTCTGTTTCTGTTTGTGGACAGGCGTGTTTACCATTAAGGTTTAACCTTGGTTCAATTCTGAAGTCGGAAAGCAGAAATATAGGCCCCATAGCGTAGCGGACAAGTAGCTGGTTGTAAAATGAGAGACCGCGTGTTCGATTCCCGACCGAGACAAAAAATTGTGATACCACGAATTTATTTCGGATCTGAGCGTTGTGGGACCGTGATCAATAGTACTGCGCTTACCATCAGGTGCAGTGGACTCACTTTGCCGCGACAGAATAAAAAAAAAGTGTCTCGATACCCACCACAGGTTTGACCTAGGATTGGTTAGACTATATGTGAGACTTTTAAATGTGAATAATATGTGTACAATAACTTTACTTGCCTGATAATGTGCTCGGGTTCCCAGGAAGAATACTGCCCCTGTACCTCCAGCAGCCATTTTAGATCTAAAACAAAATAAGTGGATTATAGTTTTTTCTTAACTATGGCAGGGCAAAGTGCACTAGATTACAAGTACCTACTTTTAATATGAGACTTTTTGTCTTGACTTATTTTTTTGTTGTCGCGGGGAAAACGACTTATAACTACCGCCCACCGTGGTAGAAGACACAGTGTGTATCTGTGGGACAGTTATGTTGGGCTTACCAGCTTTACGATCCAGCCCGACCCGTTGAGCCAGCCGGGAAAGATGGTAACATCCGGGCGACCAACGGGCCGAGTCCGTATTAACACTCTATACCGGCAATACCAACTAACTACGGCCCTCTTCGGCACATTAGGGATGGCTCCGAGTTCCCGGGATAAGAAACGCACTGGCCTCAGCCGGAACCACCACATGTGTAGAGGGGGTTTATAAGCCCCCGCGCACCGAAATAAATAACTTATTATTTGACTTAATATGACTTTTTGGTCATACTTTAGACGCAAGTGTTCCAAATTGAGGAGTATTTGAGATAAGTCCTATGAAGTTCTATAATTATTGACAAGCAAAAAAGTTACTACTTCATGGCCGACGCGAATAAAAAAAACAATAATTCCCAAGTTTTAAGTTTTCACTTTTGACGGCTGTCCCCACGACTCCTTTTTTTATTACTCCTTTTATGTTTTTTTTAATTAATCCTTTTTGTATGGCATCTTCTAGTGTCAGAGTGTTCATGGGTCTAGTTTCGAGAGTACTCAGAGGGCCGCAAAACGACCAAACATCGTACCCTAACTCTAGACCCCCGACAAAAACCGGATGTACATAGCTGATCCCGGAAAGCGACACACTTACGTATTCCACTATGGCGGGTTTTACACCCTGTATACGGTGGTCGCTATCCGGGTGGATACGATTCATATCCTACCACCAGCAAATAAATAACAGCTTTTGAAGTAGTATACAGACAATATTTTCTACATACATATTTATACAACATGTAACATGATTAATGCACACTCTGAAAGTAGTTTGTTCAGAATAACTGAAAGACTGAATCGATATCAACAATTTTTAAATAGACGATCTTTTTTCCAAAAATAATTAACACTCAGGAAAATAATAGTCACCCTTTAATTTAAAGTTCAAGACAAACGCAACTGAAACATAACTCGAGGCGATAAAGTCTTTTATAAATGCAATAATCAACGAATACTTTAATAAATCAAATAATTAAAATTACGAAATTTATGTCGAAAATTAGTACAACTCATTTCATAAAAAACAATATGTATTTATATTCGTCGCAGTCTTATTTCAATACATGAATTATGATTGTAATAATATTTTTAAATTGGGGTGTCTGAGGATGTGCGTTATTCCCGTTACACGTAGTATATGTGACAGAAAACTTGAAGTACCTAACGGCTGTTGCGTAATTACGGTAAGTGAGGTTTCCCGAGGACTGAAGGTCACAGCTCATTAGAGCCACCCGGCACCCGATCCGCACCGCCTCGCCTCGAGCGGTTTGTATTCTTTACATGGACCCTTATGCATATGCGCTCACTACATCAACTCCGTAGTGTCACCGGAACGCCTCGGTGGTAAGCCGTCCAGGCGTGGACTGCGAGTTGACCACTCGATGACAACTCGCTGCTGGCATGCTTGGCTTGCTGCGCATTACGAACAACGACGAGGCGGCACGAGTCGGGTGCCAGATGCCTCTAATGAGCTGTGACCCTAAATCCCGTTCGCTACCAATCATCATTGGTCGGCATCGCACTCGTGATCCTTATGGTATTATGGGTTGAACGATCTTTATTCCCATCAGGTGATTCACTTGAAAAAAGTGATATTTGAGTTACAATTTTATAATTGGCCACCTGCCTGACGTCAATTGTCTTTTCAACACATTATTACAGCGTTCCATTTAAATAGCTGTATAAACATACAGCTACAGGTACATTGTACAATGTTACAATGTAAGATAATGCAGAATATGACATCTTCAGAGACAGCAAGCTAGTAGCCAGTTGTGAAATGAAAGGACGTAGATTCGATCCCACTGAGACATTGTTAAATCCAGTCCCGTCCTCGTTGTATCCTTCCTTGCCTACCAGCCCTTGATGGTGGTTTCTAAGTTCCCATGACGTTAACCATGATTATTTATTCTGTATGGTGAATTTCCATCTGTGTTTTGATCTGTCATAAGTCCCTTAATATGCCTACGTGATAAATAAGGTTTTTTATTTTTTAAATGTGGTCTGCAAATTTTTGTTTTGGAGCAGCGAGACCGAAAATGTCTCCTAGCTTCCAATACCATGACGCAAGACTCGTATCTTACTGTAAGCTTAAGATATTTGTGTGACTGTTGGGTGTACTAAGTAAATATTTATGGTGTGAAGCGGTACATGTTGCTAGTGATTTTTTTCGTGGTAGACCGGTAGAAAGCCAGTTTTTTTTTTTTTTTTTTTTTTTTTTTATCGTGGCTCGGCAAAGTGACCACACTGCACCTGATGGTAAGTGCAGTGCCGTCCAGTTATAGTATCAAGTAGCGAGGGATAGATTATCACTCGCTACTCAATACAATCATGCCGGCCTGCTGTGTAGCTTCTTCACACTACGCCTAAAGGACCCAGGATCATAGGAAGGAGGGAACACGGTAGCTGGCAAACTGTTCCACAGCTTAATGGTGCGGCAAAAGTACGAGTTTGCGAACCTCTTAGTTCGGGCCGGGGTAGTAGACACCACAAAGCTGTGGCTCCGCAATCCAGTACGCGTGGTTCTGGTATGGAAGGGAGAGGATGGGATAAGATCAAACAATTCTTCAGAGCATTCACCATGATACAGACGGTAGAACACGCTAAGCGAGGAAATATCCCTACGCAGCTGTAGCGGCTCCAGGCTGTTACTCACGTCTGCATCATTCACAATGCGGATGGCCCGCCGCTGCAACCCGTCCAAGGCATCGAGGAGGTATTTTGCGGAACCGTCCCAGAGGTGCGAGCAGTATTCCATTCCCGGTCGCACCTGTGCTTTATATAAGCGGTAGAGCTGACCGGGCGTGAAAAACCGCCGCACCCTGTTCAGGATTCCGACCCTGCGGGAAGTGGCGGATATTACGCCCTCGATGTGACTCCTTGGATTAAGATCGCAGCGGATATCCATACCTAGGACACTAAGGTCATTCCGCATTGCGAGTGGAACACCCTGAAGAACGGGGATTGGAGAAAACGGAGACTTCTTGCACGAGAACGCGCACACCTGGGTTTTCTTGGCATTAAACTCAACCCGATTCCTGGTACCCCATGATGATATGAGATCCAAGGCCTGGTTGAGCTCCATGACAAGATCCTCGCGTCTCCTCTCAGTATCCACCCGGCAACCAGGAGGCTTGCTGCAATAACGCCCATGAACCGTGCTGTCGTCTGCATAGCAATGAATGTTGCCAAGCGACAACATATCATTGATATGCAGAAGAAACAAGGTGGGCGAAATCACAGAACCTTGTGGTACTCCGGCATTTACTGACATGAACTGCGAAGCGTGTCCATCAACGAGGACACGCATTCTACGCTCATGCAGAAAGCCGGAAATCCACTTGCACAGGTTGTCGGGCAGACCGTATGCCGGGAGCTTGGAGAGTAGGCCACGGTGCCAGACCCTATCAAACGCCTTGGCTATGTCGAGACTCACAGCCAGAGCCTCGCCATGCCTGTCAATCGCCTCGCCCCAGTGATGCAATACAAACGCTAGAAGATCACCCGTTGATCGGTTATGGCGGAAACCATATTGTCTGTCACTGATCAACGAGTGATCCGCCAGGTAACGAACTAATTGGCTGTTAATTAGTCGCTCCATGACTTTACAGATCACTGAGGTGATGGCGATTGGGCGGTAATTGTTAGGGTCTGACCGATCACCCTTTTTGGGGATCGGCTGCACATTGGCCTCCCTCCACGATTCAGGCACAACACCTGAGAGGTAGGACGATCGGTATAGGCGCGTCAGTGCAGGAGACAACTCCGCTGCACACTTTTTGAGAACAAGCGCTGGGATACCATCCGGACCACTGGCCTTCCGGACTTCCACTGTGTACTCTAAATGGCTACGGACCTATTAATTTTTAAGCGGACTTATGAAATAGTTTTTCATTCACCCCATTACGTAATATGTTCATGCGGTAAACAAAAATAGCTACTGTGTGTGCCGAATGCACCGTTGAACGTCATATTTAGTAGTCTTAAGTACAGTTACTGAACTGAAATTTAAATTCAAAAGACTATAGCGTGGATTTACCACAAAAAATATAGGCATATTATATCAAAACTTGTGTGCAGCGGTGTGCATCGAGCCGTGGAGTAACACATTACGGTACGGAATTCGATTACCAACTATATTTTTCGTCACAATTAATACGTTACAGGAACTGCATACTAATGGCTAATCCACTGATCCGTGGTAACCATTCGTTATTGGTAACTTCCGTGGCACAGCGGGTGAGTAGACGGCTGTGAAACGAGAAGCCGTGGTACGATTCCTGCACCGAGGCAAATGCTTGTGTGACAGACAGATTTCGTTTCAGGTCTGGGTATTGTAGGAGCGTGGTCGCTCGTAGTTGCTACCCACGATACAGGTTTGAGCTAGTGTGGGGTCAGAACTATGTGTGTGACTGTTGGCTGTACTTATTTATTGCTCCGAAACTATTTCAGTTTTCGACTCCAAACCAGCGAAGTGTACGCGTATAAGGTATAAACATGCCTTCTTGCCCATGGCGTGGTGTGAAGAAGCAGGCCGGCATGATTGTGTAGAGTAGCGGGGGATGGATCGTCTCTCGCTACTCGATACTCTAATTGGACCGCACTGCGCTTACCATCAGGTGCAGTGCGGTCACTTTGCCGTGCCAGGATAAAAAAACAATTAAAGATAATCCATCAGAGAGCTCTTGAAAATATTGTGTATTTACTGTCGCTCTCAAAGTCAAATTGATCGTTATCTTATTAATTCTTAACTATTTGACATTGCAAAAGTCAATGAGTTAATCCTCCATTTACGTCAATGAATTTTGTTTTAATAAAATTCATTGACCGTTTTTTTATACTGGTACGACAAAGTGACCACACTGCACCTGGTGGTAAGCGCAGTGCCATCCAGTTAGAGTATCAAATAGCGAGAGTGTCCCCTCCCTACTCGACATAATCATGCCGGCATGCTGAGTAGCTTCTTCACACTACGCCTAAAGAACCCAGGATCGTAGGAAGGCGGAAACACGCCTACATGGTGGTCCAACTTGATGGTGCGGCAAAGATTGCCAAAGATACGATAAGAATTTTCTTATAAGCATAAGTAGTGACCAATGCCAAGTGGACGAGTACAATGCACTATACATTCGTACACATCTTTAGTGCCTCGATAGGCAGACGAGCAGACGGGCCACCTGATGGTAAGTAGTCACCGCCGCCCATAGACTTCTGCAATGCCAGGGCACAGCAAAGCCGCTGCCTACATCTTCAGTGAAGGATTAAATTTTCGCCCTGACCTATCGTCGCGCCGGTCAGAAAAAGTTTCGTTGAGTTCCCAGACATTCCTGGGAACTTTACTGTTACAATAAATGCTGCATCACGAGCGCCCGAAACGTGCTCTACACCCGGAGGTAGTATGGGCTGGTCAGGGTTCAAATCGTCAAGGTCTTTGGTGTAGGTCTTAACTAACTGTTACTTAAAAGTAATTTAACAAAGCTGAGTTGGCAAGTACGAGTTACTATAGTATCGTATACTGCTATTTATTCATTACAATATAATACTAGCCCTGTATTTAACATTGTCCCACTAGTACACGGGCCTCCTGTACTGATGAGAGGCGTTAGGCCTTAGTCCACCACGCTGGGCTAATATGGGTTGGTAGACAATTTCAATATATGTACATTAAAACATCACATATTAAGACTAAATCATTATCAATATCTATCCATCTTTAGCGGAGATATCAGATAACATACATGTTTTAAAATACAGGTGCATTGACACCTTTTTTTGTTGGTTGCAAACATGATGCAAAGGCAACATGTAGCTTCTCATTTCTCAAACATACGTTGAATGAACGTTGATTTGATTTTGATTTTGATTTAGTATGCACCAAGTACGAAAGTATGGTGTTTCATTTAAGAATATCACCTTCGTGTATCGTTTCTATTTTTACAACGAAGTATAAAATTAAAATTAATGCAGTAAAATAACAGCCAATAACAAACTTAGCTAAAACACAATTTCACATAACTTAAAAATTATTAGACAGAATAAAAATATTAGTTTTACTCACTTCACGATTGTATTTATTCAAGCAATATGGGTTTTTCTTCACTTGTTTGCTGTATTTTCAGTGTTGTTGCGTCGATTTTTTGACATGACACTGCATGTCTTGACGTAATTTGCACATGCGCAGAGGAAATTGTGCTTAGGGTTGATGGAACTTCAAGTTTATTTACTCTTGGCTACACTGTATATTAAAGCTCTAATTTCATTATAATAACCTGGATCCCCAAGCCAAATAATTATAATTTGTATGAGTGTATTGATTCGAAAATTCGTTTAACTTCAAAAATGACGGATTTTGATACAAACTTTCTTCCCCTATTTTACCCCGTTAGGGGTGGAATTTCCAAAAATCCTGAAACATATATTTTTCATTTTTAACTGAAAGACCAAATACCAATTTTCATGCCTTTAACTTCAGAAATGACGGATTTTCATACAAACTATCATCCCCTATTTTACCCCCTTAGGGGTGGTATTTCCAAAAACCCCAGCCGTTTAGGCTGTGCGTTGATCGATCAGTCAGTCAGTCAGTTTCTTCTTTTATATATACAGATAAAGATTTAAATAGACGTTGCGACGTCTACTAGTTATCTACTACACGTGCTGAAACGAAGTACGAGATCTTGCGTAACATGTTGTACAAGCAAAATTGATTTACTTAGTAAAATTAGTTTTGATTCACTAAAATTCTATTCTAAAGAGTTTCAATTGTGTTTCTTATCACTATATAGCTCTTGTGTTACAACAAGGTCCTATTTTATGTAACTCTCCTCACTCGCATCTCCAATAATACAAAAATAATGAGTGCAAAATTATTAAAATAATAAACACAGCCAATATACAATATCTGTCTGTCACACAAACATTTGTCTCGGTGCGGGAATCGAACTCACGTTCTCTCGTTTCACGGCTACTCGTAGAATATTATAGGAAATATTACCATATAATTTTTGAATGATTATGAAGATGCGAAGATGGAATTTCTGACCTCTCTTTGCTCTATCGACTAGTATTTAGTTTATGAAATCCTTCTTACCTTTCTTTGCTGGACTGCCCTCTGTGTTAAGACAAGTGATCATGTTACATTTTACAGTATATGACCAACTTTAGCAACCCATAACTCTTATTATTTAAGGTATTTTGTTTACTGCCGGTAGATGTCGTTTGTTATAAGCTCATAGTTTTTATATTAGGCAATTGATAATTTCTATTTGGCAGAGACGAGTATATTTTTTTATTATTTGCAAATCTAAATTATATTAGGTTTAAATCTAATTAAGAAGCTTATCATATCAATATCAGGTAGTTTTTAGAACTCTATTGGTAAAAATGTGTACTCTGAATTCTGAGCTCTAGAGTAGAGCATAAAATAAATATTATTTTAACCGTTTTTTTCTTCAAAAATGAAATGAGTATTATATTGCATTCAAGCTTTAGTCCCCATGTAACACATCATAACTTAGTCCTAAATGTAGTTATAAGAACTGACAGAGTAGGGAAGGGTACGTTTATTAAGATGATATGTAAGCAAATGTAGAGATCAAAAAAGCCAAAAAAGGAGTCAATGTATGCCACATCGGTGCTGTATGCAGTCATCAAGTTCAAGCATTCGTCATTCTACAGCGTCACAGGTATTCCGAATACAGTCTAGCAATTTCTTCTAGTCGACAGAATGGCAAATGTTGAAGATTGGTTTTTATGCGACATGAGTTAAGGTCTAAATTTGGGTGCGGCGGTGCATTCGAGTGAGAGCGGCTGCACGGGCCACTGTACCGTGTGACGACGGACTCCCTGGATTGTATACGAGGCGGTTTGCTTAAGTACTAAGTGTTGCGCAAAAGTTGATACCGCGATCCAGGTGATATAGGTGAGTATAGGAGACAGAGATTTATACACATACTTAGACTTTTCGAGGAAATAGGTATGTGGGGAATAAGTTTTTTTGCATTGATACTCATTAATTAGTAATATATATCAGTTTACAGGGATTATTCACCCATCTCTGCTGCTATTGTCTGGTGGCTTGTAACGCCTTAATATTCGAGATACAAAGTTGCAATTTATAACACTTAAATCCAAGGTGTCTGGAACTATTCTGTTGCTGTTACACAAGAAATGTAAAAAATATATTTCCAAACCGGAATGCAAAGCATTGCAATTTGCATTTCTCATAAAGTTTTGTTCCATTTAGTAATATTTGTGCCCTAGTGACAAAACATAGCACACTATAAATATAATCAATTATTGAGAACTTTATTTACCTATGTTTAACAAATAAAAACCGATTTGATTTGATATGTAGTTCTAAAAGCATCGCTGATAATGTTTTTTGCGAATTTAAGCTGTACGGTCAATAAATGATAACTTACGCCACTTATGACCTTTCTCTCATTATATACTCAGCCTGTTGCCGTCGACTGTTGGACGTAAACCTTCCCAAGTGAACGCTAACCATCCCGGTCTTGGGTAGCCCGCATCCACCCGCTACCCGCCACCTTCTTCAAGTCGTCGGCCCATCGTGCAGCAGGGCGTCTCACACTACGTTTGCCTAAACGGGGTTTCCACTCCAACACATGTCTGCTCTCTTCTCTCATTATATATCTACAAAATTCTATAGGAATTTGCACCATAACATACTATTGTTATCAACCTCACACCAGTATTTCTATTGAATCAAAAATCAAATCAAATTGTTTATATGTAAACTTAGTTGGTAAATCGGTCTAATAAATAAAATATTTTACAAGTTCGCGGTATTCCATATTTATTATTTTATTTTTTATTATCTTTACATTATATTACAGCCATGCGTAATATATTTCGCACTATGTGAGTATAAATCTGAAATAAAACTTATGGAGGCTGTACAGTCTTAGCCTCTATTTACAGTCAGTGAATACCACGATAAAATGCGTAAAAATTCGTTTTAATTCAATGTATAATTATCACGTAAATATAAGAAACCATTAGATATCATTCTTACAACTTATATATAACTAATTAACACACATAGTGTTTCTTCTAAACAATTAATAAACAAACAATTTACTTCCGATAACTAAACAAAACATATTTATACTTTACTATAAATAACACTTAATATACGGAGTCTCTGCATGTACTTACTCTGTAGGTTCCGGCAGCTTCGGTAGTGGGGTGGAATCAAGTTTCCTGTGTGCATTCAGACAGCTGTTAAGGGACAGACAGACCGTATTCAATGTGACGCTCTCATTCAAGTCTAATATATCTATACTCAAGAGAATCCTTTGTTATAATACACAGGTGAATTGATAGGTTTTGTTTAATGTATACCTTTTTATATAGACGAGGCCAGTAAACAAATGGGTGTTATGATAAGTGATACCATGAACATCCACAATACTAGAAGACTCATGGGTATGTTACCGGTGTTAAAAAGAAGTATTATGTTATTGGGTAGAGAAGGATAAGTTAGACTTTGAAATCTCACTCAAAATAGCAGCGATAGCTAGTTGGTTGCAGTAAGTACTGTCAAGACGAAAGTCTTATGTTTGAAACCAGGCCAAATGGCATATTCTCTGGCTTTTCTAAAGTTACGTGTATATTCAATGTTAATTATTGCTTGCTTTAACGGTGAGGGAAAACATAGTGAGGAAACCGGCATACCTGAGAATTCTCATAAGAATTTCGCAGGTATGTGAAGTTTACCAACCCGCGTTAGGCTAGCGTAGTGGACTTAAGCCTAGCCCTCTCATTAGTAGAGGAGGCCCGTGCTCAGCAGTGGGACAATGTTTAATACAGGGCTAGTATTATTAAATAAAAGTAAGTTATTCTACATCGGGGTATGTGATACCGTTATATTATCTAGTTCAATTATACCTGCTACATGCAACACAATAAAATTATAAGCGCACATAATAAATTATTAAGGAGGTAACCTCTATGCAAGTAAAACACATAACTATATAGATATGTCGGAGCATCAAGAATACAGACACTGAATTGAACTTGCTATTTGCAATGCTTTAATTATTGTAAACTGTACCATCACTTACTTTGCTATTTTGAGGGTGTGTTTGAGTTGTTTATCGGGTGAGAGGCACAATAAAAAGGGTGCGCCTTGTCATTTGTGGAGGATTCCACATTAAATCTGAAATAGCTAGTAAATTAGATATCATAATGCCGAAATACTGTTTAAAGTAATTAACGTGATGTGAAACTGTAATTAGTATCAGTTATAATATCTTAGATTCTGCTGTGTTTAAAAGAACTACCATGGTTTTTCTTGCCAGTTCTTCTTGCCATGAATTATTGTATTCCAAACTGGCAGCAGTTTATTAAAGTTAATCTTGTGTTTTTCGAGCGAACTATCATACGATGTGTATTCTGACTGTATTTGGAGATCTGAGAGGGATGTGTAAGCCCTCCCACAACCTCAGCCTGTAGACCGGCCTGCGATAGATATATAAACAAGAAATTGTAAATACCCTAATTACGCACCATAAATTTCAGTGACAAAATCCGCTTATATTTCTGTCGTCAAGCATAAGGTAAAGATGGTTGTGATCCGGTTTGAGGCAAGCCAGTGAAATTACTACCTACGCATTTTAAAACGTAACGTCTAAAGATTCGAATTGACAAGCGCAGTGGAGAGTCAAGCTACTTCGTCATTCGGAGTTCTGAGTTGCTGCAGTTTGTGATTAAGCTGGTAACAGTGGCGTAGCGAGCGAGTAGCCAGCTGTGATGCGGATTCGAACCCCGCACCGAGACAAATGTTTGTGTGATTCACAAATATTTGTATCAGTTCTGGGTGTTGTGGGACCGTAGTTTCTTGTAGTTCTTGATACCCATGACGCAGATTTAGCCTAGAATGGGGTCAGAACTATGTGTGACTGTTAGGTGTATTTATTTTATGATCTTCAGACGAACGACTCATAAATAAAAAGACGCATCTGAGATAAAATCAACATGCCCCTTAAATGAGAGTCGCGGATCGTTGCTTTATCGCATGTACAACATTTTACAATAGGTAGGTACATTAATTATTTATACTGTAGTATATAATCATTGTATAACCAGATATCTTGTATGTATAGCTTGGGAATTATTCACCTGCTGTTATACTTTAGAAATGTAGGGAATTTAGATATAGGGATGTTTATAGTATATCCGTTGGACGGACATTTAATATATAAAAAAACCAGACCCAGTCAAATAGTCCTAACCCGAAAGAAAAGCGATGCAAGGAGGAGGATAATGTTCTACAATGAATACGTTTACCAGTAACCCTACATAATAGCATAGCGGAGAGAGGAACGGACTGCCGAGACAGATGTCGCCGGTTCGATTCCAATCCATACCAACTAAACTCCTCTAATTATCAATGTCATGCATGTGTGTTGCTATTTGTCGTTTATTTAACAGTGAGTAAAAGTACCGTGAGATATAATAATAATAAATAGATCCAACAGTGACACACATATGACCCCTCACTAGGTAAAACCTGTGTCGTGGATATCAACGACTACGAGGGTCTACGTTACCACAACACCCATACCCGAAACAAATATCTGTCTGTCACACAAACATTTATCTCGGTGCGGGAATCGAACCCACGGCCTTTCGTTTCACAACCGGCTACTCGCCCGCTGCGCCACGGAGGCTGCCATATTTTCATAGTTGAGTGTTCTTCTTTAGAATTTCGAGGATATTGGGTAGAAGAAGGTAGTAGTCGATTGCCTCGGTAGCGCAGTTGTAACGACTGCTGTGCTGAAATCTCGGGTTCGGTTTCGGTCGGGTAAAGTGATATAAGGTTTTTCTATTTAGTATCAGCCCGGAGTCTGGAATCGTGCCCGGTATGGTGATAGGCGCGCCCCCTTATAGGACCTCACATTATGAGACCGTAACAAATTCGACCTCTGCCTGCCCCTTCGGGGATTACAGGCGTAATATATTACGCCCCTCTCATTAACAGAGGAATGCCATGCCTGTGTATGTAAGATTATGTATTACTCTTTTTACCCTAATCAATATATAACATAATAAAATTATAGAATAGGAAAGCCACGAAATTCTAAACATTTATTCTTGAAACGACATCTATTGAAACATATGGTAGGTTTACAGTGTAACATTTAGGTGCACTAACAGGAATAAAGCTGATTAACTTGCAACGAAAAATAGAGGGCACTTTTTTCAGAGAGTGGTTGATAAAACCGGCTTCGGCTTCGGCTACATTAAATGTAGAGCGGAAACACATGCAATTTATGGACGCAGGTTTGATGCCCTGATAGCAGGCTATTGTAAAACGTATTTCAAATCGTATTTTTTATGTTTGTTTAAGTAATAGGGTGTTTGACTGGTGTAACCAAAAAATATAAAACTGTACTAGGAGAAAGGATAGTGGGCAAACATATTTATTAAATACATTTTTTTATTTATATGTATTATAAACATTTTATTTTCGTCATTAAAATTTTGAATTTTTAATCTGTATCACTCGGTGCCAAAAACGTAGCAATACCGGCCGTCATTACTCGTGACGACATCGCACATAAACATTGCATCCTACGACAAGTAAAATTGTAAGGAAGAACATATTTTTCGATGTGTAAACCTGTTAATTTCGTCTTCAAGTCTTCTATAAGAATGGAACAAGGCATTACAAGGGCTGATAGTCGAAATCTGCCACTTCTTTCTTAAAACTTTTGATTTTGGCACGTGGATGAACAATTTATCGGGATTTAGTGTCGAGTTTTTACACAAAGGCATTGAACAATATTTATATGCTGGCTCAATCATTTTTGCGGAAAATCCAACAGATAAATGCAAATAATTTGTTATGTTGTTAGGTGTCACGAATGTTTGTATATGTGCGATGACGTCACATAGAGATAATGTCACGTGACAACGCGTTTTAGCACGAAATTATATATGAAAAAATAAAATCACGGATTTTATATAAATTGAGTATATTTCAATAATAAAAATATTACAGGGGCTATAAGTGAAGAGTCCTCTATCGATGTCCATCAGTTTTCAAAATTTGTCAAATACCCTATTGTCTTTTTTTGTTGTTAACTAGTGTCAAAACTAATTGTAAACAAAACTATGTTACTTCAATAAAGGATTATTATTATTTATTGTTTTATGCTGAACATCGAACGCAGAAACCAAATTAGGTCTAATTAAAACAGGATTCTCTCTGATTCTAAAATAAGACATAATTCATAATTTTGTCTCTCGCTGTGCTATGGCGAATATTACACCAATTAGTTTCCATTTTTTATTGCAAATTTCATGCCATTCGATCCTGGCATAAATAATATAGCAACGGGTGTCTACAAATAGGTTTGTTCAGACTACTGTAAAAATGACACAGATGGCGGTATCAAACAATCTTTGGATTCTCGGTCAGACTTGATTATTGTACCTAAGACATAGACGACTCTTGCCTTATCTGGTTACGACAAATTGTACAGCCATTTTCATCATAAAAGATTTTCAATTAATAATTTATAATAAAGAGTTATTGGACTTAATGACACTTTGTGTTAAACATAATTTACGTTTCAGGCAATGTGGTAGAGCGAGACTCTGTTGTAGTTCTAAGTAATTTAAGCCTTCGTGACGCGTCGAAAAAATACTTCTTTTATTTTGTTATTTCAAAAAACCGTTCTGCCCATAACACGAGTAAAAAAATTATTTTTGTTTAAATTGTACAACAAAATTCACACACACAGTTCAATGCGCCGATTTGTAGCCGGTGACGCTACATAACGTCACAGCCGGCCAATGACATTGCGTGTCCTGAATCGCGCTATTATAATTTGTTTCGCAGTTACGATATATACAAACTGTGTTGTGTTTACGTCGGGGAGTCCGTTGCTGCAAGGTAAATCGGTCGTGGCGGGGGGCCGACCTAAGCCCCCGTCAAAGTTTACAATGTTTACACGGTTTATGATGTTTATCCCCATAATGGAGATTGATATTAAGCAATTTATGAGAATTACTATAAAACGGATCTTAAACAAAGAATTGAAATGCGAGGATTGATTCTCTCGAAAACACCGAAGCAGCTAATTTGATTCCCTTTTTTTGATTTCGAAGTCTTATTGAGTAGCATACTCTTTTTGATTCATTTTATTCGTCCTCTGAGTATGCTAGAAAAAGCATGCGTATTATTGTTTCTATAGTTTTCAATTGCAAAAATTATGTAGTTATGTAGTTTATAAGAAAACAGCGATAGCCTAGTTGGTTGCGGTACGGACTGTCAAGGCGAAAGTCGTATGTTAAAAACCCAAATGGCATACACCTCTGACTTTTCTAAAGTTACATGTGTATTAAATGTTAATTTATCGCTTTTTTAACGGTGAAGGAAACCATCGTGGGGAAACATGCACACCTGAAAATTCTCATAAGAATTTCGCAGATATGTGAAGTCTACCAACCCGCATTAGGCAAGCGTGGTGGACTAAGGCCTAACCCTTTTCATTAGTAGAGGAGGCCCGTGCCAGCAGTGGGACAATGTTTAATACAGGGCTAGTATTATTATATTTATTTATTATTATTTAAATTAAAAGTCTTTATTTTATTTTGAATATATTTTATTTTCTTTCTCTTTGTACATAACATACAATACATTTTTCAACTATTCTTGTTTTTAATTGTAACTCTACGTTCGAAAGGCGAAACCAACTTAATACATTTTAAAAGTATTACTTGTTCATACACATTGACAGAGATATGTGATGATGTTCTTAACTATGTTGTATGTTGACAGCCTCCGTGGCGCAGCGGGCGAGTACCCAGCTATGAAACGAGAGGCCGTGGGTTCTATTCCCGCATCGAGGCAAATGTTTGAGTGACAGGCAGACATTTGTTTCGGGTCTGGGTGTTGTGGGACCGTAGTCCCTTGTAGTTATTGATACCTACCATACAAGTTTTACCTAGTATGGGGTCAGAACTATGTGTTTGGCTGTTGGGTGTATTTTTTATATATTGATTATTAGTTTAATACGTTAAATATAATGATAAAATGAGTGTCCCTAACCAGGTTTTTGCATTTATAAACTTCACGAAAGACATTGTTTAGCGCTGTAATGGCAGCATACTTTCGGTGTGAATCGAGTAGGTTCGTTCCTAAGTTGGTATTTTTTTTATACTGGAACGGCAAAGTGAAAATCCAATTAGAGTATAAAGTAGCGAGACGATCTGTCCCGCGCTACTCAACACAATCATGCCGGCTGCTTCTTCACACTACGCCATGGGCAAGAAGGTGAAGGAGCGGTCGAGGGTCTTGTGTCAGAGTACAGAAAGTCGCAAAACGGCCAAACATCATACCCCAACTCTACACCCCCGACAGAAACCGGATGTACACTGGTTGATCCCGGAACGCGACACACTTGCGTGTGCCACTATGGCGGGTTTTCCACCCTGTATACGGTGGTCGCTATCCGGGCGGATATGAATATCCTACCAACATCATACTGGTAGTGGTATAGTCATTTGCGTCACAATATGTTAGAAACTTCCTGTAAGTAGTCCATGAAATAAAAGCATTGATGGAGAGATAGAGACACACTTGTTGCCTCTATAGTAATGCTTCGCTATTTATGAACGTGAAAATATTTAATATCGAATCATGTGCACAAACATTTCTCTCAAGTTTAAGTAGAGTGCACCTTAACAACTTAGTATCATGTAGATCGAAGCGTCCCTGTACCCTCGAAGGTGGTATATACCGATGATCATGCTTGCCAACAATATATAATTATATGTACTGTGTAATATCACTAACGTGTGGGTAGTCCGACCATCTCCGATATCTGCCTACCGTCCGAATAAATGAGTAGTCTCGTTATACGTAAGTTTCATTGCGCTTCGTCATTTAGTTATTTGTTGAGTATTTACTAGAAGGGATAGGCAGAAGCACAAAGGCACCGTGCTGAAGTGATTCCGGCATCAATCGACAAGAATCCCCCAGGATTGTTCCCCATGCGCCGCAGAAGGCCACCGAGGATTTTAGTGGAGACAACAAAATTGGTTAGGGCCCTGATGTAGTAATCACTCAAGTGAACAAGTCAGGAGATAGATGACTCCAGTATAACCATTTGTTCTTACCGAATATCGAGAGGTATCTGTAAGATGTATTTATTCCTGGCAAGAAAAGACAGAGGTACAACTAAGTACTGCAACCAAAGTTTACCAAGCTTTTTACATTCACTACTACACCTAGACAACCTCTAGTCCTATCTGGCATCAATTTTAATTCTAGGCAACTAATGTGCGATTTAAAAAGAAACATAATTTTCCATTGTCTGGGTTACACACAACTCCACAAAAACTGTTAAGAAATAGCTTGGCTTTTGCATTTCCTACAGTCAGGAGATTTAATAACGTTTAATAAGTTAGAAAACGCATTCAACATTTTGTGGATGTGAGAATTCATGGGTGATAATATTGACAGCCTCCGTGGCGCAGCGGGCGAGTAACCGGCTGTGAAACGAGAGGCCGTGGGTTCGAACCCCGCACCGAGACAAATGTTTGTATGATAGACAGATATTTGTATTGGGTCTGGGTGTTGTGGGACCATAGTCCCTCGTAGTTCTTGATACCCACGATACAGGTTTTACCTAGTGTGGGATCAGAACTATGTGTGTGACTGTTGGGTGTATTTATTTATTTAAAAAAATATGATTATGAAAAATAGATTCTTTATATCGCTTTGATATATATTAAAATGTCGAGTCAACGTGATATAAGGTTTATCTATTTAGAAATACTCAGTTTCAGACCGGAGTCTGGAATTGAGTCCAGCATGGCGTTACGCTCACCCCTTATCACATTATGGGACCGCAACAAATTCGGCGAAAAGTGGGCATATACTGTTTACACCTCTGCCTACCCCTTCGGGGACTACAGGTGCGTATACCTGTGTGTGTAGAGTTCAATTACCAAAACGATTTGAATGTTGATTGTGCTAGCATCCTCGATGATTCAAGTGCTAAAAAAATCTTATTTCAAATGTATACTCTATTAAAAGCGTCAAAGGGTTTTAAAATATAAAAACCATTCAGAAAATAGCGTAATAAGACTCGGTTACAAATCTTTACATCATGATTACATCGTTTACTGTAAAAACCGGTTTCCTCGGATAACACAATGTCATTTACCTCGACAAAAAGATGACTCTACATGATCAAGTTAAACATTTTGTGAGTCAGAATTGCACGCAAAGAAATTATTTATTTATTATGGACCATCAACGTAGATTACAATATTAACCTTATAACTAAACATGTGTAGTGCATTTTTAACCGACTTCAAAAAAGGAGGAGGTTAACAATTCGTCGGAATCTTTTTTTTTTATGTATGTTACCTGATAACTCGAAGACGCCTGGACCGATTCGAGAAATTCTTTTTTTGTTTAAAAGGGTATACTTCCCAGGTGGTCCCATTGGCACCAAGTCAGGATCTGATGATGGGATCTCAGACAAATCAAGGGCAACCCTCAAATTTTATAGTGACGCATAATTTGTTTTGCTATTGAAGTCGGTGTACTTTTTATACTTATTGCATCTTTAATAATAGATGGTCTCATCAAACATAAGGATAATTACAATTTACAATTTTAATTTACTGAATGTTATATGTTATAAATATTTATTTATTTACACTTTCTAAATGTTTTTTTAAATTTTATTATAATTTTATGTATATTATTACTATCATTTTGCTTCTGAAATCCGTTGGATGACCTCTTGTAAAGCAATTACCGTATTTGTCATTGAAATTTATCTTTAGGTGACCGGTTCTCGTTTTATGCACATCCGTGGCAATATAATAAAAGACTCACGAATATCCGACTATTTTTGCACAAACTTTATGTCTTTTTTCTTACTGATATAAAATCTTACTTCAAAATACATATGAAAACAAAAAATGGTAGTGATAAGATATGAAAAAAAGGAAGTCAAATCAGCTACTAGCGTATGGGTGAGACCGAAGCCTCTTTTTATCATTTTCTTGGCATGTTTGACGTATTTACTTTGTTTATTAAACCGCTTAAATCGACATCAACTTATCCGTTGGCAAGGAATTAGACCGGCTCCCTGCCAGCACCGGCCAACGTAGTAGCTACGGACTTCCCGACCATGTTACCGCTCCATCGTCTTATATACTAACCTACACAGAACATTCCGATAGCGCGATGCAGAATACGATTTTCGTCATTTTTTTTCGTCGTTACGACTCTTTTCTACACGAGTTATATGATTGAATCATGTGATCTAAAGAGCAAAGGTCAATTTATCATAAAGGATTTAGTGTCCAGTTGGTTTGTTTATAAATAAACAGGAATTTTTAAAATTCGAATGTATTTATGGAATTTCTTGAAGCGTGAAAAGGATAGGTGATATTTGATGAACCGCGCTGCGCGGCTCCGCCCACATTCACCTATTTAAATTCATCTTTTGTCTATAGATGGTTTCTTTTTTCCTATGGAGTGTAAGTAATAGAACTCTATGTAATTAATTTACAACAGCATATTCTAATACAAAGAATCAATTTACAACAAGATATCATCATACAAATAAAATAATTAAAATATATACCGATATAAGTGGATGTTACATTAGTTTGATAATTTTAGGTCTTTCAAATTTATTTGCCATTATTATGAAAAAAATTAAGCCACATTTTCATTATGTATGAAAGATATTATTTGTTTTACATATTTACTAACTCTAGAACAAACATTTTAAAGATATTGGTTATTTACTATGTAAATTATTTTAATTAACCTAATTTTTAAAGATTTATTTCAAAATAATTATCATTAAAATAATAATCAAAAATATTCAATTGTTTTATGAAAATTATAAATAAACTATAAATTAAATATTTTTGTTGTTACTACTAAACTAGGCAGTATGGTTAAATCTACTGTAACTTTGGCAGTAGGTAACCTAAAACTTAAATATTTACTATTGTATGTTATTTTGGAGTTAGGTACCTTAAAAAGTATTAAATATTTAAGATGAATATTATCATCTAATATAAGTAAACAGGCGAATTTATAAGTAAAAATCAAAGTAGCAATAAAACTAAATATTCCATGATAACAGGACATTATGAGAGACTCTATGTAGAGACAGTGATGAAAAAGTGTTCCTTGTCCTTTTTATATGGAATTACTTGTAGAGCATAATAAAGAATAATATTTTCTATCATTTCAACATATATTACACAAATACAAAACTTTTTTCAGTACTTTGTTTAAATCCAAACTTTTTCATGTTGCTAAAGAAATTAAATGTGTTAACACATACATACTATAATTTGCAGTTTTAGATTACTTTACATTGGTTGAGAACTACATTTTACCATTTGTTTAACTTATGTAAAGAAATCAAAATAGGTATTAAAATAATGAAAAAAAAATATTCTTATTCTTTTGAACAGCCATATTTTTCATTTAAATTGTTAATTTGATACAACCTCATAATATTTTGTAAATTCATTATATTTACATACATACCATATCTAATATGAAAGACCTAAGCAGAATATCAGTGCCAGTCAGTATTTAACTACCTGGCAAATGCATTTGTATTACTCCTTAATTTAATTTGTATGTCATGTAAAGCATTGAACAAATAAAATTTATTTTCTTTTCTTTTTATCTAAATATATTAAAATTAGTAACCAATTGATCCCAGGTACATTTACCTTAGCTACCTACTGACTTGACTACTATGATATTGCTTACATGATCAATAAACAATAGGTAGGTAGCGGCTTTGCTGTGCCCTGGCATTGCAGAAGTCTATGGGCGGCGGTGACTACTTACCATCAGGTGGCCCATCTGCTCGTCTGCCTATCAAATAAAAAAAAGGTAGCTTTAATAATTTTATTCACTTAATAGCTGGATAGAGAGCTCTCAGTCCTTTCTCTGTGGCTATGGTCATAATACAAAAATAGAAAATTAATTTGAAATAAGTTATAATCTTGTTACTTAAAAATCTACAACACTGAAAAACAAATAACAGAAACTAAACCTGCACACCACCTTAGCGTGATTTTTAAGGCATTTTCTCCCTCGCACAACCACTTTGTGAAACCAGCTGTCGCCGGCACTCTTTCCAAACTGTTACGACCTGGGAACCTCCTTCAAGAAGAGAGCATATTGGTTATGGGCTGGTAAAACATTTGCAAGCCCTCTGGTGTTGCAGATGTTCAAGGGTGCCGGTGATCACTTTCCATTAGGTGAGCCCATTTGCCCGCTTTTTCCATAAAAAAACCTATTGGATGGTAATTAGTATATTTAGCCATTATTATATGGCTTTTCTGGTGAGTCTTGTTGTTGTGTCAGTCAGTATATATAAATACTTCAGTATATTAAGAGATATGTGGTTACGACCACTGTGGAATGCTACATTATATATTTGGGGTCTCCTAACACAAGTAATTTATATACCGAACAGAAGACTGTACTGGAATAAGCATTTTTCATTTTTATACAAATTTGTCAACGGTACATATATATATAATATACTGACCTATAATTTCCAATAGAATAGGTCGTAGAGTCACTACTATGCCAAGATGATGAAATATTTATTTCTCAGACAGATATCATATGTTTTATTTCATACTATTAAGTGATTCTTGTACTAAGGACTTAAAATATGGGTAGTTAAACTGGGAGCTATTAGAATTATATGAGGGTAACTGAAGAACTCGAAACAGAAAAATAAAAGCTATTCTTTTATTTTTCTGTTAATAGTTAAATTATTATTTCTAGATAAATTAAATATTGTTAGCGAAATCTTATATAAAAATGAAAATACACATCAGAAAACATAATTACACGTGGTGTGCAATGTTTACAAACATTTGAAAACTGAAAAGTCAAAAATGCAAGGTTTGGGTTTTTTTTTTTTTATATATGGCTACAAGCACTGTGTTGCTGTGCTACGCCAAAAGGTTTGGGTTTGCGTTTGATATGGTTTGATTTTTCCCGCCATTATATGGAGGGTAGAGGTAAGGAGATAGGAGAATCGTCTCTTCATTTATCAGCATGTGGGGTATACCGTAGTGATTTTGTTGCAAATAATAAAGCGAAACAAAATCATTATAATAATCAGTGGGTGTTTGTTTGCTTAGGTTTGTATCTATTTGGAGGACATTTTTAATAAATGTCCAGTTGAAACCTGTAAATAACAGTCCAAAATTTCTCCAGAATGACGCTCCTGTAGATTCAGGCTACGGTATGTATGTAGCAATATAAGACGAATTCAAGTATACCGAGTAAAAAAATCTAATATCTTTGGCGACTAGACATACAATTTACTTGATTTATTAAAGTGATGAAAATACGCAAAAAAATAATAATAAGTCGTGGCTTCCTATTTTATGTGTATTTTAAAAAGTGTATCATAAAAAAGCGGAAGTTTCTCTTACCTTGTTTATTTCCTGATCGTATTCTAATAGTATTTGGCGCTTAAAATTTACCCCGGTGCTACTGTGGCTATTCACCCTAATCGCATTTTGACGGTTTCTTTTTACACAGAGACATGGTTCTCCTTTATGTCTACCCTCCATACGCTATTACAAAAAATATCTACAAATAATTGAAATTTCTTTTAATTTGTTTTACTATAATAACAACTTAGTAAATATTTTTTATACTATAAATGGCCTATCTTTCTAAAATATAGCTAAACAGGAAGTTCTATCACATTTTTTTGCACTGGCAAGTAAATAATATTATGGAACTATGGTAGAATCATGAGTTTTTAATATTTCAGCTCTATTTTATCAGTTTTAGATCATGATTGTAAATGGCGGATGTGTATTACGCATTTAGAGTTCTTGAAGTTAAAAATAATCCTCGTTTACAACATTAATCGGTTTTGATTCGTTAAATATCATTGTTGCCATTAAATCGTGAGTATTGATTGTTGCAATAATAATAAAATATTTAATTTCACAGAAATAATAGAAACACTGATCTGAATTGGTGTTGCAAGAAAATTTTTGTCAATCGTTGTATATTGTTGACATGATTGTGGTTTATTTGCAAGATCTTAGATCAAGCTAACTTTCAATTTAGAGCTCTAATACATATTTATTTTTCTACGTTAACGATTTACTCTATGCAAACAGCTTCCACAAATATTAACATGCATACCCAAACTATGAGAGTGAGTGCACTCAGAGTGCATCACTGAGATAAAACTGTTTAGGACTCACAACTGAGTGAAACTCACAACACAGTATTCTGATTATTGTGGCATAATCTCCATAATTTATTGTGGAATGATTATGTATTGACTGGCGAGGGGACACTTAAGTTTTGGACACTACAATTTCACCTATATAATTGCAGAATTGCGAGCTAACATGTCTGAGGGCCATGATTCGAGTAATCCCACGGGCCAAAGCCCTCAGATGTTGACAGCAGAGTACAAAGATGGTAAGCATTAAATACATATAGATTTTTTTTATCCAACTGTATCATAAAGTCTTAAATCTAAATCTAAATCAAGGAGCTCCATAATCTACCATGGATCGCCATGGATCACTATGGATCACCATGGCTTCAAACCCCATGGTTTACTAGGATAACCAAAATTATAGTCATACTAGCGAGCCTGGCAAACTTCATCCTGTCTGGAAAATCAACACCACACCATTAGCAGCGCGACCTACGGGGTCCAATTGTATACATATACACTCACGCCTGTAATCCCCGAAGGGGTAGGCAGAGGTGTAACCAGTACACCGACTTTTCGCTGAATTTCGGTCCCACAATGTGATAGGGGGCGAGCCTATCGCCACACCGGGCACCAATCCAGACTCCGGGTTAATACTGAGTATTTTTAGGTAGAAAAACCCAATATCACTTTACCCGACCCGGGGATCGAACCCGAGACCTCAGCACAGCTGTCGTAACGCATGCGCAATTACAACTTGCTGGTGGTAGGATATTCATATCCGCCCGGATAGCAACCACCGTACACAGGGTGAAAAACCCGCCATAGTGGCACACGCAAGTGTGTCGCGTTCCGGGATCAGCCAGTGTACATCCGGTTTTTTGGGGGTCTAGAGTTGGGGTACAATGTTTGGCCATTTTGCGGCCTTCTGAGTACCCTGACAATAGACCCTCGACCGCTTCTTCACCTTCTTGCCCATGGCGTAGTGTGAAGGAGCAGGCCGGCATGATTGTGTTGAGTAGCGGGGGATAGATCGTCTCTCGCTACTCGATACTCTAATTGGACCGTACTGCGCTTACCATCAGGTGAAGTGCGGTCACTTTGCCGTGCTAGGATAAAAAAAAAAAAGAAATTCGGCGAAAAGTTGGTGTACTGGTTACACCTCTGCCTACCCCTTCGGGCATTATAGGCGTGAGTGTATATGTATGTATGTATTATACAGTCTAAAAGCCGTTGTGGTGCAACGGGTGAGTGAAATGAGAGGTTTTGATTTCTGCACTGAGATAAATAATAGTGTGACAGATAGATATTTGTTTTGGGTCTGGGTGTTATGGGACCATAGTCCCTCACAGTTGTTGATACCTACGATACAGGGTTGACCTAGAACTATGTGTGTGACTGTAATGTGTATTTATTTATTATATATTTCCAGGACAACTGCAGATTGTAGAAGTAATTCCGTTTGACAGGGATCGTGTTGACACTCACATATTATCGGACATGAACTGTGACAATAGTAACAATCAGGCTAAGTACATGCAAGTTCTGGATGACAGTAAAAGTTTAGTGCAATTGGATCTGCTTAATCTTACACTGGTCAGGTGAGATCTTACAAAGCAAAACTTCTTTGGGTGAAAGAGAATTCAAATATCAACTTTTGGTTTAATTTAGGCATTGAATTTGAAATTCGATAATTTAGTATGGATATATAAGGGCTTCATGTTATTAGTCAGATTAGGAATAAATAATCTATCGTTTTTCTAAAAAGAAAATGTCAGTACAGAATTTGTATGGTACAAGTGATATTTTTATTAGGTGTAGTGTATTCTCTATCTAGCAAGACATTTTTATAAAATTCAAAATGTTTAACACATCATTTTCACTATAAATTATTTATAAAATATAATCAGTGGTTTCTTATTTACATTGGATTAGGTCCATCAGAAATACATATATCTGTTAATCTGCAGGTGCCAAGATGGTGACGGGACATACCAGCTGGTGGCCAATGCGGAGGCCTCTGATGGTGGGGACATTAACTCTGACAATACCGTCACCTGTGTACTTCAATCCAGTGATAATGAAGGTGAGATAGGTGGGTAAACATTTGAATTAAATTAAGTGGGTATTTTTATATCTGAATAACAAGACAATCAAGGTTCTCTAAAGGTTAGTGCCTCACAGGGTAACACAGCACTTGGGCTCAAAATCCAAACGAAATCTTAGGCATGTGTAACTATAATTTAGTCTCAACATAATCTCAGACTGAAGACAGAAGACTCATTTCAATTTAATGTAGAACACAACTGAGTAGCATGAATATTATTAGGGACATGTATATCAAAATTGAGCCACTGTGCAACATCAGGCAGATGTGAAACATCAAAATGATTTTGTAGAATAAAAGGATAGCTTATGAAAGGAAATTAATATAGCACAATTAAAAATATAATATACATTTTTTTTTAAAGAGAAAGATGATTTACATTCACCCTACTCACTTCTTTTAATCAGTGACTTCTGTCGTCACTACAATGTATTACTTATTTCATATTATCTTATATTATTGAGAATAATCTTCATATAAAGTATTAAGATTATTCTCAGTACATTAACCAAATAGATTCAAATTAAAACTAGGTATCATAAATAGCGTTATTTTACAGATCATGACAACCCAGAGTCATATGTAGTAATGGACACAGATAATGGACAAGGCCCTTTGGTCTTCTTGAAGTCCACATTGGAACACATCAAGGCAGACAATAATGAGGAAGTTAAGGTATGATTAACAATAACTAATAAACGCTTTTATTGGTATAAAGAATTTACTAATGAACTAAGCGCTAACAAATAACTTGGTAGGTTTTAGGTACCAGTCAACACACCACTCTCATCAAACTAGGGCATTGATCAGACAAAAAATTAATCATGGGGTGTAAAGTAACCTGAGTAAATATGTTACTACCATTTATAATCTTAAAAGTGTTTGACTGTTGATAAAATTCTTACTCGCCCCAGAGCTAAGGGTGTGTACCAAATATCAGATTAATCTGTCAACAGGAAGGGGGAAACATTTCAATGATTGACCCAAAAAACAACCAGGGCAAGCTAAATACACTGTTTAAAATGGTTGTAATTTGAACATGTATAAACTTAGAGTATTTTTTCAGAAAAAACTGCCCTCCCCTGCAGAGTTATTGGAGAAAGCAAAGGCCCTGCAGAAAGCAAAGTGAGTATTTAACGTATTCAGAAACTAAAAAACTAATCATGATAGCAGCATAAAATAGGGTTTTATAGGACACCGCTACAAGACATTCTATTATAAATAGATATAATAGGCTTGACACGTTTTTATTATTATTTTAAACAGAAGTTACATTACCTACCAAACCTATTATAGAAAGAATTTTATAAATCCCATGCATGTAATGCTAACATTCAGAAAATATATATTGTATGTTATTATAGTACCGATTCCTGTCTAGGATGATCCGCGAGGCTATTGAAATTAAAAAAACATCCAAATTTCAATAGAGAAGATGGTTGGAAGCTAGTACCAGCCTGGGATCCAATTATACATTTAATTAAATCGGAACCCAAAAGACCAACTGCCAGACCTCAAGACATTGTGAGCTCCTTCTGCGTAGATCGGACTACAACAAATAAAAATTAAATATCAACTATATGGAGGGTAGAAACATTGCACTATACTTTCGTGACGACATACAACTTAGTCTGCCCCGTGACCACGAAGGCTGTAAAGCCTTCGAAACGTCGGGTTTCAAAAAGTAAAATAAACCGCGATATAATCCGTAAAATTCGTTTTATTTCAATGTATAATATTCGCGTAAATATAAGAAACTATAAAACAAAAAAATCGTCAAAATTTTATCAACGCGCGCATCTTGCCGGGCTGGAGTATGTGTGTGAATAACTACAGTCCTTTACCTGTCCTCAGAGCGTTGATGTCAAGCATGCACACTGGCAAGCGGCGCGGTCGCAGGCGCCGGGGGGACCTGCCCCCACCACACGAGCTACTCGCCTCACCCAACTTCAAGCTGTACCTCTACTCCTGCAAGATGTGCAGCTTCAAATGCAACGCTGTCAAAGAAATGTCCGCACACAAGGTATCGCATATAAACATAGATAATAGTTGATAATAGATAATAGTCAGGTTCAAATATCCTTAAATCTGTTTCACACTAGGTGTATATCTGAATTCTAGTAACACGAACGGCTATTCGGCTTAATAGGCGAAATCAGATTATTTCGAGGTTTTCCCCCTAAAACAAAAAAAAATAAACCTCTCCTGTAACTTTTCATAAGTGTCACTTAAATCAAATTAGCGCGCCAACCGTCAATTTAATGTAGTTCGTCGTTTTGTTGCGACTCTACTTAATTCTTTTTATAATTTTTACTATATTAGAGAATGGGTCTTAATCCTGTATGTAAAGGTAATACCCTATTTATTTCTCGTTGGGTTAAGGACAGTGCTGTCTCAACAGTGTCATTTTTGCATTTTTAAGTAAAAACTTATGTTGTTTCAGCCATAGTCAAACTTGATTGTTCATTATTTTTGTAACAAATAGACACAGTAATTGTGAATGTAGCTGGTACTATGCTAATGTTATAGTATTTAACAAAGACTGAAGTGAAAACTTGGTAAAGGTTGAAACACCATGGCGTAGGTTTAACTATTACAGTATCAATATGATTGCTATAAGCTGTTTTTTTTGGAAAATGGCGGGAATGTGATGTGACGTTTTATTTGTGATTAATAAAAAATATTTCAGACATGGCTTTGGCCTCTGGATTTATATACACCAGAAAAAAAGAAGACTTTCAATTTAGAAAAATAACGGCACACAAGGCTGCATGGTGTAGAACTGTTATAGAGAGAATGAAATAAAAAAAAAATGATTGTTATAGTTTTTACGTTCTGTGTATGTGTGTGCAGGTGTCGGAGCACGGCGCTGGTGGCAGTGCGGGGAGCAGGTCGCGGGGTGCGGGGCGTGGCGGGGGGGCGCCGCTGCAGTGCGCACGTTGTCCGTACAGAGCCTCTACGCACTCGCAGGTCGTTATATATACATACATGTGCAGACATTTACCGGTAGGCAGCGGCTTTGCTGTGCCCTGGCATTGCAGAAGTCTATGGGCGGCGGTGTCTACTTACCATCAGGTGGCCCGTCTGCACATGTCTATACAGGGAGTAAAAAGAAGACAGATCCTTGGAACGTTGCGCAAACTTAGCTACCAAGATTCAGGAAGGCGTTTGCTATTCGTGCGTTGCGCGCGCTATGTGCCGCTGCGTCAATGTATATTTTGTATTCAAATATATATTTTTCATTCTGTCACAGCAAAGTGACCACACTGCACCTGATGGTGAGCGCAGTGCCGTCCAATTAGAGTACCGAGTAGCGGTAGTACAATCATGCCGGCCTGCTGAGTAGCTTCTTCACACTACTTGTAAAGGAGCCAGGATCATAGGACGGAGGGAGCTGATACAGTAGCTCGCAAACTGCTCCACAGCTTGATGGTGCAGCAAAAATACGACATATCTTTAATCAATCATCAAATAAATTTTAGGGCATTTTGACCTTCGTAAGATCATGTCAGACCCAATGTACTCTATTAATAACAGTATTCATAGACTCTTCAACAAAAGGTAGTATTAGAATTCAGTTTTGAGAAAATACTTTGGAATAAACTGATTTTGAAACAACCTTTTGAAATAAATAGACTAGGGCATAGACTACCAATGAACCAAAATCCTCTACAAATATGCTGTCTTTCTATATGGCCATTTTTATAGCATAGACTGGCTATCAAGCGAGAGGGTAAATGTATTTCTACTGCATCTCTCGTAACAATCATAGGGCTGATTGCTAGCATTAAAAGAATGAGGGAATTTGAAAAAGGGAGGATTTGCTACATCTTGTATATACTAGTCCTGCTTATAACCAATCAGCATTTCTCTTTAATGGACATAATAAAATGTATCAAATTATTTGCAGTTGATGAAACATGTCCAAGAAAAACACATGCGGGAAGCAATATCAGGTTAGTGAACTAATACGTATTAACACGTTGACTGCGGCGCACACACACGGTGTGTTTTTGATTTTGCTACGCGCATGCGGCCGTCACACGCTAGGTGCGTTTTAAAAATCTCTATACAAGAGTGCGGCCGGCACACAACAGGTGTGTTTTTATTGCGCGACGCCTGTGCGGGCGGCACGCGCTAGGTGCGTTGTAAATAAATATATACAAAGATTGTGGCTTCACTCACGTATTTTTATTTAACATTTTATTACTTGTCTTAGATAGCCATGGTTTGATTTATATTTATAGGAATGATTATCCTAAATGTTAAAGCTAACTTGAGCGAGTTATTTCGATAAATCTTACGAATATAAGTATATACTCAAATTATATACATAAAATGTATTTCAAACACGTAAAAGATCTACCTTTTTATTACATCTAAACAGGGACACAAATTTTAACAAAATACAATAACAGCTTTGGTAGCTGTTGCTCTAAATAAATAATGGTAATAATATCTAAAGTTTTATTTTAAGTTTTAAATTAAAACGATGCGCAATTACTGTATTGCAAGTAATTCAACAGTACCATAAATACGAGGGGAAAAGTGGCTTATAAATTTGCACGGCCAGACATGGTTTTTAGCTTAGCGATATATACAACACGCCCGGCGCGTAGCGCCGCACTCGCGTTCGGGATTGTTACGCGAGTGCGGGAAACGCACCTAGCGTGTGCCAGCCGCATAGGCGTATCGTCGTAATATTTGGCGCCGCAGTCAACGTGTTAAATTATATTGGTCAAATAATCCAAATGATCAATTACTAAAATAGAACATTTTATAAGTTATTATTATTCAATCATTTTGATTTTATTCCAATAGTGTCGACTCATTCCTGTAATCCCAGAAGGGGTAGGCAGATATGTAACCAGATATGTATGTACACCCACTTTTCGCCGAAATTATTACAGTCGCATAATGTGATAAGGGTGACCTGCACCTACCGCCATACCGTGCACAATTCCAGAGTCTAGGCTAATACTGAGTAATCCTTATAAAAAACCCAATATCACTTACCCCGATCCGGGGATCGAACCCGACACCTCAGCACAGCAGTCGTAATTCGTAACACATGCGCAATTACAGCTGCTCCACCGAGGCAGTAAAATATACATTTATTGATGAATAAGATTGAGCTCGTATGTCCATTAAAATGTGAATATGTTTGTGTAGTAACGTGTAACGCCAGCGGATCAGGAGATGCGGAAACGGAAGTGGATATCGACAGCGCGGACGTGCTGGTGTGCGGCGCGTGCGGGTACGAGAGCAGCTCCAGGGCGGACTTCCGGAGACACATCGTGTTAGAGCATGGCGCCTCCACCTGCTGAACTACACCGATGGGTAATCACTCTACCACTAGAGGTGGGTAGTTGACGGTTTTTGCGTTAACGAAATGAAACCGTTTCTACGGTCAACTGGTTGAAAAACCAGTTGACGTATTTAACTGGTTTGCAGAAACGTGCACAGATCTATACAGTTGATAAATTCAACTGGTTTATCTGTGCGCCCGTTTTGTTCGCGTCTGTTGATTCAACTAGTTTTGCGGTATAGAGAAAACGGTTGACTCGTTAACAGTAGAAAAGTTAAAAAAAAACAGTTCGTTTATTCAACGCCCACTCATATCTACCACTCACTTCATCACCATCATTCGGACACCGGTGTCCAGTCAAAAACTGCCAATACTCACCCTTATTGACGTGCGTATTACGTGCATTTGTAACGTTAACATTATGGAAATAAAGTTGATTTTGGCTTGTATTTTTACTCACTACTTATTACCTTTTTCCGTGCACCGGTGTGCTTGTAATGAGTGTGAGAATTTTTTTATAAAAAAATGTCAGGTGAACAACATAGCAGTGGTAGTATTTTTATCCTGGTAGTGACCACACTGCACCTGATGGTAAGTGCAGTGTCGTCCAGTTACAGTATCAAGTAACGTGAGATAAAATCTGTATATAACAATAAATGTGTTTATGTATTATTACTAGGGACTTCAAAATGGCTGAAACGATTTTGATGAAATTTTCAGGCAATCTTCGGATCAGCCTGTGATCTTGTTTAGTTTGTTAGTGATAGGTAATGGCTTTTTTTTTGACACCTAGTAGTTTATGTCGCTTCTACATACAGCAGGTTCAATTCAAAAGGACCAATAAAGAGAATAGAGACTTTCCTATTATCATAAAGAACTATTTGTTAGATTGAATGTGTCAGGAGCGTTATCATCGGACGACAAGAGACTCGGCGAAGCGTCATCGATACATGGTTGATATTCCACCAGTGCGCACGAAGCGTTTTGCTAGTACATTTATCATGCGCACCACTAGACAGTGGAACTCTTTGCCGGAGTCTATATTTCCCGAAAATTATGACCTGGGTATCTTCAAGTCAAGAGTGAATAGGTATCTTCTAGGCAAGCGTGCTCCACCGTAGACCACATCATCACTTTCCATCAGGCGAGATAGTGGTCAAACGCAAGCCTATTTCGATTAAAAAAAAGCATTCAAATTAGTTCATTCAGTGCTTTTGACAGAGTTTTAGGCGATTACTCCTGACAGGTCTTTTTGGAGTCTGTATAAATTCCATAAGTGTGAAGTACATGCGATTATCGCATGTAAATTCACAATAACTCGGTCATGAACTAAAAACTTTTAAACCTGTTTTGAAAATAAAATTATACTTCTGCAGTCTGTGTCATATGAATTTGTCAAATAAAAAAGTATTTCTCATTATGTAGAAATTAATAATATTGTATGAATTATCAGACTTTTATGTAAATAAACATAAACAGATTTATACATACATACACTCACGCCTGTAATCCCCGAAGGTGTAGGCAGAGGTGTAACCAGTACACCTACTTTTCGCCTTTTTCGGTCCCATGTGATAGGGGGCGAGCCTATCACCATACCGGGCACAGGATGCAGACTCCGGGCTAATACTGAGGAATTTCTAGATGTGAAAACCCAATATCACTTTACCCGACCCGGGGATCGAACCCGAGACCTCAGCACAGCAGTCGTAACGCATGCGCAATTACAACTGCGCCACCGAGGCAGTCATAAACAGAATTATAATAAAGTTTATAGCAAATACCCATTACTATTGAATTAATAATAAGGTGTTTTTATTCCACAGATGATGGGAAATGCTGCGACAGTGTGTTTGGGGTGTTCAGTGAAGAACAAGTGACAACATTAAATAAATGTACATATTCAATATTTAAATAACGTTTTATTATTCATACACACAGACGGACAATGGGTACACAAATAATGTCAATGATAAAATGGCTAATTATTTATTGGTATTCACTATGCAATAATTGATGTGTCCAACATGTAGCCGAGCATGTTGTGCAACTTGTTTGACAACATCTCCAGGGTTCAATAACATGCGTGTTGCAATTCGCAAGTTGTAAAATTTTTAATTGCATTTTAATTATTGCGTAATGAGTACAAATCTTAGTGCCGTATATTTGATGTAAAATAATGGAATTCGCTAGTACATAGTTAAATTTTAAATAGTAAAAAATCTTACGACTGTTATGGGAATGGCTACTACTGTCAATATGTTGCCAAGACTTATCACTAAATAAATAATTACAAAGTTATTGAGGTTTGATTTATATTCAAGACCATAGACAGTGAATAGACTTGGCGATCTCTATGCACCTATTGAGTGAATACAGACAGAAAAGTGTGAGAGAGAACGTGCGGACAGCAGTTGTCTTTTTCTAGAATTGAGAGCGATAAGAAATAGGTATATAAGACGCACAGTCGCTTTATCTCTTTCCACAAAGTGGTCACTTTTGTGAGGATTGCTCAGTCCATTTCCAAGTCTATGTTCAAGTCAAAGAATATACACAGAACCACAAAGCACATTCTGTCTGGAGTTGAGCGATGAGCACTTTAAAAAATGAATGGTCTCTAACGTTTGATATGCAGTGAAGAGGTAGATTCTATGTTATTTATGGTATTTTTTAGTAGGTTGCAAATGTAGCGAGACTTATTTAGGACTTAATTTAGTTTACGTTAACAGTAAGAATCTTTTTAAGAGAAATTACCTCAAAACTGGTATCATTTGCTTTTAAAATGATATACCCTCCATGACAATATTAGAAAGAAATCAAGGATATCACTACAGAGAAAAAAACACTACTATTTTTATATTATTTCGAACGCATTTCACTCATTAACAAGAAAAACCTATTTATTTAACCAAGATCCTTTTTTGGGATTCTTCCATCATTCGCTTCAAATTTAAAATATAGAACTTATCAGTAAGAAACAGTAACCCACTTTTTGTGGTTAAAATTTAACTAGTTCATACGAGATGCCAGTTGCTACGTTAAAACTTACGTCTATTAATATATTCAAGTAATTATTATATTACAGGGTGTCTCAATAACAGTGAAATATTATTGAATGTAAAGACTATGAATATATAAAGCAGCGAGTTGCTAAACTGACAAAGATGTTAAGGAATCATAAACATACATATACACTCACTCCTGTAATCCCCAAAGGGGTAGGTAGAGGTGTGTTTTCGCCGAATTTATTACGGTCCTATAAAGTGATAGGGGCGAGCCTATCGCCATACCGGTCACAATTCCAGAATCCGGGCTGATACTAAGTATTTCTAAATAGAGAAACCCATTATCAGTTTAACCGACCCGGGTTCGAACCCGAGACCTCAGCACAGCAGTCTGAACGCATGCGCAATTACAATTGCGCCACCGAGATAGCGAGGCAAGCTAGGAAATCAATTGCAATATATAAAATAATGGCATAATTAACACAACATTCATAAATTACTCCAAAATGTTATGAAAGTAAAAAGAAACATTTAGAAATGATACTTAAGCTTAATTTGACTTATAAGGTAAAAGATAATAGCATAAAATACTTATACAATTTCCCTAAGTTACTCTAAAATAAAAAGACCATTATAGGTATAACAAGATAAAACAGTGGTTTACAGAAATCATAGACCACTTTAGTTATCGCGGCCTAAATATATAATGATAACATTCAGAAAATATATAATTGGAGCCACGGAAATCATAGATATTATTTATTTATACAATATATAGTCCTATATTAGAGTATTTCCCGCTAGTTTTGAAGAATATCGACGTTTAATCACTAGATATGCATCTGCGATGACAACTGTCGCATTACTTAATCTCCACACTGAAAAGACAAAATATATTAAAAATGGTTACTAAAATCATTGTTTTTTATAAAATAATAATACACATATGGAAATTTGAACCGTCCCGGGACACCGCGTCGTCTGGCAGATGTGAAACATCGAAATTATTTTGTAAAAGTAATGAGCAGAAAATGATAGTTTATGAAAGGAAATAAATATAGAACAATTAAAAACGGGTAAAGGGATATTGGGTTTTCATACATACATACATATACACTCACGCCTGTAATCCCCGAAGGGGTAGGCAGAGGTGTAACCAGTACACCCACTTTTCGCCGAATTTCGGTCCCATAATGTGATAGGGGGCGAGCCCATCGCCATACCGGGCACAAATTCCAGACTCCGGGCTAATACTGAGGAATTTCTAGATAGAAAAACCCAATATCACTTTACCTGACCCGGGGATCGAACCCGAGACCTCAGCACAGCAGTCGTAACGCATGCGCAATTACAACTGCGCCACCGAGGCAGTCTTGGGCATATTGGGTTTTCCTACTAAGAAATATTTTTTATCAGCCTGGAGTCTGTAATTGGGTCCAAAATTCAGCAAAAAGTGGGTGTACTGGTTACACCTCTGCCTAGCCCTTCGGAGATTACAGGCGTGAGTGTGGTTTTAAATAGTACTCCAAAAATAACGAAACTTTTTTGCTTATTTTACATGTTAAGTCTATCGCCATACCGAGTACAGATTCCAGACTCCGGGCTAATACTGAGGAATTTACTTTACACGACCCAGGGATAGAACTTCAGCACAGCAATCGTAACGCATGCGCAAACAACTGCGCCACCGAGACAGTCCAGTTTAGAACTATTTACTTAATAAGTACTTAAAAAATAAATGAAACCTACCACAACCAATTCACGGGCACTTCCTGTCCAACTGTCCCTTGCCGGCGTCATCATACTCCTGCGCGGAGATCCACATCTGCTGGAAGGAGCCGATGGAGGCGAGCACGGAGCCCCCGATCCAGGCGGCGAACCGTCTCTCTGCGTGCGCGGGCGCCGCGTGCGTCTTCAGCCGGTGCGAGGAGGGCGCTCGGGAGGCGAGCTCGCGCGCCACACGCTCCGGCCAGCCAGTGAGACATGCGCCTCCGCCCACGCACAACACGCCCGCCCACAGTGCGGGACGGGCGTCCGCGTCGCACGCACTGCACGCAGCGCACGCTGTCACAAGCAAATATTTATTTTATTTAACCAGTCACGTGTCAATGGTATGCCGGCGCGCCACAAATACTGGCAACACTCGCCGTTCTTACATACTATTATTAACTTTAATATTATAGAAATAAAGTTGATTTTGGCTTTTATGTATTACCACTACCTACTTTATTACTTTTTAATATGCTTTTTATACGCGAGTGGTTAAGTACACAATCCTTATCAGCGTGACACATACATAATTTATATATAAGTATCTTGTCTAGTACACTCTTGTTAATATTTTCTTTTCCGTTATTTATATACACCTATTGTCTCGTCTCTGCATCAGCCACAGATAGGCAGGTAGAGAATGCCTCCGGCATTAAGTCCGCCATTTACATATGTTGTGTGTATGAAGATTTAAATAAATACATACAATTACCACCACTTGTACCACCAAGTCGGCTTTCAAGTTGAATGAATGTTTTCATTCATTTCAGGTGGCCCGTCTGCTCGTCTGCCTATCGAGGCACTAACAAAAATCGGTCTTACCCAAGTGCGGTGCTGAGAGTGTACTCTCAAACAGTGTCTCTGTAAGCTTGAATCTCTCTGGACCGAAGTCCTGGTGGTATCCGCCGGGGAACTCGTAGTGGAGGCCGGGCACCGACGCCGCTGTTCGCTCGTCGTATGCAGTCTCTGATGCCTGTAATGGAAAACAACATTTCAAGAGGGAAAATAAATTGTCTCTATAAGCAAACTTTAGTCTCGAGAGACAGGGACTAACAAAAAGTAATCATATCATATTAATGATCATCGGGAATCACAACATTTTTGTTACCTGGTTAATATAACACTTGTATAATTTTAGATCATTTTTATTTAAAAAAAAAACACATTTTAATGAAAATTATAGCTATGCTAGCTATAAAAGCGTGATTTTTACTTTTCTTTAAGTATAATTTATTTAAATATACACCTCATTAGTAAAGCACTAATATTGGATGACTCAAAAATTTCATAGCATGGATTAATATTTTATTATTACCCCAATTAACCTAGCTATTGTGGGTAAAGTGTCATTACCTGTGCAACGCAGTGACAGAAGTCTTCATACTGCCGTTTCAGCATGTACTGTTGCCAGGAGTGCGTCAGTCCAGCGGGGAGCGTCTTCACAGTGTATCGGGGCCGCTCGCGTTCTCTTATCACTTCCTTACTCTAGAAAAATCATTTAGGAACTGAATTGACTGGCAAAATATTTGCAAAACATCTAACACAAGACATCTATAGAGCTATAAAATCACAAGGATTTATGGTCAGCGTCCATAAATACGCAGCAACAGTACTGTCTCACCTATTGCATTTCTGGGAATAAAATATACCAATAATTAAAATAAATATTATGAACTCATTTTTCAAGCAATTTCGATTCTGTTTTCAGTAAAGGGTTTCTTTTGCCTATCTCATTTGGTTGCATTTCGAATAATGTACAAAATGAAACACAGGAAACTACCCTAATAAGTCACTTAAAATCTATATGTATAAAAATCAATCGCCGTTCGTTAGTCTCGCTAAAACTCGAAAACGGCTTGACCGATTTGAAAATTTAAAAAAAAAATTGCATTGAAAATGACGATGCATTTTACATTTGCGAATTCGGTCCACAGGGAAGGCGGTTTATGGCAGCACAACGTCTGCTCCGGACCACTAGTGTAATATAATGATTGTCTACTCACCGCTATGCTGTATATGGGTAGCATCTGTACATGCATGTTTGTGAGCATGTGCTTGCCCTGCGCCACGAGGTGGTCACCGCCGATGGGAGACCGCGCGGCTGCGCTAACTAACGCGTACCTTCGATCATAAAAATATTTTTATAAGCAAGTGGGTCTTTTGATGACATACAAATCTACAGTGGTTTAATATAATTTGAGAAATGAATACTATTTTATGGACCATTGGCAATCAATGTGATGGTGCACCAAAACAGTGAACGAATTGACTTACTTGAGAGTTCTCTGAAAGAATGTTGGAGGTATGTGAAATCAACTAACGCATATTAGGCTAGTGCAGTAAGGCCTTACCCTTCTCATTAGAAGAGGTTACTAAGTTGTATGTACTATATAAAAGTGGGACCATATAATTCTAATACTAATATTAATTTCCGTTTCAAGTATAGAATTAAGACAATACTGAAATAATAGGATAAATAAAAAATATAGCAAATTCCAAGTTGAAAGAGTGATTTAATCTTACCCATCTATAACTGGCACAGCAGAGGTCTGACTTGCGCCTGCATCAATAACCAGTGCGGTAGACTTTCCATTAGCAAATGCTGCTAGTACCGCATTCTTGACCAGGAAGAAAGCTGGCGCTTGGTATTTTTCAAAGATCAGCTCGGCTAGTTTCTCCCTGGCTGGCCTGGAGGTCCACACTGCCTCTGTAAATAGTGCCGGATGATGTTCTGATGGAGATCTTATAACCTGGAAATAAAATTTTACATTTGACAAAATGAAAACAGATTTGCAATTTATTTTATTATATTGCAATTTATTTATTTAATTATTAAAAAATAGTAAAAAAAAGTAAAGATAGTGTAATGCTGGAAAAGGAAGGCAGAGAAATAAGCAGAGTGTCTCTGCTTATAAGTATAAGTAGAAGTGTCTATCAAGCCGAACCCATTTCACCAAAACTGTTAACTCGGTCCTTGAATAATATTCCGGAACCTGGACTAGGATAACTATCAACGGCGATAAGCTATCACACCTAAGAAAACATAAATGGAATTGGACATGTATATATAATACGAGGCAAAAAGAAACGGAGTAAATCCACCATACACCCGTACCCCAGAGACATAAACCGAAAAAGAGGAAGGCCATTCAAGCGATGGGTAGACAATATAAAAGATGTATCAGGAGGTACCTGGACTAGACCAGCACTGAACAGAGAACTGTGGAGACATTTGAGTGAGGCCTTTGCCATCAAAGGGCACACAGATAAGAGTTGTGGAGGCACATCAGCTATAATAAGTCACTAAGTTAATTCTGATCATATGTACAATAATCTGAATAAAAGGCTATTATTATTATTACACATGTAACTTTAGAAAAGTCAGAGGTGTATGCCATTTGGGTTTCGAACATACAACTTTCATCTTGACAGTCCATACTGCAACCACTAGGCTATCGCTGATAAACAGTGTATTCTGAAATAAATTATGCCATTTACTGATATCAAACACATCTATCTACATTACCTTAGAGTAGCAATAATCGAGCATCCTCTCAAATAGGTCCCAGTTGTCAATCTGTCCATCTTTCATGTATGTCTGGACCTCCATGTTTGGTCTCGGAACATGGAGTTCTGTCACATCTATATAGTATCTCAGATCACCGGTTTTTGATCCTAAAAATAAATATTGTAGAATAATATTTTTTTAGAAATAAACAAATAAATACAACAGTCACACACATAGTTCTGACCCCACACTAGGTAAATCTTTATCGTGGGTATCAAGAACTATGACGGACTATGGTCCCACAACACCCAGACCCAAACAAATATCTGTCTGTTACACTAACATTTTGTTTTGTTTTGGTATGAGAATCAAACCCACAGCCTCTCGTTTCATAGCCAGCTAATCGCCCACTGCACCACAGAGGCTGTGAAATGTCTATTGTGCTTAAATTCTTTGTTAGTGATATTTGTTTTGGTATTCCATAACTGGTTAACTAGGTTTGATTCCTGATTTAGATAAAAATGGGTTCCTGGATCGCAGGATAGGAATGCATCATGTAGAATCAAGTGGTAGAGTAAATCATTTACCACCAACAATTAATCTATCACTTGTTTCAACAATTATTTTCAATAGATGTCCTTTGGTGGATTAATATTTAGACCCCGTGGTAGTTTTTAAATATGTGAAGTTTCTTGACCCATGGTCCCTCGAAGTTCCTTTCAAAATATCATGAGTATCTAGTAAAAATAAAGACAAATTCTTTCTGTAGCATGGTTATGCTGGGAGATTGGGCGCCATAGATTATGTCATTATGGATTTCACCTTAAAAATATTTATTGATGATATGAAAGCGAGTATACTTGTACATCGCGTGACGGATGACCGATTTAGAAGGTAGTGCAGGTACGATGCCTTTGATGATTGCAGTCAGAAATTTGATACCGAAGGTGTAAATGTAACGTTGGTTAAGTTATTTTTTATACTGTTTCTCAGTAATAACATACCGCTTTGTGTGACGTTGCCATCAGGCAACTTCTCCTCGGGCTCTGGGATGTGAGTTGCCGGTCCCACGCCGACGACCGCAGGGATATCGGCTTTCGGAGTATCCTCCTGAGCATAGCCAACGCGTAGAGAATGATGTCCAGGATCAAACACTAGCGCTCCTATCTCGTCGCCGCCGTATAGCATTCCGTTCGGACCACTCATAATATAATTTTAAATGATTTTGTTCGTTTTTAATAATAGTCCAATGATTCGCGTTTTGTAATTTTGTCGCGTTTGTTGATTATTTGTTTGTTTTATATTTTACGGTTATGCACAGACGAAGATAACAAAATCATACAGCCTAATTTTAGAGCGTGTTCGGAAGTTGATTCACAGTATTTAATTTCGTTCTACATTATAAAATATTTTTCCGTACAGCTATGTATACATAAAATTCGTGGTATGTTTAATTTAAATAAACTAGATGACTCGTGCGAATACTTCGCACTGATAGTGAAAAGTATTAGTAATGTAAACAATACAAAAAAAATATTGTACTATCAACAGATGGCGCTGTAAATTTTTCACCCTTTTTTGCAAAACCTCTACCTTTAAAGCATTTGTCGAATATTTGACGCTATTTTTCGATAATAGCGGCAAACATAAGCTTTAAAATGATGTTTGAATCATTAAATTTGATGCAGAATTATGGATTTTATGCCATTCGGACATAAAAACACCTTTGAGATATTACAATAAACAAAGTGGAGACAGCATTTTCAGTAAATGAGTCTCTATCTCATCTTTGCATGCGGCCGCACCGTTTTATCATCTTCATGCATATTAGTGAAAAAGACGAGTAGGTACTGATTAAATTAATTATACGTGATCACATTCATTCATTATGAATCATACAATGTTAGATAAGTGAACAAGTCACAGTATAATGTTAATAGATGTATACCTATCGTATACCTAACCATAAATTCTTTGGTATATTTATTTATTTCAGACATATTTTGTATGGCTGATGGGCATTCCCCTTTCGTTCCATATTTTTTTGATATAAAATAATATAAATAATAATACTAGCCCTGTATTAAACATTGTCCCACTGCTGGGCAGGGGCTTCCTCTACTAATGAGAGGGGTTAGGCCTTAGTCCACCACGCTGGCCTAATGCGGATTGGTAGACTTCACATGCCTTCGAACTTCTTATTAGAAAATCTCAGGTATGCAGGTTTCCTCACGATGTTTTCCTTCACCGTTAAAGCAAGCGATAATTAATAATTAATACATACATAACTTTAGAAAAGTCAGAGGTGTATGCCACTTGGGTTTCGAACATACGACTTTCGTCTTGACAGTCCGTACCGCAACCAACTAGGCTATCGCTGCTTTTTTCTTTTTTTGATAACAAAATCGAATTTATTTAGCAGGGGTCTGCTCTACTAATGAGAGAAGTTACGCGTTAGTTCACTGGCTTACTTCTACTGGCCTGATAGACTTCATATACCTTTCTAATACTTATAGAAAATTCTTAGGTTTCCTCATGATGTTTTCATTCGCCGATCACTAATGATAAAAAAAACTCAAAGATCTGACAGTGCAGTTTATTACAACACAAACTAACATATATACCAAACACCAATACACAAATTTTCTATTTTGTTGTACATTAAAAATATCACATAAAATATTTACGTACCTACATATGAAGACAATCCATTGAGATACATTATAGCTGATATACTATTTTGTAGCCTGTACCTACTGTTTAGGCAGCCTGCTACCATGCAAAGCCTTAGTGGGCAAGTACATCGTAGTTTATAAAAATATAGTTTACATTAGTTATAAGTATTGATTTTATTGACACCATAGACATATAGAATCGATCAAGCGCTCTCTATCCAGCTATTAAGTGAATACGGGCAAAAAATATGAGAGAGATAAATCGAACGTGCGGCCAGCAGTTTTCTTTTTCTAGAATTTTGATTGGGCTATGCGACAGACTTGCCGGAGCGAAAAGAAATAGATATTGGCCGCACAGTCGCTTTGTCTCTTTCTACAAAGTGGTACATTTTGTTAGGATATTGATCAGTCCATTTCTCTATGTCTATGATTGACATCTCTATGTCCGAGGGCGAATATGTCTAAAAGATTTTATGTGCATTTAAAAATGGACCCAAGGTATGTTAAATTGTTATTAATTTCATATAAGCAGCAATAGTTTCTTGTAATACACATATAATAACTTAGTCATTCTGAAGTTATACATCTCTAGTCTCCTTGTTATAATTAAGTTAAACAATAAATGTGACGCCGCTTGTGAATAACGTCACTGGCTAAGTTAAATTATTTAATGAATAAATCATTATTTATATGGAATGCATTTCCCTTAAAATGAAGCAGAATTTATTGATACATTGGTTTTATCCTGACACGGCAAAGTGACCACACTGCATCTGATGATAAGCGTAGTGCCGTCCTGTTGACATTATAATGAGTAGGTACATGTATAAAATTAATCAGAAATATATATTAGCTGTATGTTATTCTTTATTTCAGACTCCTAGTGCTTGTAGACTTCTTTTTTTTTAATTCATAAGGACAACAATTTGAAATCTTAGGAATTAAATTTGGCAGTACGCTCTACAAGAATCTTCCCCTTATCAGGCACAAATATTAATAAGAATTAGGAATTACTAAAATTATCGAACGCACAATAATTAGCTACGTATATTTACATTTAAGCATTTATTGTTCTATTATATTTAAAGGATGAACCATTAAATGAAATTAAAAGATTTTGTGTGACGAATTAATGCGTTAATTTAATTATATAAACACATAACAACTGCATCTAGCCCTACCTCAGCTCTCTATAAGCTGTACATTTTTCATTAGATTTCAGTTTTCATTGCATTAATTCATGTAGCAGCCATTTTTGCATAAACCTTTATTAAATAATTTTCTCTTTTAAGATTCATCCCTCAAAAGCACAAGACAAAGAAATCACGCAGATAGATATAAATATAGGAACTGCACAAAAGGCTAAGGATTTTTAAGGAATTTTATATAAAATACTTATCAAATTATTGTATCTAGGCAATTGGAATTAGTCATGTTATATCGAAAACTTCGTCAATGGAATATTCATGGTTTGGATCATTATTTAATAATTTTTCACGCACAAAGTAAAGACTCCGTGCTAAGTTATTATGGCGAATTATTTTATTCAATGACGAATTAAATTATTAGATTTTTTCGTCATTGATTTTATTAAAGCAAGACACACAGGGCTGAATGATCTCAAATTCCTTTGCTCGATTATCAATAAAAAATAACATTTGATTGTGAAGTATAGTTCGCGACAGGTCGACATGGCAATCGGAGTATGAGGTGAGGCGCGGGGGAGGGGTCACCCAGAATACCCGCATATCGCCCGCGCCGTATTAGTCGTAGCGCTGCACGAGCACGAGTTGGAATCGACCGCGTTTATCGATATCGATCTCGCTCACATTGTTCTTTGTCGTTGTGTATTAAAATGACAGCGGTCGCTTCCTCGTCGCGTGTTAAAACTAAAAAACAATTCTTAAGCACGAGAACTAATATGAAAAGTATTAGAAAATTGTGACATTGAACGAAAAGATAACTAATATAATTACCCTGTCAATCAGACATTGGATATGGCTGCGTTTTACACCGGCTTTTTAGAACTTTGCCCAGAATACAATCCGAATCGAAATTAGCAGGACCCAATAAACAATTAAAATCGCCCATAATTGATATTGATGAATAAAATATTATTATAATATATTTTACTTACAATAAACCCTATTTAATTTATTTTCGTCTTATTTTCTTGCATTGCAATAAAATAAATATCGATATAAACTACCTGCTACATTTTGCCACATCACTAGAAAATTGCCATGTCGAGCTGTCGCCTACTATAGTTCCTTCCCTTCTTCTCTTGTTCTCGGGCTTTTATATTATTATTCTTTCTATATAATTTTCTACGATGTTTTCGATTTAATGTTATATTTATTATAATACGGATATATCTACCTGTATAGAATATTTATCTCTCGACAATTACTAATTTTAATAGGTATTTTTGAGCTTAATAAATAAAATAAAATATTTACCACGTTTGAAAATACAAGGTATAAAAATTCTAGAATTGTATAGAATGAGTTCGATATTTGCTTAGAAAGATACTGTGTAGTGCGACATAAAGTCTATATTCGAATATTAAAATGGTTTTAAGTTAAATTCTAATACATTGTTATCTAAATTAAAAATAAAATTTTCCGATAAAAATATATACCATTCCATATGAAAAAACCTAATTCCCTATGCCCACTGTTCTTAGTTCCTTTTAATATGGCATAATAAAAACAATATTTTAGTTTACGTAGGTATATCCCTAGTGATTCAGATAATGAAAGCACTAATTAATATTAGGTCTTTACCTATGAAATTATTTAGCTAACACCGATTATTATCCTAGTGTTGCCTATAATAATTGATTACGTAATGTTTTGGTAAAAAAGATTTCACAGCATATCGATTGTAGTTTTTAATACAATAATATTATTTTATAGTAAAATATATTTGTAGTGAAACTGTTTTGTAGTGTACTAAAGTACATTCACCATCATTAACTATGGGCCAGAACACAATAGTAGTAATAGATTAAAGGTGTGAGTGTGTACGTATAAACTAAAAACAAAATTACCTACGCCGCATTAGATAAAAGCATGCAACGTTAGGCAGCGGCTTTGCTGTGCCCTGGCATTGCAGAAGTCTATGGGCGGCGGTGACTACTTACCATCAGGTGGCCCTCGTCTGCCTGACAAGGCACTAAAAAAAAGTATGAAAAGGGGAATATTTTTTTTGTATTGTGATAACCTGTCAATGTTAATGCTATTTTTTACTTGATTGAAGTCCTGTTGTTTCAACAACAGTCACAGACTATTGGTAATTTTTTTATAGTTACATATAACGTCATGACACAGTCCCTGCTAAAGCCGCATTAACTATTGTGACTATTTGTTAATAGACAGTAGTCAAGTCTAACAAATGCTGGTATAACGCGATGATCAAGTATTTGGCTATGGAAAAAAGTGAAGCAACATAATCTAACACCAGTAATTTATATTGAATATTTATTGTAATTTCTATAAGTCATAGTCATTTTGTTTTTCCGAACTCCGTTGTTTTGTTTCGATTTACAGGATAAACACCCGTATATGAACGTTCGGAACCAATTAATGTTTACACAATCGCTATTTACATCTTTACATTTACGCACAGAATTATCTCCATTCAAATTCACTTAATTAAAAACAAGACAACACATCAGTCTTACATAGAACCGTTAAGAGGCCGTAAGGTCTATCATACCAGACACAAAGCTAAAAGCTTTGCTAAAGAATTTTTTAAACTTAAACTTACTAAAGTTTACACAGATTAATCAATATTTCGTATGAGATTTCAGAATGCATCAACACTAGTTAAAATTTTTGTTGGTTTTATTTTCCTATAACAAAATACCTTTTTAGAAATTGACAAATTTAAAACTAAACTGTAGCAGTAAAGTTCACATTATGACAATACAAGTGGGTCGTTTGGACATCGGCCAGACATAAATTAGAAATGTCTGAACTTTCGGATCTGTTTGCTTACTATTTAATAAATACGCAAGAGCATTGTATAAAGGACCAGTGTGTCCCTTATACACTGTTCCATACAAAGCGCGACCCCGTTGACAATGACTTTGTCTGGACTGATCGCTCGATGAGTCAACTTCTAAGTCATGGTGAAACCAGATATATTGAAATAACCGCATGAATATTAAAATAAGTATTTCTTCATTCATTAAATAAATTTTATTGCAGGGACGTCCAGTTTTAAAATTTAAATTAAGTGATTTCTTTCACTTTACTATAAAATACTGCGTACACCAAAACAAACAATTATGATTACTGAATCATTTTTTTTATCGTTGTACGAAATGTGACCACACTGCACCTAATGGTAAACGCAGTGACGTTCAGTTATAGTATCAATATATCTCTCGCTACTCAACACAATCATGCCGGCTTGCTGTGTAGCTTCTTCACACCACGTCATGGGCAAGGAGGTGAAGAAACGGTCGAGGGTCTTGTGTCAGAGTACTTAGAAGGCCGCAAAACGGCCAAACATCGTACCCCAACTCTAGACCCCGACAAAAACGGCTGTACACTATTCCAATAGACAGCCGTTGAGAAAAAGGTGGAAATTAAATTCTACTTAATTACGGATATAGGGTGTTGCAGGAATTTGGGTTCAATATTTGTACGACATACAGGGGGTGGTTTGAAATTAATTAGCAAAGTAAATAACAATAAACTACATTATTTCTAAGTACTTTGAAAATTGTATAATATTTATCTTTATTTATGGCAAGAGATAATATTGGCTGTAGCTGCATAAGGTATTATTGAAATGTGTGAGGAGTTTTCATAGTGCTAAAATTAAGATGAAATAAACAAATTTACAATAAGGTATCAAAAGATTTGAAAATAACCTTTAAATGTATGGATGACCAATTTTTACAGCTTATGTAAAATGCCACATTACTTATAATTATTACACACTTATTTAACACAGTAAAAAAATAATCTTACCATGCTTTCACTTGACGTAAAAGATTTATCTAAAAAGAAGTTTAAATGCCATCATTATTTAGATTTGGTAATGATTATCTATCCCCATTTTTTTAATATAAATAAAATAACTATATTTAGTATATTAATTTATAAATAGATCAAGACTGTAAGAGTAGCTTTAAAAATTACCAAATCTAAACCGTTTCTGACAATGTTTTGTTAAATAATAGCTGTGTTCCTTTTTAAACCTTTCAGCCTCTCTTCTCTCTCTTTCCCACAGAGCGGTAAAAAAATATTGAGATTTACAGAACAGTAGAAAAACTGCAAAATATTGCAGAAACTTGTGTAGAGCAGTGGCGGATTAAGGTGATAGAGCGGGGGTCAGTGTCCAAACGGGTTTATAAGGACATTTAATTTTATTAATCAGACTAATCTTCTAAAAAATGAGTATCATTCGAGTAATACGATCCAGTTTTGGAGCCGTCAATTTCCTAGTTCATCTGTATTAAAGATCATCCACATCTAATCCGCCACTAGACCCAACCCTTCACTGTATCTGGCATCCGAAGCTGATGGCGCCAAAGAGCGGTGCGGCTCCTAAACCCCCATCGCCGTCTGCTATTCCTGCCAAGTACTTGGCGCCAGTACAATCGCGACAAGTGCAGCTCTCTGTCAGTGTGCACAGTCCACGGGCGGTCGCAATGGCTTCCCATTTGATCTGCTCGTCTAGAGTTCCACTTCTGCGCAGAAGATTCTGTGAGGGGGGAATTAAATCGCAATAATTATTCACCCAATTCAATTATCAATTCACAGATAGTCCTTTTTTTTTTTTTTTAGATAGTCCTGACCTTTACATTAGGTCGTACCGGTATTCCACAACACTCAAACCCGAAACAAATATTTGTGAATGAGATAAACATTCGTCTCGATGGACGTCTACTCAAGAATCCATACTTCCATACTAATACTATAAATGCGAAAGTAACTCTGTTTGTTTGTTTGTTTGTTACCTCTTCACGACTAAACGGCTGAACGGATTGTAATGAAATTTGGTAAGGGAATAGATTATATCCTGGAGAAGGACATAGGCTATCTTTTTTCTCAAGAAACAACCTTGAAAGGGGTCAAATAGGAGTTCAAAAATTGTATGGAAAATCCATAATTCCTCAACTTAGGGATCTGTAAATTCATATTTAGTCTTTTGGTAGGAAATAAAGAAATACGTGTTTCAACATTTTTGAAAAATCATCCCTAAAAGGGGCAATCGCTACAGATGCCTCAGTGCAGAAGACAACTGCTTGGATTGTATACTTCTGCTCCCGAATATAACCTCCACGCAGGCGGAGCCGCGAGCAACAGCTAGTATAGGTATATAGGTAAGTACTCTTATGAAGCTAATAGATTTTCAAACAATAAGGACACTTTTTATGGGTCCGTTTTACGTATTTTCGTAACTACGGATGAAGTGACGGGTAGCGAAAAACCCGTTATAGAGTCACAATAATTGTCAACGTCTATTGATATTTAAAAAAAATTACATAATCTCAGGCATGTACTCGGAAGAAAGCAGGCAGAGATGTAATTAGTACATCCATGGATCATCAATTTGACAGGATTCCACCAGTGGAACTAACATCCTACGCAGCAGCTTTTCATTGACTCTCGCGTTACTTAACCAATCAACTCACCTGCATAACCTCCACGTTGCTCGCTTGCCACATGCCGAAATCCCGGAGCAGCTTCTCCTCCTTGGACCTGGTCTTCTTCTTCTTCAGCGTGCCGCAGTAGACCGACATCTCGCTGGGTGATATAGATGTCTCGTCGAAGAGTATAGAATTAGCATCGTATGTGGTAGACGCATCGTCGATCTCCTTCGGTAGCACCACTTTGTATGAATTATAATCTTCTGGCAACGTGGATGTGGAAGTCTCGTCGGGTGACGGGTGGTTCTTTAGAATGTGGTAATTGACCTGTCAGATATGTTAAAATACACGTGTAGCCAGTGACAAATGATAGTGGTGGCTCTAGCAAATTTTTTTGCAGATGCGAGATCTCAAAGTAGTGTACTTAAATTCAAAACCTTAATCATAATATACTATGCAGTTGCTTGTCTATGATTAAAATAATAACTATACCTAACCTCTAACCTAAACAACTGCCTAACCCTTATATCTGGGCAGAAGACCTAAGTCCACCAGTGGACCTGTATAATACAATACAATATGGCTTTCGCTATAATCGCTCAACCGGTGACCATCAAGTGTATCTCACACACCGATGGGCTTCAGCCATTGAGAGTCACGGTGAGGCATTGGCAGTAAGCCTAGACATAGCGAAGGCGTGCGATCGGCTCTTGCACCGGGGTCTTCTAAAGATAGATAAATAGTATAAGATAGACCTAGCAAATATCTAGGTGTATTTGCAGGGCAAGTACAGTGTAGTCTATCGTACTTGACAGAGCAGCTGTTCTGCTCATTCATTTGATTTTACCCCTCCCCCAATGATGGCGGCCGGCGCAGTCGCACTTCCACTGTTAATTCAGGAGTTGTGATGATATTTAATTTATATAAATAACACCCAACAGTCACACACAAAGCTCCGACCCAACACTAAGATACAAGTCTTCTGTTGTGGGTATCAGGGACTACGAGAGACTTTCGGTTTCACAACACCCAGACCCCAGACACAAATATCTGTGTCACACAAACATTTATCCCGGTGTGGGAATCGAACCCACGGCCTCTCGTTTCACAGCTGGCTACTCGCCAACTGCGCCACGGAGGCTGTAAATTTAATTTATATCCGATTTATAATAAGGTACGGGGATATAAATTCGCGGCCTCTCGTTTCATTTTATTACAATATAAAAATACATTTTCGATAATAATATATGTTATGGTAGTGTATGTAATATATACCGATATTTAGTTTGTGTAGTATATTATAGTATGAAGTATGTATGTTATGTCTATGTATTTTGCTGAAAGAAAGAAAGAAGAAAGACTTTTGTTTCTCTTCACATCGAATCCATGTAAAGGTTGTCTGGTAAAGATCGCAGTTAGCGATAAGACCGCCGTTTGTACATTCTATTTTAAGTTTATTGCAATGTACTGTTAATATCTGTATTCTGGTGTACAATAAAGCATAAATAAATAAATATGTTTAGTGGTTCTGTGTTTCATTGAACTGGTCAATATCTTGATCTACCATTTTGATTACCTGTGCTTCATCTACAGTGCTGCTCTCGCTGGGACGTCGTATCGGAGTTAGCGCTCGTGATGGACCCTAAGAATGTAAAATTTTGGTAATTCATACTTTCCTATTTGTCATTTAGTATTAAAGGCCCACATCCCCTGTTCTCTTTCATTCCTTATTCCATTTTTTTATCTGACCATGATTCTTTTTAGTGTTACGGGTATTCATAGGCTCTGGAAATTCGAAACCATGGGGTGTTCAGCTTATTTGTTTATCATCTGCTATAATAACATTTTAGAATATCTTTACAATTGTGTACATAAAAAAAGCCATTATATCGATAGTCGAGTTCAAAACCAGTCCAAATGACATACACGTCTGGCTTTTCGATATTACGTCTGTATTTATTGCTAAATATCTCGTAAGGAAAACAAGTGGGGAAACCTGCATACCTGTGAATTCTGCATGAGAATTTCAACGGTACGTGAAGTTTACCAACCCGCATTAATCCAGTGTCGTGGACTAAGGCCGAACCTCTATCTGTGCAGTAGACCCGAGTCCATCAGTGGAGCTACATAATACAGGGCTGATATTGTAAATCTAAAAGTATGGCTTTTTAGAATAGAAAAAACAAACGAGGGTGTTGGTCACTAAAAAAAAAGTTTTCCTGGCACGGCATGGTGACCACACTGCACCTGATGGTAAGCGAGTCCAATTAGAGTATCGAGTAGTGAAAGACAATCTACGCCTTGCTACTCAACACAATCATGCCTGCCTACTCCATCACACTACACCATGGACAAGAAGGTGAAGAAGAGGTCGAAGGTCTAGTGTCAGAGTACTCAGAAGGCCACAAAACGGCCAAACATCGTACCCCAACTCTAGACCACCGACAAAAACCGGATAAGGTACACTGGATGATGAATGAGACACACATGCGTGTGCTACTATGGCGGGGTTTACACCCTGTGTACGGTGGTCGCTATCCGGGCAGATATAAATATCCTGCCACCAGCAATAAGTGATCAATATTGCCTATAAACATCCGCCATGCATGATACATCGGGGTATCCTTTAAAATAACAAACGTAGAAAGACACCGTACTAAGAATCCAAATATAGAATCCTAAGTTAGTAAGTCAATTTTATATAGCAATAATAATAAAAAGTTAGACCAAGTACTAAAGGAAAAAATAAAAGCTCTTAGCACGTCATCATAATTTAGTTCGAATGAACCGTGAAAGTGGTGTTTATTGCCTTTATATGGTGAACTAGGGACATATTATTTAGTACTAGGTTTTGCCCCCAGCACCGCCTGTGTGAAAGTGTCGATTAGCTAGGGAGAAACTATTTGGTGTATAGCTAAAAGTATTAATGCGAAAAAATTAATATGAAATGGATAAATTGTTATTAAGCTTATTTCAATACAATGCTCAAAACTTCATTCTAATCCATTTAGCTTGCAGGAGATACTATATGGTGTTAGTTGGCGTAAAAAAATAAGATAGAAAGCAAAATTCGGATTAATTAAATAAGTTAATTCCAATGAAATGTATTTAATACTAAATATAGTGTGTTTTAGCTCTACCAGTTTGGAATGCAGTTCTGCTATAGAAGAATGCGCAGTAAGCCCAGCGCTGCTCTTTTCAATAATAAATGGAAATAAAGTAACATTAAAAAAATATATTTAGTTAGGCCTAGGTCAAAATCTAGTTTCCTCAGCATATAAAGGTCCTTACACTTACATCATCATCACTGTCTGCATCAGGAGTAAGTTCTGGCAGCGCTCGCTCTTCTGTTATGCCTTTGCTGGTGGAAGGTACCGGAGACTGCGGCGTGCCCACTGCAACAATACAACCTCTGCCCAATCTCAAACTAATCAAATGTATTCATAACCTTTACCTTGATTAAATAATAAGATTTACCTTGCTGATTATACCCAGAGGAACGAAGGGATATTGCTGGCTTTTGCTATGAATGTAGCGAATGGAACAGTTGATTGTGCGGAGCTCTTAGGATATATTCAATTGCGCACGAACACAGCTGTATTTCGTAGTCCTAGCCTTTTGTATGTACCGTTGATGAGGACGATATAGGCGAAACTCATTTATATTAAGGGCAAGCAAACTCTTCAATTACATGTTAGCAAATATTTATAGTGATCATAGCAATAAAACTACTGATTTAGATTTGTTTAGTACATCAACAATATGTCTTAAACGGTCATTGAGCGACAAATACTTTGAAAAACTTTGTTAAAGCATAACTTTAACTGGTTCGCTATTTGTTGACACAATACTGTTATATTTAAAATATGCATATACTATTAGTGGAAACTTCTAATTAGCATTTAGTTACCTAATCTCATATTATACGTGTATTAACTGTCAGTTTGTCAAAAATACTAAAAATAAAATAATATAACAGTACAAAGGGTAACTGACGCTAGTTTTTCTTTATCTATAATCAAAATGACTATGAATGTTTAATTAAATACTATTTTCAACAAAACTTAAATATTTTTTTTTATTCTGGCGCGGCAAAGTGACCACACTGCACCTGATGGTAAGCGCAGTGCCGTCCAGATAGAGTATCAAGTAGCGAGAGACAGTCTATCCCCCGCTACTCAACACAATCATGCCGGCCTGCTGTTTAGCTTCTTCACATTACGCCTAAAGGACCCAGGATCATAGGAAGGAGGGAACACGGTAGCTGGCAAACTGTTCCACAGCTTGATGGTGCGGCAAAAATACGAGTTTGCGAACCTCTTGGTTCGGGCCGGGGTAGTAGACACCACGAAGCTGTGGCTCCGCAAGCTAGTACGCGTGGTTCTGGTATGGAAGGGAGAGGATGGGATAAGATCAAACAATTCTTCAGAGCATTCGCCATGATACAGACGGTAGAACACGCTAAGCGAGGAAATATTCCTACGCAGCTGTAGCGGCTCCAGGCTGTTACTCACGTCTGCATCATTCACAATGCGGATGGCCCGCCGCTGCAACCCATTCAAGGCATCGAGAAGGTACCTTGCGGAACCGTCCCAGAGGTGCGAGCAGTATTCCATTCCCGGCCGCACCTGCGCTTTATATAAGTGGTAGAGCTGACCAGGCGTGAAAAACCGCCGCACCCTGTTCAGGATTCCGACCCTGCGTGAAGTGGCGGATATTACGCCCTCGATGTGACTCCTTGGATTAAGATCGCAGCGGATATCCATACCTAGGACACTAAGGTCATTCCGCATTGCGAGTGGAACACCCTGAAGAACGGGGATTGGTGAAAACGGAGACTTCTTGCACGAGAACGCGCACATCTGGGTTTTCTTGGCATTAAACTCAACCCGATTCCTGGTACCCCATGATGAGATGATATCCAAGGTCTGGTTGAGCTCAACGACAAGATCCTCTCGTCTCCTCTCAGTATCCGCCCGGCAACCAGGAGGCTTGCTGCTATAACGCCCATGAACCGTGCTGTCGTCTGTATAGCAATGAATGTTGCCAAGCGACAACATATCATTGATATGCAGAAGAAACAAGGTGGGCGAAATCACAGAACCTTGTGGTACTCCGGCATTTACTGACATGAGCTGCGAAGCGTGTCCATCAACGAGGACACGCATTCTACGCTCATGCAGAAAGCCGGAAATCCACTTGCACAGGTTGTCGGGCAGACCGTATGCCGGGAGCTTGGAGAGAAGGCCACGATGCCAGACCCTATCAAATGCCTTGGCTATGTCGAGACTCACAGCCAGAGCCTCGCCATGCTTGTCAATCGCTTCCCCCCAGTGATGTAATACGAACGCTAGAAGATCACCCGTTGATCGGTTATGACGGAAACCGTATTGGCGGTCATTGATCAACGAGTGATCCTCTAGGTAGCGAACTAATTGGCTGTTTATCAGTCGCTCCATGACTTTACACATCACTGAGGTTATGGCGATTGGGCGATAATTGTTAGGGTCTGACCTATCACCCTTTTTGGGGATCGGCTGCACATTAGCCTCCCTCCAAGATTCAGGCACAATACCTGAGAGGTAGGACGATCGGTATAGGCGTGTCAGTACAGGAGACAACTGCACTTAACACTTTTTAAGTACAAGCGCTGGGATACCATCAGGACCACTAGCCTTCCGGACGTCGAGAGACTGCAGCTCACGCCGCACATCACAATGCCTGATACGGATATCAGGCATTGTGTGACCGCAACCGGGCAGCGTAGTTGGTAAATGAGCATTGCAGTCCTCGAGTCTCGAATTAGCCGCGAAGAGGTTTATTTATTTATTTATTTAAATATTTACAATTGTGGACTTACAGCTAAGCCAAAACGCTCACAATGTTAGACTATATTAAGAAAAAAAAAAAAACAATTACAAATTACTTAAATGAAATATGGCATACTTATATAAACATTTGATGGGATCAAAATGTATATCGGCAATTTCAATCTCATTTAGAAAGGAGTTTCTTACTCTGACAGCTCTCGCTGTAGGTGCATTGTTAGCATATCGGGTGCGCAAGTCGTCAGACGACAACAGCTGGTGCCGGCGACGCTGACCAGCGCGAGTATAGTTCCGCGGGACATAATAGTTCAGTCGCGACAGAACACACGAGTTATCCACTTGATTACGCATTAACATAATGTAATGTATAATCAGTAGAAGCTTGCGCCTGAGCTTTAGCGTAAGAAGCCCCACCATGCCAGAGACGAATAAAGATGGGAAAACAAAGGGGTAATAACCGTAGATCCTCTTGTAGAGATACCTGGCGAATTTACGCTGGACTCTTTCTATCATAAGAGTATATTTTCCCTCTTTCGGATCCCAAATCACAGCACCAAATTCAAGCACACTACGTACATACGCGTTGTATAGTAATATAGGTGTACTTATATCTCTAAACTGAGTGGCAGTTCGAGTTACAAATCCCATAGTTTTATTTGCTTTTTTGCAAATGGCGGTAATGTGATCATCAAACCGCAGCTTACTATCCATGAGGATACCTAAATCCCGGATCTTGTCTACCCTCTGCAGAGTGTTTCCGTATAGACTATACAATTGATTTGCCGGTTCACGAGATCTGGTGTAAGTGATTACCTTGCATTTGGTGATATTGAATTTCATGTTATTAACGGTAGCCCAATTAGCCACAGCGTCAATATCTCGCTGAAAGTCCGCATTGTCCAAAGGACCTCCGATCCCAAGAAAGAGCTTCATGTCATCGGCAAACATCAAGCATTTGGTCGATGACAAGACTTTCGGAAGATCATCAAACATCAACAAAAATAGAGTTGGTCCTAATGTAGATCCCTGACTTACGCCCGATCTAGTATAATAATCTTCCGAAAGAAATTTACCCAGTTGTACGTACTGCCTTCGATCTCTCAGGTAGTTAGAAAAAAATTTCAGCAGGTGCGGGGTAAAGCCAAAACGTGATAATTTAGAGAGAAGGATGTCATTATCTACTACGTCAAATGCTTTTTCCAAGTCAAAATATGCAGTATCTACACGTTTACCAGCGTCCATTTCAGCTAACACATAATCAACGAACACAACATGATTTGTTCTAGTAGAGCGCGCACAGCGAAAGCCATGTTGAGAATTGCTGAAGCGGTGACATATTTGGGCTGTGACACACCGGTTTACTATAGACTCAAATACTTTGCCAAAAATGGAGAGAATCGCAATCGGCCTCTGCGCTTCAACATCATTCGAAGATCCGCTTTTAGGTACTGGAGTTACTCTACTGACTTTCCATCTAGTGGGATAAACGGTGCTTTGCAGAGAAAGGTTAAAAATATGTAATAGAGGAGACTCCAGCGAACGAAGACAATCCTTGACCAAAAATCCAGGTATTCCATCAGGACCCACAGCTGAAAATGCATATAGTTTCTTGACGGCTAGTTGCAGATCACGCGAAGAAACGCAGTTCAATGCTACAAGTGGGACGTTGGGGCATTCGGAAGCCATCGACTCTGCAGCTTCAGCATCTAGCTTTGGAACAACCTTCAAGAAAACGGAGCTAAAATAATTTGCAAATGAATCTACAGCTTCTTGCCCTATAACTGTGTTATTCTTATATGTATATTCACACAGCTGTTTCATTTGGTTGCGTTTACTTTTGACGTGGGTGGCAACTGGGTGGTACATAAACCACACCCACAAGTAGGCTAATGTTTTTCCACGTTATTATTGCAAATAATAGTTCCTGATCATGACTTAAGGTATTTGGTACATCTGTGACCAATTTAACAGCGAAACAGTCCTTAACCGCTAGTAGTACACCTCCCCACCCTGTGTCTCCCGCACGGTCTTTACGCAACACTGTGAAACCTGGAGGGAATAGTTCAGCGTCGCACACTGAACTTGTAAGAAACGTTTCAGTCAGGGCAATGACTTCTGAAGTACTGGAACTTATTATATTATTCTGGAACGCAGTTGTTTTGGTTCGTAGTCCTCTGCCGTTTTGATAGAAAATATTTATTTCCTTAGAGTTCGTTTGACGATTGCCGCTTTTCTCGGGTGCTGGCACGAAAGTTCTGCCTCCAGGGCTTGATGCATACATCCTCGGGCCAGTTCTCAGTTTGCCAGTAAATCGGCCTTCTCCTGCGAGCTATGGGCTAGTGTTCCATTACGATATCTCAGCGGTGGCAGCGAAGGGCGACAGAAAATAGATTGGACGGCCTTAGCCAAGCTCCAATAAGCACGACTGCTTGTTGGGTTATCGGCCAAAGCACATCCAATCTTGGAGACGCGCTGGGCAACCGCTTTAACATACGCCCTCTTGCAGACCTTGGCAGCACGGTTATAGGCTGCTTTGAGTGACTTGAGGTTGCGACTTGTTGACGGTTGTTGACTTGCGGTTGTTGGTTGTTCCTTCGTAGCGCGACCCCCGATCCAAGCACGATACGCCGCCTGTTTCTTGCAAACAGCATCGGCGCAAGCACGATTGAACCAGGAGCGTCCTCGGCCCTTGCCTTCGATCTCAGAGGAAGGAATGTAATATTCCATTCCTATTCTGATCTCGCAAGCAATGGCGTCAGCACTCGCTGAAGGATCCTTTCCATCAAAGCAGCGCTGCCGCCAAGGGATGGATGCGATGTAATCCCGTATACCATCGTCTGTCGCCTGGCTAATATAATTAAATAGCCGAGTTGTCTCTACGTCCCCGTCGTGTGACCTGTAAAGGCACACGTAAACCCGACTCTGGGAGCCGAGGTCGACGTGTACCCACAGGGTGGAGAAGGAGGGGTCCTCCATGCAGCGCAGACGGCGACAGCAGACGTCCGACCGAACATACAGGCATACCCCGGCCCTCGGCCTGAAGCATTCTTCAAGCGAGTATCCGGGGTAAAGTATGAAGTATCGGTTGGACTACAAATCTGCGTCTCCGTCAAGAAGAGCAGAGCAGGCCGGGCCGTCTCAAGATGGTGGTGGACGGCATTAAGATTAGAATGGAGTCCGCGGATGTTAGCGAACTCCATTGTGAAGGTGGTGGTGGGGTTACGCACCGCTGTAAAACCTGCTCTCTTTTTATGCACTGACATGGAGTTATGGGAGGAGGAGGAGAAGAAGCGGTCAAGGGTCTAGTGTCAGAGTAGTCAGAAGGCCGTAACAAGCGCCGGTCCACTAAAAGAGCCGAGAGGAGGTGAGCTGATCCGCCGGACGGAAGGGCCCCCGTACCCTCCCGGGATAGGCCGCCGGGACCCCACATCCGGTCACCAACCGGCACGACGGACCCACCCAAGATTATGCGCGGCATGGTGGGGCAGCCTCTCGTGGTGGTTAGCCACGATTGGGCCCCTGTACTGTACCGCGGGCGGCCAGCGATACAACCGTTTCTACAGGTCTCCCTGGCCGACGGATCAACACGCCTCCAACCGACTGTGAACCGGCTTATACCCGCACGGCCAAACATCGTATCCCAACTCTAGCCCCCCGACGATAACCGGACATACACTGGCTGATCCCGGAACGCGACACACTTGCGTGTGCCACTATGGCGGGTTTTTCGCCCTGTGTACGGTGGTCGCTATCCGGGCGGATACGAATATCCTACCACCAGCAAAAAATTACTTTAGACGTGTTAAAAATAAAAAAAAATTGTTTCAAATAGAATTTATGTTACAGTCGTTTAAGGCTTTTATAGGTAGGTCAAAGTTTTCAAAAAAGGAATTGATTTACTTTCTATATTGTTAGGTTGCTGTTGGCAACCCTACATTACTATTTTGGTTTTTATATTTTTATAAGTTTGCAACATTTAATTAAATGTAGCCGGCGCTCTCTTCCTTCCCGGTCGCCATTGCGTTAACAACCTGTTGTGTTTTATTTTACTTATATTACAATCCAGTGCTACAATACAGTCCACTTTACAGCCTTACCATTTTCCTTCAGTTGCTTACAACACCGTCCGAGTTTTTTGTATATTTGATAGTATTTTATAACATTATTAGCTAGTCCAGTCTGTTTTGACATACTTGCTTTATTTTTTCTATATCAGCAACCTTAGATGACATACACACCACAATTGATCGGTTTCATTGCAATAATTTCTTTTATTCAACCAGAATTGTAGAGTAACGCATGGGGTATATACATAGGTACATTAATTTGTGAAAATAATATGTTACCTAAAATTTCGTTTTACATAATTGTAAGACCTGAGAATCGTTCCATTATAAGTATATTACATAATTGGTGGCCCGAATTTATACAAAAGTTAGTTTTTTTTTAAATAAAGCTAACAGTAAACAAAACAAATATTATTATACATTACCTAATTTTATTGTAAATTGGTTAAGAAAAAGCGCATTAAAGGTCAATGGAATTGAAATTCTCTTGAGTTCAGACGATTGTTGTCGTTTCATAGTACTATGAAAGCCAAAGGTGACAAATAGAACGTAAAAATGTGTGTATTTACGCTAATTGCAAGTTCTATTGAAACAAGAAATCAGAGAGGTTACATAAAGTTTACACTGTAGCGTGTTCGTAGATATTTCGTAGCAGATACGTCGTAGCAGCTACGTCGTAGATTATTCGGGAATTGTAGCGGCGCTACGTAGTGTGTACGCCGCAAGTGCTACGGGAGTGATTTATCTGCTACCTACGTCTGTTTTGACTAAGAATGAGTGGTCTCTTATTGCGGCGATTGTTACTCCTTCGATATATAAATCGTAAAATGACTTAATTTAGTTTGTTAAATATGTAATTATAAATTCTAATAATTACTTATACATACGTGTGTATAAAATGCGTTGCACATACAATAAATTATGTTAAAACTAGTGTTTAAGTTAGTTTTCATTAAGTGTTATTTTTTTTGAATGAATCTCTCAATAAGATTCAAAGTCCATTTTTTATGAATTACGGTCGAATTTAGAGACGAAAACTAGTTCATATTATTACCTCACTCCATCATCATCTGACTGACTGACTGACTGACTGACTGACTGACTGACTGACTGACTGACTGACTGACTGACTGCCTGACTGACTGCCTGACTGACTGACTGACTGACTGACTGACTGACTGACTGACTGACTGACTGACTGACTGACTGACTGACTGACTGACTGACTGACTGACTGACTGACTGACTGACTGACTGACTGATCGATCAACGCACGGCCAAAACGGCTGGGGTTAGAGACTTGAAATTTTGACAGTAGGTACCTTTTAAGACGTAGGCATCCACTAAGGAAGGGTTTTTGGAAATACCACCCCTAAGGGGGTAAAATAGGGGATGATAGTTTGTATGAAAATCCGTCATTTTTCCGTTCGAAAAATATTAGGATAGTTTTGTTTTTGTTTTAGACAGAGCAAGGGATCCACATGATTTTTTGCATAGTGTTAGTTGATGGGCTACTTTTTATACCAGAAAATGCACGGTTCCTACGGGATAGCATAATACAGGAAGGTGGAATAGCTTAAGAGGTCTCCATGGGTTTTATACCTTTTCTTCCAAAAATAACCACCACGCGGGCGTAGCCGCGGGCAAAAGTTATCTACTTATATTGCAGATTCAATTCTCGTGTTGGGAAAAATAGTTTCGTAGCATAAAATATTGAGTGTTATTATTTATTAAGTAGAGCACCGTCTCCTTAGCACCGCTAAACGCATTCGAAGCTGCGAGAACAGCTAGTTTGTATATATTAACATAATGCACATATAACTCAATTCACATTGGAACACTAAAAGTAATATTTTTGTATGGGGGAAATAAAAACATAAACATTTCATGCAATTTAACAAATGACAATTTGAAGATTGCTTTTATAATCATTTATTATTTTTTATTCTGGCACGGCAAAGTGACCACACAGCACCTGGTGCGTCATGGTAAACGCAGTGTGGTCCAATTAGAAACGATCTATCCCCCGCTATTCAACACAATCATGCCGGCCTGCTTCTTCACACTACGCCATTAGCAAGAAGGTGAAAGGCCGCAAAATGGCCAAACATCGTACCCCAACTCTAGGTCCCCGACAAAAATTAGAAGTAAAAGATAACCATTACGGTATGAACACTGAAAAAATACCCTTCATTTAAATTAAAATGAAGAAGATGTAATAAATATCAACTAATAGAATTCCACGTGTATTTCGTATAATTTGATTGGTGAATCTATGCTAATATTATAAAGTTAAAGAGTTTTTTGTTTGTTTGTTTGAATGCGCTAATCTTAGGAACTACTGGTTCGAATTGAAAAATCCTTTTAATATTGAATAGCCCGTTTATCGAGGAAGGCTAAATAAACATGACGCTATGACTAAAAGGAGCGGTGAATCAATGAAGCGTTAGCTGCGTAAAGACGATTGGCCGATAACTATATATTGTCTGACGGGTCATCGTTTTAGAGGATCGGCTGCACCGTGGCCTCTCTCTATGATTCAGGCACAACACCTGAGTTGTAGGACGATCGGTACAGGTGCGTCAGTGCAGAAGACGACTCCTTGGATTGTATACTTTTAACCAACAAATCATCATCACGCCGCTGGAGCCGCGGGAGACAGCTAGTAATTTATATTCCTGTTTATTTTATATTTTCTTCAATATTGTGTTGTAAATACTTTTGAAATAGTTTTTCGATATTGCCTTGTGAGTACTATGGATAATGATATGTATGCCATACGTGCATGCCAGTCATATTTTCATGTATAGTTTAAATAAGTTGACAAAGTATATAATGTGGCAGGGCTAATTTAATAAATAAAATAGACATCTAATCTATATACATAACTTGAAATTCAAATTATTATCTCAAACGTGTAAAAAATGACAGTCATGGGGACTACATGGGGTGAAAACTTAATTTTTTTTTACCTAAGATAATTACTTGTCAATAATTATAGAACTTCATAGACGTGCTTATGTCAATAGTGAAATAATCTGAGCGTGACGGTCGCGCGAGTACGGAAATGATGTTTTCACTTCAAAAAATTTACCAGTTAAAATTGGCTGTTGTTCACGAGTTTTTGTTCTACAACATCCATACTTGAAATAAATAAAAATATATAGCTAAAATACTTCTCTCGAAACCAAATGGGATCCTGAAAGTCACCTCTACGCCGCGAAGGACGTCTAGCCAGCGGAAAGCTCTTGTAATTGGATGAGTCGTATATACCACTTAAAGGCACGACTTGTACTAAGCTTTAAGTTTAACGTTTACCAAAAAAAGTATGAAAATGTATTGTAGGGTTAAACTATAAACTTATAATTTAGAAAATTAGAGATAGTATGTTTAATTATCCTCTCAAATATCACAATGACACCGGTGGTAGCCCTTGACGGTGGATTCCAAGTTCCTATGCCATTAACCATGATTACTCATTCCGTATGGAGAATTCCCATTTGTGTTTTGACCTGTCATAAGTGCTTTTTATATGCCTACATGATGAATAAAGATTTTTATTTTATTAAAGTCAGCTGGAAGGGGTAATTGTCAAAAGACAGTAAAAGAGTGCATGATATCACACGTGACGTTACGATTCTCAGAATGGCCATTACTGATTGTGTGAGGGAGATAGTGATATGTTCCCACTATGCAACCATTTTTGCACATACCATTATTTAAAATATATATAGTGTCCTCAAGAATTTTTGATTCTGTTTTCGCAAAAGGGTTTCTTTTTTTTTTTAGTGCCTAGATAGGCAGACGAGCAGACGGGCCACCTGATGGTAAGTAGTCACCGCCGCCCATAGACTTCTGCAATACCAGGGCACAGCAAAGCCGCTGCCTACCGTTTTGTGTATTATATTCGGTTGCGTATCGAATAACGTACAGGATTAAACAGGAAACTACCCTATTGCGAACAGTGCCAGGATAAATACAATAATAGCTATTTAACCGTCCAACTCACCGTGGTCTGCGCTGTAGCTGGTGTGCAAAAGGTTTTCAGTGGATGGTTGCTCTTGATAGTCCCTGCTTCGTGCTTTAAATAGGCCAAACTTCACTGGGGCCATGATCTGAATGGTAAATACAGAGTTATATCCACAGAGGAAGGTGATAATTATTCAATAATTATATGTTTGTGGTAAAATTGTAATAAGGTATGGCGGGGTTGGATATTCCATAAAGATTAAAAACAGTTAAATACCACTGAAGAATCCTTCTCTAGCATTGGGACAGTATAAATATAATCTAAGGTTAATATTATTATTCGATTTTACAAGACTTTCTATGACGCAGTTTAAGCGATTTGTTATCTCCAAATGCGTTGATGTAGAATACCAATTATTTTATTTATATATATTTTATTATATTAGATATTTTTTTCAATAATTACGTATGCATCTCATCTCGTTATATACATTATTTTAACTTATTTCAAAGCAATATTGTCACTCATATTGTAGTTAAAATAAAACTTACCTTTTCCAATTTATCCTAATATAATTTTTCTCTCGAAATCACTATATTGCATGAAAAATATTACGATACATATGGGTATAGTTTGGGTATTAAAACGTACGAAACACACCAAAAACGGTCAAAATTGATATGGGACACGTCAAAAAATACAATTCAGGTAAAAAAATAGGATAGTTAAGTATATGTATTAAGAAATATCCTTGAAAAATATGTTACTTTGGTACAAAATTACTTGCTCAGTTCCTTCCTCAATAACACTGTCTGAAGTTCTTTATATGAGGAACGAAATAACGTAGACCCACCGTTATTGGGATAGCAGTTATTTTGTTATGTCCCTGCGACCCGTTAGTTTATATCACGCAGTTGAAGTGTGTTTTATAAATACTAATGAACAATTGTAGATCGATGCAAGCATTGTCGATCGTCATAATGCCAGCTTATTTTTTATTTACATTCTTTATTTAGATTTAATAGTAAATCTAAATAAATTGCGTCGATCCGATCAGATCAAACAGTTATTGTCTATGGATATGATAGCAATAAAATAATATATGTTTATTTGTTCCAAAAAGACACATAGGCTTAAAAACATGTCATTCAATTACCACTGTAGCACTGTATGTAAATCAGTCCAGCATAATGCTGATGATCTAATATAAATTTTTAACCACCCCTTCCCCTCTCAAACACACATGGAGCAGCTTTGTGACTGCCCTGTGTGTCAGTTTTCAGGATATGAATCCTGACCGACAAGCTATTTTACACTGTAACAACAAAAAAAACATTCCGTACACTCTCGATACAAACAGAATAGTTAGTAAGATACAATAATTGTATAGTTCGCGACAGGTCGACATGGCAATCGGGGTATGATGTGAGGCGCGGGGAGGGGGTCACTCCGCATACTCGCACATCGCCCTCGCCGTCTTAGTCGTAGCGCTGCACGAGCACGATTTCGCATCGACCGCGTTTATCGATATCGATCTCGCTCACATTGTTCTTTGTAGTTGTGTATTAAAATGACTTCGGTCGCTTCCTCGTCACGTGTTAAAACAAAAAACCAATAATTAATTTTTAAGTACGAGAATTAATCTGAAAAGTACCTATTAGATAATTGTGACATTACACGGAAAGACAATTATTACAATTACCCTGTCAATCAGAGATTGCATATGGCTGCGTTTTACACCGGCTTTTTAGAACTTTGCCCAGAATACAATACGAATTGAAATTGGCAGGACCCAATAAACAATTAAAATCACCCATAATTTATTGTGATGAATAAAATATTATTATAAAATATGTTACTCATAATAAACCTTATTTAATAAATTTTAATCTTATTTTCTTGCATTGCAATAAAATAAATATCGATATAAACTACATGCTACATTTTGCCACATCACTAGAAAATTGCCATGTCGAGCTGTCGCATACTATATATGTCATACACGTCGTTGGTTTTCATGAATAACCACACATTCCAGAATATTTAAAATATTAGTTAATAATACAGTAGAAATACGCTTTCCTACTTTACCCCGAATAAAACTTGCAATAACGATAACTGTTATTTCACGTGAAGAGAAAGCGTTATAAACTGTCAACCAAAAAGAACCTTCCACCATTTTGTAGCAGCGTAGGTGCGCGCGCATTTTGTTTATAATCCATTTAGCTTCGATTCCACGCTATCCCAATTCAATTTCAACTCTATCTCCATCATTATTAAGTTTATTTCTTCATACAACCTAATTAATAATTAGCAGTGTGATAGATTCATTAATTTTTCATTTAAGGAGAAAGAACTCTAGCGCTAAGTTTTTAAGTTTAAAATATGTTTTCAATACGGCACGGTCACCTGAGAAAATTAATTTATAATTAAAACTCAGAATATTTCCTCGCATATAATTACTTTAATAATGAAGTGGTGATTTTAATTATTCAAACATATTTTGATTCTTGTTAGTAAATGTTATAAAACTAAATAATATTTAAAGATGAAACTCTGGTTATTATTTACATACATATGCATTCACGCCTGTAATTCCCGAAGGGGTAGGCAAAGATGTAACTAGAACACTCACATTTGCCGAGCTTATTACCGTCCCATAATGTGAAAATGGGTGAGTCTATCGCCATATCGGACTCAATTCCAGACTCCGGGCCGGGTACTGAGTATTTCGTGATCACTGTCACTTTTACCTCACCCGGGATCGAACCCTAGACCTCAGCACAGCAATCATATCGAAGACACATTATAACTGAGCCACCGAGGCTGTAATTTTTTACATCGCTAATTTGTTAGGTTGATACTGTTTTTCTTATTAGCTAAGTACAAATAAGTATGTAAAATAACAAGATTCTGTAGTGGAATAGAGATAGTCGTCGGTCGAGGTAAGGTGACCACAGATATAGATCTAAATAGACATTGCAAGTACCTATTCCATGTAATGAGCCGTACGTGTAATTGCGCAACATCTGGTGCCGGCGTAATATATTATTTATTTTATTATTTATTTATTTAAATTAATTTCTTCCGACAGTATCCGTGGCACAGTGGGTAAGTAATCGGTTGTGAAACGAGAAGTCGAAGTTTGCGAAATAAACACAACTGATATGTGTGATTCACAAATATTAGTTTCGGGTGTGAGTATCGTGAGACCGTGACCTTGTTGGTGGTAGGATATTCATATCCGCCCGGATAGCGACCACCGTACACAGGGTGTACACACTCGCCATAATAGCACACGCAAGTGTGTCGCGTTCCGGGATCAGCCAGTGTACATCCGGCTTTTGTCGGGGGTCTAGAGTTGGAGTACGATGTTTTGCCATTTTGCGGCTTTCTGAGTACTCTGACAATAGACCCTCGACCACTTCTTCACCTTCTTGCCCATGGCGTAGTGTGAAGACGCAGGCCGGCATGATTGTGTTGAGTAGTGGGGGATAGATCGCCTCTCGTTACTCGATACTCTTAATGGACCGAACTGCGCTTACCATCAGGTGCAGTGCGGTCACTTTGCTCAGCCAAGATAAAAAAACCCACGACACCACATTTGTACCTTAGTGTGGGGTCACGACTGTGTGTGTCTGTTGGTATTGGATTTGAACATTAGCCGAACGTCGTATCCATGGCAACGTCTCCTAACAGTCGCGTTTGTTTTATTGTAAAATATATGTCACATCGTACACAATACTTAAAACTAATATTTATATTTATCGTGGTTTTATTTCAACAGGTTATGGGCCCAGACCCCGTAATATTGAAATAAATAATAAATATCAGTTTCCGATAAGTATCCGCGTGTTTGAAGGTAAAACTTGAAAGCTGTTCTTATATATTCAAAACTCAGTGGCTATATGTAGTATATCTTTATTACATATTTTTTATTCCGACCAATTTACTTCCTAGTACAACGACGACGCCTGTCTCATATATATTTTACATGTCATATATAACAATTGAATACTCCATTCTCTAATTTCAAACGGAGCTTGTCAGACGTCGTTGATCTACTAAATAGTTCCAAAAACATTACAATACTCTTCGAAATACAGTATTACAGTTAAACCAAATAACCATTTAATATTCTGTTTTAAAGGACAACAATCTCTGTAAAGTTTGTTACTTATTTTGCACAAATACTCATTAAAATTATCAGTAAAACGTACAATAATATATAAAACCAAGACATTAATTTTTAGTAAGCCAACAATTCGTCCATCCTGATCGGAGTTCGCGACCTCGCGGACACTAAAATACATACATTTCGATAGATATTGGAAAAAAAGTACACAATATTTAATTTATCTATTCTAAAAAAAAAACAACCGAAAATAACCTTAGAAATACGATACAAATAACTGCGTTATTGGGTACTATGGCTCATAGTGCTACATACACAATTCTTATAATATATATATTATTTGATATTTATTACTTATGATGGTGCACTTTGCACTTTAAGGTAATAAACGCTCATAGCAATTCATTATAAATGTATGTGCACGTTGCACTTTAAGTCAATGAACGCTCACAGCAATTCATTATAAATGTATGTGCACTTTGCACTTCGAGGTAATGAACGCTCATAGCAATTCATTATAAATGTATGTGCACTTTGCACTTCGAGGTAATGAACGCTCATAGCAATTCATTATAAATGTATGTGCACTTTGCACTTCGAGGTAATGAACGCTCATAGCAATTCATTATAAATGTATGTGCACGTTGCACTTTAAGTCAATGAACGCTCACAGCAATTCATTATAAATGTATGTGCACTTTGCACTTCGAGGTAATGAACGCTCATAGCAATTCATTATAAATGTATGTGCACGTTGCACTCCGAGGCAATGAACGCTCATAGCAATTCATTATAAATGTATGTGCACGTTGCACTTCTTATTGATATACACATAATAATTCATTTCAACATATATTGTATTCTTCAGTAAAACAATTATACCTTCTGCATATAACATAATTAAAAACATAAAACATTTACTTCTGAACATGCTAATACATTGCATAAAATTTCAGATCCATCAATATATAACTATTTTATTTTAGCACAATCCAATGATTTTGCTAAAGAAATTTGCTAATGAAAGCATTAACAATAATAACTTTATTTATAATCAGCTACTCATGAGCACTTCCGCTACTAGACGAATCACTGTCGTTATGATTGAAACAAAGCCAAGGATGTATTTTGTCAACGGAGAATACACCTTTATATTTTGACGTCCCTTTTTTAGTGATGGGAGTATCTATAACTTCATACCTGTCGTGATCTAAAACTTTTGTAATTCTATATGGTCCTGAACATTTTGGTAATAGCTTTCTACTTTTCCCTAAAGTATGTGCCGTTCTTTCAACTCTAACTAGGTCCCCAACTTTGAACTCTATAGGTGTTTTTCTTTTTTTATCAAATCTACTCTTTTGTTTTTGCTGAGTTTCTTTTGTACATTTATCCACTTCAGCCCGGATTTTGTGCAATCTATCCGAATCAACATTAATTTGGCCGTCATTAGAAAAATCCTGAACTATATCTGCATCTATTTCCGAAACCAAGTTACCCTCGCTAATTCCAGTAAGCCTCAAACCGAACAGAACCTCGGACGGGGTTTTTCCAGTACCCTTATTAACTGTGTTATTCAATCCCCATTGCACTTTTAATAGTTGATCGTCCCAAAGTCTTTCATCTTTACCATGGTTTTGTGAAGCTAAAGAATCTAAAATAGTCCGGTTATACCGTTCAACTTGACCATTAGCTCTAGGCGAGGCAACTGCATTTTTTACGTGATAGACTCCTATCTCACAAAGAAAACTCTTGAACTTTGAACTTGTAAATGACGTACCCCTATCGCTAATTAACCGTTTTGGTAAACCAAACGTTCCAAAATAATCTCTAAGTACTGTGATTGTAGAACTGGTTTTGGTATTTTTAACCGCCTTTAAAACAATAAATTTTGTAAATGACTCTATAATAACTAAAATATAACAATTTCTTCTTTTTGACCTAACAAACGGACCCACATGGTCAACATGAATGGTGTGAAAAGGTGTAGTTTCTTTAGGTATAGGATTCAAAAATCCTTGCTTTTTTCCTGCTGGTAATTTATTATGTGCACACTCTAAACAGGCATTAACATATTTCTGAACAAATTTTCGCATACGAGGAAACCAATAATGTTGTTTAATTTTATCTAATGTTTTATCTACTGCAAAATGTCCTATTTCATCGTGATTTTTCTGAAGTATCTGCCATCTACAACCTTTTGGTACCACCCATTTTAATCCATTATCTGTGACTCTGTATACGCGCTCGCGTCTAAGCTTAAAATTCTTACGTATTTCTACTAATTCATCAAATTCCTTGTTAGAAAGTATTTTCTTAATACGCTGTATTTCAGAGTCTCCTGACTGTACCGTCGTCAACCAATCATCTGTTATTGTCATAATGTCAAGAGATTCAATAGCCTGGACAACTCCTGCATTATCTAGAGATGGATTTCTACTCAACGCGTCGACGTGAATCATGCCTTTGCCAGATTTATATACCACGTCACAATCGTACTCCTGGATCAAACTCCACCACCGTGCTACTCTTGGTATCATGTCTCGTTTCAAAAACGTAGCTCTAAGTGAATTACAGTCTGTCACAACGGTGAAGTTTAGCCCAAGGACATATGATCTGAACTTTACTAACGCGGCAATCACAGCAAGGGTTTCCAACTCGTAAGATGAAAAGTGAGACTCTTCAGGCGAAGTCTGTCTACTGTAATATGCTACAGGTTTAAAAATTCCATTAAATTGTTTTTGAAGCAAAATACTCCCTATGCCATGTTTACTAGCATCAGTGTGTATTTGTGTCTCTAATTTAGGATCATATAACGCTAGTACAGGTCTCGAAATGAGGGCATCTTTTAATTTATTGAACGCTTCATCTTGAGATTGTGACCAAACCCAGACAGAGTTTTTCTTAAGCAGCTTTGTAAGTGGTCGGGCTGTCTCTCCGAAACCCTTAATAAAACGCCGAAAAAAACTCGCAAGCCCAATAAATTGTCGAACATTGTGTACGTCTTTGGGTTTGGGAAAGTTTTTAACACATTCTATTTTCTTAATTCCTGGTCTTACACCCTCTTTAGAGATTTCGAAACCTAAGTAATCTACGTGATTTTGAAAAAAAAAACATTTTTGTAGTTTTAAAGTTAACCCTGCATATCTAAATTTCTGCAAAATGACCTCTAATTTGTTAATACCCTCTTCAAACGACTTACTTGGTACTAAAATATCGTCCATATAAGCCAAAGCACTATCAAAACGCAAGTTACCCAGAACTAAGTTAATAGCCCGCTGAAAAACTGCTGGTGCATTCGCCAGCCCAAAGGGCATTCTGTTAAATTCAAATTGTCCATCGGGCGTTACAAACGCGCTTTTGTGTTTGCTTTCTTCAGCAAGGGGAATCTGATAATAACCAGACGCTAAATCCAAAGCACAAAAATAATTATTTCCAGCTAGTCGATCAATCTGATCTTCAATACGGGGGAGTGGATAGTGTTGCTTTATTGTCTTTCTATTTAAAGCACGATAATCTATACAAAGGCGTTTGTCCCCAGTTTTCTTTTTAACAAGCAGTATGGGACTCGCGTATGGTGACTGAGACTCCCTTATAATGTCGTATTTTAGTAGATCGTCAATCATAAGCCTAACTTCTTTACGTTCCGAATAACTCAATCTATACGGTCGATAGACAACTGGTTCCGCATCCTTCAACTGAATATCCATTTCTGTAACGGTTGTTAGGCCTAGTTCTGATAAATCTTTAGCAAAACAATCACGATACTTATTTAAAGTGTTCAACAACCTAAGCTTATATGCGTTATCCAAATTATCACAAATGCTTATGTCGTCTAACGTTAGAAGAGTATTAACTACAGGATTTTGAACCTCTTTTAGTATCTTATTAACGCTTAAAATGTCGTTATTTATAGATATTCCTAGTTGTTGGAAAACCCAGGCACGAGCTAATACCTGTCCCTTTCTAAATTGCATTAAAATATTGTTTTTATTTATGATAGTTAAATAACCGATACTATTTTTAATATTATAAGTACCTACTTCCACACTGTAATTTAAGCGATGTCCATTTTCAACAACAGCTACTCCGCTAAATTTTGTATCAGTATATACCATTACAGACACAGAACCTTCCGTCATTACAGTTCTTAAGGATTTTAAAACCAATCGTGTACTATGTTTCATGCGTTTGTCAGTGATCAATAAGTCTTTATGAGTTTTAAAAGCCCATATGTGTGACTGCTCAGTAGCGTTCTGTCCAATAAGTATGTCATGTTTTAGATAATTATCAGGAACAACAACTACTTCAACCTTCATTTTAGCATTATCAATCATTAATGTAACCGTAGTTTTGCCTAACGGTCTAACGTAAGTATTACCAAAACCCTTGAGAGACGGTAAATTATCTACTTGCCATCCTCTACATGGTACTATGTCGTTCAAGATGGATTCTTTCATCAGAGTACATTGGCTACCAAAGTCCACATAACCCGTTAGCCTTACATTGTTAACATATACAAACTTGATAAATTTGTCATCAGCTCTAAAGTCATCTTTATTTTCATGTAGTCATAATGTTTTAACTTCAGCTTTATCCACCCTAACATCTCTACTGCATGCGGAGTCATCATGTCCGACGCGCTTGCATCTTTGACACTTAATTATTGGCTTCTTACATCCTGACACCAAATGACCTATTTCGTGACAGTTAAAACACTTTAAAATTCTACCCAAATCACTTTTAACTGTTTTACGAAAAGTTTCAGTTACAGGGCGTACGTTTTTGTTGGTAAATTTGTCTGTACGCTCGTGTTTGACGCTCTTCAGATACCCTAGTAATTTGTCCGTATTCTCAAAACCTACTGCCTCAGCTCCGTTCCGAACCGACCTATCATCTATCCCGTACACAATGCAGTCAACAGCGTTCCTACCTACTATACCACATCGATTCAAAGCTACTATTTTATCAAAATAATACTCCTCTAAATCATCACCAAATTTTGCTCTTTTAGATATCATTTCTGTAAGCAAACGACCATAGTTCTCTTGTGATGGAAAGGCTAACTTTAATTTTTCAACCCATTCATTCCAAGTAAGTAATACCGATGGTTGGCCTTCGTACCACTTTTTTGCAGTACCTACTAGTTTCGGAAGAGCGTAATGAGCAGTCTGTTTACTATCCCAAGCGTAAATCTCAGAGCATTCTTTAACTTTATTTAACCAAAAATCAATAGTTTGATTTTTTGCTTTAGGATCAAACTCTGGAACTACATTATTATTTGAAAACTTTTCTTTGATCTGAGGATTTAGAGCCGTGATAGTCTGCAAAGAATCTTTTATACATTTTAGTATTTCAAAATTAATAGAATCAACAGGCGGAGGCAGAGGAGTTACAGATTTAGCTCCCGTACCGTTAAAACGGATTGGACTGCGTGATCTAGAAGCATTTTCTCCACGAGGAGTCTGCAATCTGTGGCTTCTCTGCCTACAATCACGTTTATATTCTGTTATTCTTTCTATCGATTTAAATTCATGTGCGGAATACGGCGTCCGTAATTGGGGCAAAGGTGTCACGACTGACCGACTACTTCCGCTTCTTGCCTGTATTTGAAACCTGGAAGATGACCTTCTATATCCGCGGCGCTCTGGTGTACAGCCATTGGTGTTACGCGGTGGTGTCAATCGACGACTCTGCCGGTCTCGAGGACGTGTCCGAGATCGACTGCGTCTCGGTGGTCCTCCCAACACAATACTGCGATAGCTCCCTTTTGAAACTCGGGATCGATCACTCCACATCTTCAATCAGTACCTATATGCTTTCTAATAACCTGAAACAGTTTTGAGAGCGAGTATCTATTTCAAACAAGTGTTACCTTCAACTAAACGATCCAAATTAATAACATTTCTTCATTATATATATAAACTTTGGACCATAAACATAATTATAACACTTATGTAGTCGTAAATATCCTCGTGTTCAGGTATGTTAGTATTCATCGTGTAATATATGTGACTTAACAATGTAAACTGTACATTAGCCAGTGCTAAGAGTTAAATATTTACCATTTTGTTGTTGTAATGTCGGTATTCACATTATTTAATATTTATTATATTATACGTATATAATAAATAGTCTAAAAACGTGATAACACTAAAATTGTACATACCCAGAAAATTTATTTTTTATAGATTGATTATGCTAAAAGACTTTCAAAATATGTATAGGTGAAAAAAAAATCAAAACGTAATAAAAGCTAACATGGTTACCTTTATTATGGGCGTGTGGTGACACCAAGGTAGTACTAATTAACAAATTCCTTGGCGTATCCCACTTCTGAACTGAAAGCTGTTCTTATATATTCAAAACTCAGTGGCTATATGTAGTATATCTTTATTACATATTTTTTATTCCGACCAATTTACTTCCTAGTACAACGACGACGCCTGTCTCATATATATTTTACATGTCATATATAACAATTGAATACTCCATTCTCTAATTTCAAACGGAGCTTGTCAGACGTCGTTGATCTACTAAATAGTTCCAAAAACATTACAATACTCTTCGAAATACAGTATTACAGTTAAACCAAATAACCATTTAATATTCTGTTTTAAAGGACAACAATCTCTGTAAAGTTTGTTACTTATTTTGCACAAATACTCATTAAAATTATCAGTAAAACGTACAATAATATATAAAACCAAGACATTAATTTTTAGTAAGCCAACAAACTAGTTCGCCGTGCAGTTTCGTCTAGATTTTTCTTTCAGCATATATTTCCGACAATCACAATCAGTTATCGAAGCAATGTCTCTGAACACCGTGCATATCGATAAACTGACCGGTAGAGATAACTACAATACAACACGAAGACTTATGATCGTGTGTGGAACCTTCTAGCAGCCCAAAGACCGTCGATCCCGTCAAGAATTTCAAAGCCAAAGGTCGACTACGAGTGGCTCGGAACTTTGATGTTAGCAGGTTAGCCAGATCAGTACAAACCAATGATAATGGGTCTTGAAAGCTCCGGTGTCAATATAAGTGTGGACTCTATTAAAACTATATTGTTACAAGAAGTTAAAAATGAATCCGACACTACCGCATTGTACACAACGCTTAAACACCCCCCGAATAATTAGTACAAATCTCATTACAACAGTAATTTGAACAATAACTTGTACAAACTGAATACTGTGAATGCATATGTCACTGCCACCGAGAGCACTGAAAGCTTATGGCACCGTAGAATGGGACATATGAAATATGTGGATGTAAAAATTATACTAAAGGGGTGAAGATAACAGTAAAACTTGTATTCCGTGCATTGAAGGCTAACATACAAGTATACCGTTTGAAAATGAAGACTCAAGATCAACATCACTGCTTGAACTTATTAATTCTGATGTCTGTGTTCCTATGGAATGTATTTATTTAGGAGCAGCAAATATTTTTTAACATATATTGATGATTTTTTGAGAATTGTTTAAAATATTTATAGATGTCTAATTTTACTTTGTAAGGAACAAAATATTTAAAGAAAAGATTGATGTGCAACGATGTTAATACTGCAGATATACTTAGTTGCCGATATACTTACCGAAACCACTACGCAAACCGAGCTCTACTACCTATTTGTTATCCAAGATAGGCTTATGTTCAAGGGAGGATATTGGATTTGAACATTAGCCGAACGTCGTATCCATGGCAACGTCTCCTAACAGTCGCGTTTGTTTTATTGTAAAATATATGTCACATCGTACACAATACTTAAAACTAATATTTATATTTATCGTGGTTTTATTTCAACAGTTGGATTTATTAATAGAGGACTTTCTGATCATTAAGCCCTTATGGCGTAACAGCAGATATAATTTAAAGTGATAAATACGCCTGGTTCATACAGACTGAATTATTTAAGATGTCTATTTGAACCTATGTCTATGACTCAGACCAATATGCAGCAACTTGTTCTTACAGCTGTTGCAATATGTCAGTATGTTGTTTTAATAAAGCCCCGTTGTTTCAATTGCAGTGAAGTTATGACTAATGTCAAACCTAATCGCATAATTCCAGCTGTAGCATATTTAACTGTTATGTCTATCTATACAAGAAAATAAAAATAAATGACTAAATAGGATGGTGGTGAGATTCACCATTCAGGTATTTATTTGTATGGGTCTTCAAAGACTTTTCTACTATACAAGAAATTTCGTGACGTATTAGTCGAGTAGTTGCGAAAAGACGGACCACTGGTTCGATCCATTAAATCCTTAATTTGTTACGGGATTTAGTTGTTCTAAGACCCTAGTCCCTCGTAGTTATTGATACCCACGATACAAGTTACGCTTAGGGTAAGGTTAGGACTATATGTATGATTGTTGGATATATTTATTTACTAAGTCCCAAAAATAAGTTATCTCTACTGAATATCATGCAGATATTTCTTAAATAAAACAAATCAGCCGTGGAATAATTCTGTATTATGAGTAAACATTACATAATTAATACTATTGTTCAACCATTACACGAATACATAGGTTATAATCATTTCAATAATTAAAAATAGTTTATCACCCAGCTTGACAACGATTTTTAATTATTATAGTCTAGATAAATTAATTGACTAGAATTTCAAGACGGATTTCAGATGGACTAGCAGCTTAGTAAAATAATCTTAAGACCAAACGAAATTTTTTGTCGCCCGATTTACAACTCTGCATTTATAGCTCAACAATAGACAATTTAAATCAAAAACGGCAATGAATTAAGTGAAAATTAAGTGTGTAACAACAGGCACCTAACCTTAATGTTAATAGCGACATCTGTTAGACAACCGATTAAAGTTTACATTATAAACACATAGAAGTACTCCATTTACTAGCTTAAAAAATATATTAAAAATTAATTGCAGAAACGGTGAAAACTACTTGTACACAAACTTGAACGTGTCGTTAAACGTATTAATTAACTATAATACTGAAGTTGTTTTATTTACTACTTTTACTAGTTAGGAAAATGTTGAGGTACTGGTTGACACGACACAGAAGCAGATTAGTCTTATTGGGCGACAAAAAGTAGCAAGTTTAAATCGAGTTTTACATTATTGAAGTTGTTAAATACTATTTGTGCATGACAAATCTTGGATAAGTTTAAAACATTTGAAATTATAAGATAATTGCGAATATGCAGGACGAACATTATTTTTTTTACATTCGATATGAATAATTAATATTAGCAACTAATTATCTAATATTTGTATATGTCAAAAGATAGTTCCGATTTAGCAAGCACAATAAAAACATGAGTTAACTTCGATTTCATGAGATGTTTTTGAAATGTAAGTACAGCCATGACAAGGCAAAGACATGTTAAGCCGGATTTTTACACATATTCTAATATTGTATCTGTATGTCTTGTCATTTTTAAGTTTACTTATATCCGATAGTTTTAAAAATCGTATCCTCGTTGATATTGTGGTCGAAAAAAGGACTTTCTCTGAAGATCACAGAAGCGTCCGCTATGTGCATTTGTCTTTTGCCGTATCTGTAACAAAAATGCAATTAGTGCCATCTCGTGCCTATAAACGAAGTCATGACGGTGACTAGTGGTGAGGCATCAAGAAAAGTTGTTTCAATCGTTTAAAAGAGGGTGCCATTCCATACTTTTCTGTAGTGGCGCCCAACCTGGGACAAAATATGAAACTATTTATTGGCATGTTATTTGGCTTCTGCTGTTGTTTTCTAAATACAATTTCTAAATATATTATGTTAAGTTAGCCAGTAACTAACTGAAATGTTAATTTATTAGAACCTGGGGACGAGAATTTATGCCCTTCTTAAAAGGAAGTGGAGAAAAAGTGCAAAGGTTTAATTTTGTTAACGCCGTTTGGAATTTTTCTTATGCGACATCGAAAAGACTTACCATGTTTTAACTCAGATCATGACAATGAAAAAGACCATCTTACCGTTATCCAGTAAAGACTGAGTTAGCTCTGATTTTAGAAGTAATTTGCTGGTGGTAGGATATTTATATCCGCCCGGATAGCTCGCATTGTACACAAGGTGTAAACCCCGCCACAGTGACACACGCAAGTGTGTCGCGTTCCGGGATCAGCCAGTGTACATCCGGTTTTTGTCGAGGTCTAGAATTGGGATACGATGTTTGGCGGACACTAGACCCTCGACCGCTGCTTCACCTTCTTGCCCATGGCGTAGTGTCAGAAGTCAATTTCAAGAAGCAGGCCGGTATGATTGTGTTGAATATCGGGGCATAGATTGTCTCTCGCTACTCGATACTCTAATTGGACGGCACTGAGCTTACAATCAGGTGCAGTGTGGTCACTTTGTCGTGCCAGGATAAAAAAAAGTAAATACCTTCCTCTTCCATGTACAGAATAATATTCCTGCAGCTCTTTCAAATAATTGGAAATTTGCTCAGCGGTGTCGAAGCGCTCTGGGCGGCGCGGACGCGGGTACTGTGCCTGCGTCGCGCATGATAAAACGGCCGACAGCAACAAAATGGCGGACAAATACAGACGCATGTTTGCTGCAACAAAATTAAATACATAATAAGACATTTACACTCATGATATTCAATAACGATATTTAAGTGTACTTATTGCTATGCGTGAATATGATTGGCGCATTTTGGCGCCAAACAAAAGCTGACAAATCTCGAAACTCCAACGAAATATCAATGCATAGCAAAGAGCCCGCTTAAGTGTTGTTCTTGTATACTGAAGTTAAAATCATGACCATCAGTGAGTAACAGTTAAAACTATTGGTAGATTTTTGGTTCCATAACGTACAAATTTTAAACGACTTCAAAAGTTGTACAAATTAATAAAATGAATTAAATCCTGTTTATTTAATTAATTAATAATATAATAATTAGTCAATAAAACATCAGTAAAATACGCAAATAAACTAGCATGTTCTGTCATGTAAAGAAGTTTTTAAATGTAATCTATGTAGATACATAGATTATTTTCCTATTACAATAGTCTATTAGCCTCTGTTTAATAACTCAAAGAGTCAGGGAGCGTGACATGATAACCAAATGTCACGGCTTGATCAAAGTGGCGCGGTTTGTATGAATTGTCGGCGCTTTGTGGACGCGTATTGGATTCGACGATGGTTTAGGGACAATCCTTTAACTCGTTTTTAATGATATGCGTTATGTGGAGATTATGATATGTATTTCAATACATATTGTGTATATAATTTGTAAATATATGAGAAATACTGGCACGTTATAAACAAATCATGTGCGAGTTAGCTGTAGGTTAGGTAGGTTAGGTGTTGCAATCTACGATCAACTTAGAGTCAGTGTATTGACTTTCCCATAGATAAGGTCAATTAATCGAGAGAGTATTAGTGTTTATGTATTATTGTACCTTTATATTATTTGTTAATTAGTATTATATAGTCTGCCAACCCGCATTAGGCCAGAGTGGTGGACTAAGGCCTAACCCCTCTATTAGTAGAGGAGGCCCGTGCCCAGCAGTGGGACAATGTTTAATACAGGGCTAGTATTATTATTATTATATAATTAGTATTATATAATGTAATGCCAAAAATACAAAAGACCTACGGCTGATATTCTTAGTGCTTCATCTCAGACCAGTGGGCATTTCCGAAGCTCCGGTAAATTTTTATAATCCTGACATGTAAAAGTGCTAATAGTGGCCTAATTTATTAAGTAAATGGTTTTTTTTTTGAGTTTTGGATATACTTAGGCTATATCAAAATATCCTAAGTCATACAATGTCCGTTAACAAGTCAATAAAACGATAAGTCCATAACCAACCATATCTATATAATAAAATGATAGAGGTCCGTGATTGTTCGTCCATGATGCAAAAACACCATTAGCGGGATAAAAACATAGGCGACATTTTACTTAAAATACATACATACACAAACATATACACTCACACCTGTAATCCCCGAAGGGGTGGGCAGAGGTGTAACTATTATACCCACTTTTCACCAAATTTCGGTCCCATGATGTGATAGGGGGCGTGCCTATCGCCATACCGGGCACAGATTCCAGACTCCGGGCTAATACTGGGAATTTCTGGATAGAAAAACCCAACATCACTTTACCGGACCCGAGGATCGAACCCGAGACCTCAGCATATCAGTCGTAAACGCATGCGCAATTACAACTGCGCCACCGAGGCAGTCTTATTATTTTACTTAAAAATAAGTAAATAATCACCCAACAGTCACACAGAGTCCTGTCCCCACACTAGGTCAAACCTGTGTTGTGGGTATCAAGAGCTATGCGGAACTACGGTCCCACAACACCCATACCCGAAACAAATATTTGTGGATGAGACGAACATTTGTCTAAGTGCCAGGATTGAACTTGTGGCCTCTCGTCTTACAGCAGGTTACTCACCCGCTACGCCACGAAGGTTGTCATTTGTTTTTCACCTCAGTTGCAGGTTCGATTCGAAAAAAGCTTCCATTTTCAAATTGAAATTCTTTTTATATTCAATTTAAATTTAGAAAGTGGAATACGGATCACACGGCCTATCTCAACCTATATTAACGGGCGGTATAATGTCAGATTTTTTAAACTACGACTACACGACAATAAACAATCTGAAACCACATGTACAGATGGATTCCGAAAATAAACCAATCAATGGCGTGGCATTGAAATTGTATTCTTATTTGCTAATTTCTGGAAACTATCTGTAGACCAAGATTAAGATTATGTATTGAAATTGGCCGTAAGTCTATAAACAAAAGAGTTCTATTGAAATTAAACGAATTTTACGGATTCTATCGCAGTTTATTTTACTTATTTAACCCGACGTTTCAAAGGCTTTACAGCCTTCATGGTCACGGGGCAGACTGAGTTGTATGTCGTCACGAAAGTATAGTGCAATGTTTCTACCCAGGGTACCCAGGTAAAGCCTTGGGTAGATAGATAGAATAGCCGATAGAATCCGTAAAAATCGTTTCATATCAATGTATAATATTCGCGTAAACATAAAAAAGAGTTCTAATCACTTTAATGTTTTCGTGCCCAAAATAACTTCAACTCCTATTTTTATGTATGTTAAACATACTTCCCTATACAATAGTCTATTGGAGACTCACAATGGTTTATTTTTGGCCGTTTGGTCGTTTAATGTCATTTGTATGCGGTCTCGCATTCCGCCGTAAGTGTTTACGTAATTGGTCGGAACTCGAGTGGTTTTGTGAAGAAAACTACGGATTTTCTTTACTTGTATGTGAACAATGCGCTATCTATTTACAAATAATGCGAGATTAGCCACTACATACTGGAAAATAGATTGAAGATGGAAGAGATTGAATTAAGGCTACAGTCCACAATTGAACTCAGTTATGCTAAAATTTACTAGCACAAAAATATTACACAACATTTATAAGACTGTCTCGGTGGTTGAGTTGTGCATGCGGTACGACTGCTGTATTGAGGTCTCGGGGTCGGGTAAAGTAATATTGGGTATTACTATTTAGAAATACGCTGTATCAGGCCGGAATTTGGAATTCTGCCTGGTATGGTATATATCGCCATCTATCACGTTATGGTACCGTAATAATTCAGCGAAAAGTAGGCGTAATGGTTGATAAGAATATATATTATAATAGAATATATATTGTTATTCTTATCCCATCCTCTCCCTTTCACACCAGAACCACGCGTACTGGCTTACGGAGCCACAGCTTCGTGGTGTCTACTACCCCGGCCCGAACCAAGAGATTCTCGAATACGTATTTTTGCCTCACTATCAAGCTGTCGAACAGTTTGCTGCCGTGTTCCTTACTTCCTATAATCCTGGATCTTTTAAGCGTAGTGTGAAGCTACATAGCAGGCCGGCATTGTGTTGAGTAACGAGGGATAGATTGTCTCTCGCTACTTGATGCTCTAACTGGACGGCACTGCACTTATCATCAGATGCTGTATAACTTTGCCATGCCAGGATAAAAAAAGGTTATAGTTCTCTACCTATTATATCCACACATATACGATACCGAGCTAATAGAGTGTGCTCGTTATTTAGGCGGATAGTTGAGGGCTGCGCACACAACTCGTGTTCGTAACCTCTAAATACTTCACTAACTACCGGTAAAATGTATCTAATAAATTAAACACATGCAAATTTAGATTATAATGGCTCAATAGTCTCATTAGACTATCTATCTATATAGATTGTACTAGTAAGTACGGGCAACATTTTGGGTAAGATTTTTAAGGCGTTGATGACGATTTGAATACTATGAGCCTTGTTGAAGACAGCCTCCGTGGCGCAGTCGGCGTGTAGTCGGCTGTGAAATGAGAGGCCGTGGGTTCGATTCCCACACCGGGACAAATGTTTGTGTCCGGGGTCTGGGTGTTGTGAGACCGAAAGTCTCTCGTAGTCCCTGATACCCACAACACAAGACTCGATATCTTAGTTTTGGGTTGCAGCTATGTGTGTGACTGTTGGGTGTTATTTATTTATTTATGCTACAGCTTAGGGTTGTAAGCCGCATAAAAAGTAAAAATGATGATGACGAGTGTAAAGAAATTTCTTAGAACTCTGCCAATTAATCATTGTATAGATAAATACATCCACCAGTCACGCATATAGTCCTGTATCGTAGGTATCAAAAACTACGAGGGACTACGGATCCAAAACACCCAGACCTGAAACATATATTTATGGATCATACCAACATTTGTCTTAGTGCGGGAATCGAACTTGTTATCTCGCGTTTCACAGTCAACTAATTGACGACTGACTAAGTCGACTGGGGTTTTGTATATGATAATACTAGCTGTTGCTCGCGGCTCCGCCCGCGTGGAGGTCATGTTTGGGAGTAAAAGTATACAATACAAAATACCAATATTAATGCGTTTAACTTAAAAATTACGGATTTTCATACAAACTTTCATTCCCTATTTTACCCCCTTAGGGGCGGAATTTCCAAAAATCCTGAAACATATATTTTTTATTTTTAACTAAAATGCCAAATACAAATTTTCATGAATTTAACTTCAAAAATGACGGATTTTCATACAAACTTTCATCCTCTATTTTACCCCCTTAGGGGTGGTATTTCCAAAAACCCTTCCTTAGTGGATGCCTACATGATAAAAGGTACCTACTGTCAAAATTTCAAGTCTCTAACCCCAGCCGTTTAGGCTGTGCGTTGATCGATCAGTCAGTCAGTCAGTCAGTCAGTCAGTCAGTCAGTCAGTCAGTCAGTTTCTTCTTTTATATATACAGAAGAAGATATGCAAAATATGGCTTAATTGAGGCTTAATTTTCTGATTTTTGAATAAAGGCATCAAATAAATATAGGTATAAAAGTATTCTGCATTAGAAATTACCGTTCGTCCGCAGCGTTTTTTTTATTCCTTTTCCCTTACAGTGGAAAGGCAAAGGGTATAAGCTCATACATCCTCATCAATTGTAGATAGCCAGAATTTTATTCAGTAAGATAACGTGAGCGTTAAACTTAGACAGGGCCAAATTCATGACAAAATTTCCAGGACGCATTTAGTCATAACAATGCATTGCACTATGTATAATAATAATAATAATTTCTTTATTAACAAGTACCAGTGACTCATAATGTTAGTTACAAAGGGCTTATATACTATGTTAAATTTGACAATTTTGGTCTAAACTAGTCCTATTTATTCTTAGCACGGTGCATATTAAGCCAAAACTTAAAGTAAGGTCCAGTTAGGTCCTCCGCAATGGTAGCTAAAATCGTATTACTACATTTTCTCAGCCGTGCCCAAAAGGACGCGATGCGAGCTCTGATGATTGCATAAAAGTCTGCAACCCGAGCCTCGGCAAACATAGTCGACGCACTGCAGAAGCGCGGATGCTTTAGCAATATGCGAAATGCATCATTGTACTGTACCCTTAGCGTGTTATACGAACGTTTAGTATATTGCATCCATAATTGACAGGTGTAGAAACTCTGACAGAAGGCTCTAAAGAGTATTGTCTTGACACCTTCAGTACATCGTGCAAAACGTCGCACCAGCATATTAGAGCGGACGGAAAGCGCCCTTCTTTCACGTTCTATATCCCTGTCATCTTGCAACTTCTCGTCTACTATGTGACCTAGGTACTTAAATAACTAGGTGACTAGGTATAAGCGGCTGCCTAATTGTTTAGGCTATTTATATGAATTGAAATTTACTTTTAAGATTCATCATAAGTGCAAAGTGACCATCTCGTGTTTACAATTTGTAATATCAAATTATCGCCACTATCAATACACCCGTGAAGCTATCATAAAATAAAAAATACCTGCTTGAATTATTAATATCTCGCCCACATGATAAAACTGTAAAGAACAATTTGCCCCACAATTTGGCGGGCTATTTTGCAAAGGCAGGCACCTCGCCGCGCCCGGCAAATTACCCGCGCGCGCCGCCCGTCCCGTTCAACAGGTTGCGTAGGAACGTACTTGTGGCTTATATATGTCGATAAGATTGGTTTTACTTTAATTTCGAGGTATTCATCGCCTAATAGGATATGTGCAAATTCCATAATTTTGTCAGGACTATGTGCGTGACTTTGGATAAATCAACAAATAATACACAAGAGTCACAGTATTTCTACATTCCTACGCCCCGGAGGCTGTCAGTTTCTTTATTTTATATTTTAAATGTAATAAATCTTGTCATAATGTCATAGATTTACAATGTATAAAATTATTCTTATAGCTTTGTTTTTTAGCTTATTTCATTTTTAGCCTGTGTGTGTAACTCTGTTTATATGATTAAGTTCCTGGTTACCCTAGTGGACTATAACCTAATAAATATTAACATTAAAAACTGTTCTTTCTTTTTGTTTAGAAACAATCGCAGGCACAAAGCTAACTACAGTTTCATCGTATACTAATAAAAACAAACATTTATGTTTATATTTTAGATACCTAAAAAATTTTTTATGCCTCGATAGGCAGACGAGCAGACGGGCCACCTGATGGTAAGTAGTGACTGCCGCCCAAAGACTTCTGCAATGTCAGGGCACAGTAAAGCCGCTGCCTACCGTAAATTATATATCGACATCAGCAGTGATAGCCTAGTTAGTTGCGGTACAGGCTGTCAAGACGAAAGTCGTATGTTCGAAACCAGTCCAAATGGCACACACTGCAAAGCCTTGAACATCGGCGTAAAGTTGCCAGTTTATCGGTTTTCTACCGGATAGTGTGCCTTGGAATTACACAATTTAATTCCCCCAACCCCTTTCTATCATCGGACGACAAGAGACTCGGCGAAGCGTCATCGATACATGGTTGATATTCCACCAGCGCGCACGAAGCGTTTTGCTAGTACATTTATCATGCGCACCGCTAGAGAGTGGAACTCTTTGCCAGAGTCTATATTTCGCGAAAATTATAATCTGGATATCTTAAATCTGGAGTGAATAGGTATCTTCTAGGCAAGCGTGCTTCACCGTAGACCACATCATCACTTACCATCAGGCGAGATAGTGGTCAAACGCGAGCCTATTTAGGTAAAAAAAAACACTTCTGACTTTTCTAAAGTTACATGTGTATTCCTTGTTAACTATTGCTTGTTTTAACGGCGAAGGAAAACATCTTGAGGAAACCTGCATACCTGAGAATTCTCATACGAAAGGTATGTGAAGTCGATCAACCCGCTTTAGACCAGCCTGGTGGATTAAAGCCTAATCCCTCTCATTAGTAGAGGAGGCCCAGCAGTGGGACAATGTTTAATACAGGGCCTAGTATTAGTATAATATCGACATCGATAATCTCGCGCCGCGTCCCTACCTTGTTGATTTGCCGAGTTAGTAACAATAGCTCACAATTTCCTATTACCGATGGGAAAGTGGTTTTTACCTTTATTTTTTATTATCTACCAATTGATATTTGAGTCCTATGCAGTAGAGAACAATGGGCTGTGTTTATAAACGTAGGGTGGTTTTTTATACTGTATTATTATAATTATAGCGGCGATAGCCTAGTTGGTTGCGGTACGGACTGTCAAGACGAAAGTCGTAGGTTCGAAACCCAAGTGGCGTACACCTCTGACTTTTCTAAAGTTATGTGTGTATTAAAATGTTAATTATCGCTTGCTTTAACGGTGAAGGAAAAACATCGTGAGGAAACCTGCATATCTGAGAGTTTTTGAAGGTATGAGAAGTCTGCCAACCCGCATTAGGCCAGCGTGGTGGACTAAGGCCTAACCCCTCTCATTAGTAGAGGAGGCCCGTGCCCAGCAGTGGGACAATGTTTAATACAGGGCTAGTATTATTTATTTATTATTATTATAATTAGTACAATTAATGTTAAATAAATAGTAAAAATGTTGTTAGGTTGCAAAAAATATTTGGATATTTCTCTGTATAAAAATAAATGGCTCTATGAAACATTCCGTATTAATAGATTTTTTTAATTTAACTATAACTTGCTTATAAATGTAAGTTTTAATTTCCATTTAATATTAATCTTTAAAATACTGTTTTTACATATTTTATCTAATTGAATATGTTTATTGAACTTCCAAAAACAGTCGCATTAAACGTAATTTTAATAATTTTGCTATAAATAAGAGATATAATATGTAATACTAACATAATAATAACATAACATAATATATAATAATAACACTTACTTTTTGTTACTGCGTATACTTTTTAGATGTTAGTCTTAATCAGATGTGCTTATGCTTTTTTTCCTATTTTTTTATTCACAATAATAGAGCTATTGTGTGTTTTTATGTTTTATATGGGTAAAATAGTTCATGTCGTTTTTACTGTACCTATTTTTATATATTGGTAGTATGTTAGACAATCACTATAAGACGCCACTTGGCCTACTATGTAATGCCGCATAATTATCTAGGTACCAGCAGAATTACCAGCGCTTTGCTTTTAGGAGCAAAGCATTATGCTGAGCTGGGGCCTAATTTTGGCCGCAATGTAATACATTAGACTCTAATTAGTTTATAGTTCGTTATTTTTGTCGTCTTTTAAGCTAAGTTTAATTGTATATGCATTGTTGCCTTAATAAACTTTTTATCTATCTATCTATCTAATATTAGATAGATAGAGAATAATATAACTAATAAGAAAAAGCAAATTAATTTCTTCGTTTGATAGAAGTATTTCCAAATTAACCCAAGGGATAAGTGGCTAAATAGTTTTTTGTAAGTGTTTGTCCGTAATGGTAAACAAACCATGACAGCCTCCGTGGCGCAGTTGGCGAGTAGCCGGCTGTGAAACGAGAGGCCGTGGGTTCGATTCCCACACCGGGACAAATGTTTGTGCAACAGACAAATATTTGTGTCCGGGGTCTGGGTGTTGTGAAACCGAAAGTCTCTCGTAGTCCCTTATACCCTCAACACAAGACTCGTATCTTAGTGTGGGGTCGGGGCTATGTGTGTGACTATTGGCTGTTGGGTGTTATTTATACATTTAGCCATGATAGCTTCCTATAAACACCGTAGACTACTACTGACTTGAAATATTCTATTGAAAAAGGCCTTTACATTGATCACTTATTATTTTTGTATTTAGTTGTAGTGTGAGCTTTCTTTATAAAACTCGTCCTCAAAATAGTAATAGAGAGCCGCTTGTAGTTAAGCTAAGTGCAAGAGTGTTAAGGTCTTTGAATAAAACTATTTTTTACGAATTTATCCGATAAAAATCGTTTTAACCAGTCATGACTCATAAGCTCGCCGGCGGTGCGTCAACACTAGCAACACTCGCCGTTCTTCCATGCTATTTTTAACTTTAATGCTATGGAAATAATAGATTGTATTGTACTCCCTACTTTTTTTATATCCTTCTAGACACGAGTGATTGTCAAATTTTAATGCAAACGGGCATTTGTCATTCATTGTCTCTATACCTACAAATACATATAACTGAAATATATATATTAAGTTATCGAATATCCCCTAGAATAGAGACTTAAAAACAAATTGGAACTCTTTGCCGGAGTTTATATTTCCCAAAAGTTATAACCTGGGTGAGTGAATAGGTATCTTCTAGGCAAGTGTGCTCCACCGTAGACCACATAATCACTTACCATCAGGCGAGATAGTGGTCAAACGCAAGTCTAATTATAGTAAAAAAAAATGGGTGCCAAGTATCAGTAATTTTATAATAATGATATATCCGTAGTTGGGGCTTTATTTATCCACTACACTAGTCTGAATGTTACATGAATGCAAAATGTAGACTAAGTTCAAGTCCATCATTTAAAACCATTTTAAAATTATCGCACGACTGACATTTTTGAATAACAAACGTCCCACGTTCGCAATGTGGCCAACTCAAAGGCGTAAATTCATAGAACGTCGGATATTATTTTCACGGTTGGCAACACATTAACTAGAAAACGGAACGTGAGGCAATATGGCGGGCCGGGCGCAGAAATGTCTTCAACTTCAACGTGTTAAAGTTTTAAGTTTCACTGCTTGTTAACGAACATTAACAAGTAACGGTAACTCTTGATTTCTTCTGAAATAAAGTGGCAGGGAATACGAACTGTATTTACAAGAATAAACTTTATTTTGTTTTTTAATTTCTGTAAATCCCTATAGGGGAATTGATCATAGATTATCCGAGTTATGTATAGGATACTCTCTTGAAATGTTCTAGATATCTTCCTATACAATATTAAGATTCGTAACAAAGATAATTGGACTATGTTAAACAGAAAAGATCCAATGAACATTTTTTATGAAATCGAGTTAAATTACACAGCCATAATCTCCTATTCAAGTTTCATATGTGCACAAAAGATCCAGGCAGCTTAATGACACATACCTAAAAAACTTGTCATGTTTTACCCAACTAATTTTCAATTAATACTGCATACAATTTTAAAATCGCTGTCAAACTTTAAACTGCATTTACTCAAAAGTATGAAATAGTCAGTTGGATCTTATCTGCCTAACAGAGTCCAATTATAACATTAGAATATTTCTGTACCTTTTTTCGGCGCAATAAACTTTCTACAACTATGTAGAAAATTCATTTCAAATATTCGTTATCCTAATCGGTAACATATTTATCTTAAATCGCTTCTGGCAAATCGCACAAAACGGTCCCCGAAGGAAATCAACTACCTAAGACATATGTGATCTCAATTTATACGCACTAATAAAATATTTAAGACCTTTTTTAATGGAATTTAAACGGTTTATTGCTTTTAGAGCCCTTTGATTCGGATTCGGATTGCTGTGGCGCTTGTGACGTTTTCGTTTTGCTTAAAGGTTAATTAACAGAGTTTAATTTGAATTTTACAGCTTGTGCCTACGACTCGGTACCTGTAAAATGTAATTTAAAAAAAGGGAATTGAATAATCAGATTGTAATATTGTATATAGGTAATTATTTTTATTATTGTGTTCCCTTCTTCATATGATCCTGGGTCTTTTGGCGTAGTGTGAAGAAGCTACACAGCAGGCCGGCATGATTGTGTTAAGTAGCGAGGTTTAGTTGTCACTCGCTACTTGATACTCTAACTGGACACTAGAAGGTACTGCGTACCATCAAGTGCAATGTAGTCACTTTACCGTGCCAGGATAAAAAAATGAGAAAATTAACAAACCGGCATGATTGGTCAGCAAGACGGCAAGATTATGTCGAATAGCGAGATATAGTTGTCTCTCGCTACTTGATACTCTAACTGCACGGCAATGCGCTTACCATCAAGTGCAGTGTGGTCACTTTGCCGTCCCAGGATAAAAAAAGTTTATTTTATTAAAGTGCATGTTATACAAATTTTGATTATGAAATCACTATTAAAATGAAATAAAAAACCTACATTATCCTTAAAATATATAAAAATATCAGAACAAAAACAAGTTAACGAACTCCTTAATACGGAACCCTTTATCTGTCCTCAGATTTACCTCACAAACATCTAATGTTCTATAAATGCCAATTTAACTTCTCACAAAGAGTTGTGCGTCTAATGTCGCTTAAGACTGTTTGCCAAGAACACGGGCGCATTAACAAATGGAGACGATTCAAAACGGCGTATGCGACACACGCCTCCATACTCGTATTGAGATAAGAATCATCCATTTAAAATATAGAACCGCTAAAAATAGAGTACAATGCAAGAGAACCCTACCCAATTAACTTTATGAAAAGCCGATTTATTAATGGTTCTGTTTTTATTCATATATTTGGAAGGATAATGGATTGATTGGATTTTGAATATTTTTCCGTATGTGAGACAAACCTACGCCTATTTTTAAAGCAGGAAAATATATAGCTTGTCACAGGAACAATGCACATCTATCTAACGTTACTATCGTAATACATGCACTTACATACTGTGTTGATCACGCGTATATTAAGTTACGTGTTAAGTGTTAAGTATTGCTTACGTAAAAGAAACTGTTTTTGTAAAAACCTTATTTCCAAATTTTATTTTTAATAACGGATTTTGTATTGGAAATTATAGTTTAAAAAAGCTAAAAAACATGCCAGCTGAACTAAAAAGTAGAGACTAAGTTGTTGTAAAAGAAGCTCACCACAAATAAAATAAACTCATGCCATAAAATATGTGTAATGAATTAAAATGTATTATTAATAATGATAATAGCAGCGATAACCTAGTTGGTCGCCGTACGGACTGCCAAGACGAAAGTCGTATGTTCGAAACCCAAGTGGCATACACCTCTGACTTTTCTAAAGTTATGTGTGTATTAAATGTTAATTACCGCTTGCTAACGGTGAAGCAAAAAATCGTGAAGAAACCTGCATATCTGAGAATTCTTATACGAATTTCGAAGGTCTGTGAAGTCTACCAACCCGCATTAGGCCAGCGTGGTGGACTAAGGCCAAACCCCTCTCACTAGTAGAGGAGACCCGTGCCCAGCAGTGGGACAATGTTTAATACAGGGCTAGTATTATTATTTTATTATTATTATTAATAATGAATGATACTAGCCCCATATTAAACATTGTCCCACTGCTGGGCACGGGCCTCCTCTACTAATGAGTGGGCTTTTATTTTTTCATTGCATATAGACACTGACTATTTTGTATTAATGGGAGGGATAAGGCCTTATTAGTCCACCACGCTGGCCTAATGCGGGTTGGTAGACTTCACATTCCTTCGAAATTCTTTTGAGAATTCTCAGGTATGCAGGTTTCCTCATGATGTTTTCCTACAACGTTAAAGCAAGCGATAACTAATATTTAAAAAAAATATTATTACTAGGTTAAAAGTACTGACTCCACTCAATATGTTTTTTTTATCGTGGCACGGCCAAGTGAGCACACTGCACCTGATGGTAAGCGCAGTGCCGTCCAATTAGAGTATCGAGTAACGATAGATAATTTATTCCTCGCTATGCAACACAACCATGCCGGCCTGCTTCCTCACACTACGCCATGGGCACGAAGGTGAAGAAGCGGTCGAGGATCTAGTGTCAGAGTACTCAGAACGCCGCATAACGGCCAAACTCCAGACCCCCGACAAAAACTGGATGTACTCTGGCTGATCCGAGTACGCGACACACATGCCACTATGGCGGGTTTTACACCCTGTGTACGATGGTCGCTATCCGGACGGATATGAATATCCAACCACCACCTGATGATCTGGTACTGATGCCGAGCTGCGTTCTAAGAAGACCGATATTGATTTGATTTGACGAATTGAGCGCTGTGTAACCGTTAAAAAAAAGCCGACAGTAGCCGTTTCGTGTGAGATGTATGACATAACGGCAGGCAGCGGCTTTGCTGTGCCCTGGCAGAAGTGAAGTACTTTGCAGAAGTCTATGGGTGGCGGTGACTACTTACCATCAGGTGGCCCTTCTGCTCGTCTGCCTAACGAGGCACTAAAAAAAATAACATAGAGTTGCCAACCTCCCTGGTTTCCCAGGACATGACCTGGTTTTTACAGAATCCTGGATACTGGATAGTTTTTAAGTAGCGTCCTGGGATTTTAAAGCGCCCTGATAAGGCCCTGTATTTTAAATTCATGCCCGACTATTGCAATCATTTTGTTACGAATGGTCTCGCAGCCCGTCTGTTTTCGCGTTGCCCGAGCTGTTTTAAAACAAATACGCGTCCTTTTATTAACCGACTTCAAAAAGGAGGAGGTTAACAATTCGTCGGAATCTTTTTTTTTATGTATGTTACCCGATTACTCGAAGACGCCTAGACCAATTCGAGAAATTCTTTTTTTGTTTAAAAGGGTATACTTCCCAGGTGGTCCCATTGGCACCAAGTCAGGATCTGATGATGGTATCTCAGAAAAATCGAGGGCAACCCTCAAATTTTATAGGGACGCATAATTTGTTTTTTATTGAAGTCGATGTATTTTTTTTAAATATTAATTTGGTAATTGGTCCGTTATAAATTAAACTAAATTGCTTGTAGTAATTTTACAATATATTGGTGACGACATATAACTCAGTCTGTCCTGTGACCTGGCTGTATAGTCTAGAATATAAGGCTGTATAATTTTCGAAACGTCGGGATTAAAAAGTGAATATAACCCGCGATGAAATCCGTAAACATTATTTTATTTCAATGTGTAATATTCGTGGTACATAATAAATATGATGCATAGTGGTATTAAATAAAATTTAATAACATAACTATTAAATCCTAGCATAATCTTTAGACTTTAGCTCACAGCTAGTACTGGGTTTGATAAGAACCGGGAATTATTTTTTTCCGTTTATATCACATATATAGAACGTGCAAATTATGGATTTTGGTTTATCGGAAAATATATATACTTCCGACATTTTTGTACTTGTATTTATTAACGTTATGGTAATAGGTTTGAACCTGCTACAACCTTACCCAAAACATAGGTCTGACATCTAATAAGAAACTTAAATTATCAAAGTTTAAAAGTGATTTAAGTCGTCGTGGGCATAGACAAGAACATAATTTTAACAAAAATAAAATACAAAATAATTTAAAAGACATAAAATTATATTTTAGTTTCATGTAACCATTTTAAGTCGGTGTTGAGGAGTTTTGAGTCAGTTATTGATAGATTCGATTAAAAATTCAGTTATTTTGTTGCATTATCATACTTGTATAACCTGGGCTAAATAAAAAAAAAACAATGTAAAATATAAGCAAAATTTTAATCCGGATTGGACCACCATAGGGATTGGTTTAAAATTTTTATGACACAAAGTACACGCTACTACCTAATATAAATCGTTATCGGAATAGGATCACTGTGAAAACAAATGTGCGTAAAAATAATATTAACTATACTATATTCGATATGAATTTAAAAACTTAATAGAACAATAATAAAAATTAAGTAAACAGAATTATTAAATAAAATATATTTCCTGAAATTAGATTTTTTAAGCGGTTAATAAACCGTGACGTACCTAGCATGTTGTGCTCACGCTAGTAATTTTATTATTTAAAAAAAATATTAACGGTTTTTAAAATGTTTACTAACTTCTGTAAATTTTTTATTCTAATACATCATTTTCAATGAAAATAATGAATAATAATTACATTTTAAAATGTAAAATAATAAATTATAAATAATATTATTTTAAAATTTGTATGAATAAATAATACTCAAAAGTTACACAAATTCACTAAAACAGACTTTGAAAATTCTTAAAATAATCCCCCAAAAATATCCGCAAGTTTTATGCAAATTAAGCCGCTTACCTCAGATTCTCGTCGCTTAATTAAGTGAATGGTCCCAGAGACCGTCGCGCGCTCGCGGCAGCTTGGAAGTGGATAGGATGGGCCACGCGGCGGCTTTTATGGGCCACATGCGTTGTATGCGCGACAGGTGGGCGGGGGCAGAACGACGCACAGAGCTAATCGAGAGGATATAAAATAAAAAAATCTGGATCTATTTCAGAAAATTTTATAAATGGCTTTTTTATGTATATTCTGTATTTTTAATAGCAGAAAAAATTAATGAAATATAAGTTTTCCGAATAAATAATAGATTAATGATATTTTGCCGTGATAGTTTGTTGATCATTACGTAATTTGAAGTATCACTCAATGTAGGGACAAATTAGAATCTTAATTAGACCTATTATATATTTAAAAATGCATAGTGCATCGAACTCATCCAGTTATATCGGTAAATAGTTTTATGTTGCCTGAAAACATCCTGTAAATGCGATAATGCGACTGACACTAACCAGGAGTTTACTCACTTTCGAGAGTGTTGCCATTTCACAATCCTTACTAAGACATTTTCCATTACTAACTCTGAGTGCATAGATTAACTAGATTTGCAAATACCATAATTATAACTCTATCTACGTAGAATCTTATTTTACCAATAGAAATTTGTATATTTAAATTACCTCTTAATTTCTTATACAATTATAAAATACTAGATGTTGCTCGCGGGTCCGCCCGCGTGGAGGTTATTTTTGGAAGGAAATAAGTACATATATACAATTCATGGGGGCATCTTAAGCTATTACACCTTTCTATATTTTGCTATACCGTAGGATGCGTGCATTTTTCCGGGATAAAAAGTTGCATACGTAATTTTCTGATCCCTAAACTACCACTATGCAAAAAATCATGTCGATCCGTTGCTCTGTGAAAAACTAAACTATCCTACGGGAACTATACACTTTTCCGGGATAAAAAATAGCCTATGTGCTATTCCAGAATATAATCTATTTCTGTGCCAAATTTCAACCAGATCCGTCCTGCCGTTGTAGCGTGATCGAGAAACAAACATCCATCCATCCAAACTTTCGCATTTATAATATTAGTAGGATTTAGATTCATTTTAACGAGAGCAAAAACAATTTTAGGTTTCCTATATTTACGCGAATATTACATATTGAAATAAAACTAATTTTAAAGCTTTCGAAAAGTATTGTCAAAAAAGTAAAAAAAAATGAAATTTGTAAGTTTAGTTTTATTTCAACAGGATTGGAAACACTTAACTTCTTTCCAATGGTCTACATTCTTACCAGTCGATAAACGAGGCTATATTAAAAGGATCTGTAAAATGCGCGCTTAATTTTATTTTATGGCTGCATCGTTGTTCGATGATTTTACCAATGTCAAGTATTCAAATAGCATAAAAATAATAATAATACTAGCCCTGTATTAAACATTGTCCAACTGCTGGGCACGGGCCTCTTCTACTAATGAGAGGGATTAGGCCTTAGTCCAGCACGCTGGCCTAATGCGGATTGGTAGACTTCACATACCTTCGAAATTCGTATAAGAATTCTCAGATATGCAGGTTTCCTCACGACGTTTTCCTTCACCGTTAAAGCAAGCGATAATTAATAACACACATAACTTTAGAAAAGTAAGAGGTGTATGCCACTTGTGTTTCGAACATACGAGTTTCGTCTTGGCAGTCCGTACCGCAACCAACTAGGCTATCGCTGAATCAGAATCCAAATAGCATATCAAATAAAAAATCTTACAAAAACTAACAAAAGCTACTGTAACAATAGTAGCAACTAAGTGCGCCACATGCAGTCAGTATTCTCATGTGCAATATTATTTCTGAGAAAAAAAATTAAGTTATATATGAATGTTATAAAGATAAACAGAGATAAAGATTTTTTTATTTGTGAGAGTACATGAGTATACACACATAGGTATGCAAGATGTTAAAATACAATTAAGACCATCATGTCTAGCCATAGTGGCGTCCAAATGTAAAAAGTGAATTATCATTATTATTAGCTATTTACCGATAGCTTAAGTAATTATTAATTATTTTGTGTTCCCTCCTTCCTATGTTCCTGGGTCCTTTGGGCATAGTGTGAAGAATCTAAACAGCAGGCCGGCATGGTTGTGCTGAGTAGCGAGGGATAGACTATCTCTCGCTACTTGATACTCTATCTGGACGGCACTGCGCTTACCATCAGGTGCAGTGTAGGCACTTTGCCGTACCAGAATAAAAAAAATATGTCAAACACATTACATTATTACATATATTTAATATATAGTTATATATTTATAAATGAGTTACATGGTATTGTTGTAGTGGATTTTTCTATGTAATTCCGTGAAGACGTTATAGCTGTGCTTACATACTTCATCTACCTCGCAGGGCTTATACAAATTGGCCTCAGTTTCTCTCTCCTCGTTTTTCTCTCCACTGCGCCCTGTAACGCACATCTTCCTTGGAGACTCTGCCCTGTATAAGACCTTTGACTACTTCTTTCACGGTTAAGTGCACACGAAGCGTTTTGCTAGTACACTATCATGCGCACCGCTAAAGAGTAGGAACCCTTTGCCGGAGTCTATATGTCTCGAAAATTATAACCTGGGTATCTTTAAGGCAACCGTGCTCCACCGTAGACCTCATCAGCACTTACCATCAGGCGAGATAGTGATCACACGCAAGCTTATTTATGTAAAAAAATAAGTAATAAATATTATAAAGTTACGTCGACTCCATAGTTTAGTTTCATTATGTTGGCGCGACAAACGCATCTCGCCGCTACTGCCGCGTCGCGTCGCCGCCGCTCGCTGTTTCGGCTTTTTGTAATTAAACGCTACCTCGCGGGTTCACACCGTTTCCCACGTGAACGTAACGCTAACGACGCAGAGACAGCCGTATTCAAAAATGACACATTAGCAAGCTCTACGCTATACATGAATTGCGTCATGGTCCATTTTTCTCGATGAGGATCAAAACAAATCAAATTAATTTATTCATGTAGGCAATTAAATAGCTCTGATGATAATTTTGCATAATTGTCAGCTAAAATATATAGAAAAGTTCATTTGCACACATTTGCATCCTCAATATACACAGTCAGGTCATAAGTATTGTCACACAGTAAAAACTTTTATTTTAGAATGCTGGCCACAAAAAAAGTTTATTGAATTCGAATTTCAAATTGTTCATGAAAATAAAAATGTATACTTTTTAGAATTTTACTCATTTTTAAATACGGAGTGGACGCTTAAAGAAGACAGTGTTGCAGTAATTGCGTTGCATCGTTGCGGTTACGCGCCAATTCAAATTTTTGACATACTGAAAAATTTGAATATAACCAAAAGATTCGTTTATCGTACCATCAAACGATACAATGAAGACTCTAGTGTAGATGACAGGTCAAGAAGTGGTCGCCCTCGGTCTGTTAGGACTCCAGCAGTGATAAAAGCTATGAAGGCGCGAATTCAAAGAAATCCCAAACGTAAGCAGAAACTGTTTGCCCTTCAGATGGGGTTAAGCAGAACCACGGTGAAAAGGGTGTTAAATGAAGACTTAGGGCTTCGGGCATATCGAAGAAAAACAGGACATCGTTTGAATGCTCGTCTAATGGACCTGAGACTGAAGAGATGCCGCGCTTTGTTGCAGCGGTACGCGGGAAAAAAATATCGGGAAATTCTTTTTTCAGATGAAACATTTTTTACCGTAGAAGAGAGCTACAACAAACAAAATGATAAGGTGTACGCACACAGTAGTGAAGAAGCGAGCAACCGTATTCCGCGTGTCCAACGAGGTCATTTTCCATCCTCGCTCATGGTATGGTTGGGAGTTTCTTATTGGGGCTTAACAGAGGTACATTTTTGTGAGAAAGGTGTAAAAACGAATGCAGTTGTGTATCAAAATACAGTCCTGACGAACCTTGTGGAACCTGTTTCTCATACCATGTTCAATAACAGGCACTGGGTATTCCAACAAGATTCGGCGCCAGCTCATAGAGCGAAGAGCACACAAGACTGGCTGGCGGCGCGTGAAATCGACTTCATCCGGCACGAAGACTGGCCCTCCTCCAGTCCAGATTTGAATCCGTTAGATTACAAGATATGGCAACACTTGGAGGAAAAGGCGTGCTCAAAGCCTCATTCCAATTTGGAGTCACTCAAGACATCCTTGATTAAGGCAGCCGCCGATATTGACATGGACCTCGTTCGTGCTGCGATAGACAACTGGCCGCGCAGATTGAAGGCCTGTATTCAAAATCACGGAGGTCATTTTGAATAAACTTTAGTGTCATAAGAATCTATGTTTTGTTAAGTTCATTTTGGTATATAAATGGTTACATAATGAATAAACTTGTTTCAATTATTTTATATAAAACATGTGACAGAATTTATGACCTGACTAGGTATATAGTCAAGTTCAAAATGCCAGTGTTACACAAAATTAGTTTTATTAAGTACAAATAATTAAATTATTATTAATATAATATTTTTATTAAGCCAACCACTGGATCCAAACGTGACCCTTTTGATAATGATGATGGTTCAAACGTGATTCTGAGAAGACCTCGCGAAGGCTTTTACCACTGTATACTACGCAGCGACTCAGGTCTGAGAAAATCAGTTTGAAAACAAGATAGTTTTTTATTTTTATTTATACACTTTATATACATCGTATATAGGCGGACTAAATGCCAAAGACATTCTCTCCCAGTCAACCTTAAGGTGGTGCAGAGATAAGCAGGTGCATAAAGATAACATAAAAAAGTGGGTCCGTTACTCTAATATAAAATACTTGTCTTTCAATTGCCAATTGTCTATTCATTTTTATTCACTTTTAGGCTGAGGAATATCCTCACAAATCGGGTTATGAATATTATTGAAAATATATAGACATCCCTTGTAAACAAACGGGTCGTATGAACAAACCTTTAGATTAGATACGCCAGTATTAAAGCCCTTCTCTTAAAACTTTTGATGGATCTTAACTACATCCTCGGGTATCTTAAACAATTCTACATCATATTCTGCAGATATCGTTTTATAACACGGAATATGCTAAGGTTATAAAAAACTTTAATTAAAATCTGTCCTGGATATATACTGTCCTTTAAAAAGCACAGGACTACTAATGAGGGGGTTAGACAGCCCCGGATCTACGATTTTTTTGGGGCAGAAACTTGATGGTGGCGCCCCTCTCTCTAGCGTGTGAGATTATGTATTTCAAAAAACTTACAAATATATAATGATTGTCATTTTTCGTGAACGGGGCAATAAGAACCATCAACGGTGAGCCAACCAGGCTTCTATATGCTATGCGTTTGTGGAGCAAATTTTTTATTTTTAATGATATTATATTATAATTTTGGGCCTCTCAAACTGCCGCACGGCGCCTGGTTTGTCCCCCCCCCCCCCATCCGGAACTGAGTTTAGGCCTTAGTATGCCCTTAACTCAACTGTCTAAATTGGCTTTGTAAACTTTATTGAACTACAAATTATTTTAAGATGACTTGGGAACGCTCGTTTCGATAGTTATTTGGCAACTGTTTTTTTTTATACCCAACAATCACACATAGGTCAGACCCCACACTAATACAAGTCCTATGGTGTAGGTATCAGGAGCTTCGAGATTTCAGTCTAACATATTATAATATCTTCCATAACTTCGAAATTTTGATTCAGTTATTACCATTCACGAAAACCTACTCTAACTTGTTTTTTATATTATCCCACATTTGACAAATATTTAATTAATGAGCACACGGTGCAGATAAAAAGTTTTATTGAAAACAATAGGTCTTCATTTCGCATATTTGGTCCATGAAATATACTCTGCAAAGTTTTATTCGCATTCTGTAAGATTATGTTTTATAAATAACTAGGTGTTGCTCGCGGCTCCGCCCGCGCGGAGGTCATGTTTGGGCAGAAAAGTATACAATACAAAATACCAATATTCATGTGTTAACTTAAAAATGACGGATTTTCATACAAACTTTCATTCCCTATTTTACCCCCTTAGGGGCGGAATTTTCAAAAATCCTGAAACATATATTTTTTATTTTTAACTTAAATGCCAAATACTAATTTTCATGAGTTTAACTTCAAAAATGACGGATTTTCATACAAACTCTCATCCCCTATTTTACCCCGTTAGGGGTGGTATTTCCAAAAACCCTTCCTTAGTGGGTGCCTACGTGATAAAAGGTACCTACTGTCAAAATTTCAAGTCTCTAACCCCAGCCGTTTAGGCTGTGCGTTGATCGATCAGTCAGTCAGTCAGTCAGTCAGTCAGTCAGTCAGTCAGTCAGTTTCTTCTTTTATATATACAGATAATAAAATAATACTAGCCCTGTATTAAACATTGTCCCACTGCTGGGCACGGGCCTCCTCTACTAATGAGAGGGGTTAGGCCTTGGTCCACCACGCTGGCCTAATACGGGTTGGCAGACTTCACACACCTTCGAAATTCTTAACAGAATACTCATGTATGCAGGTTTCCTCACAATGTTTTCCTTCATCGTTAAAGCAAGCGATAATTAACAATGAATACACACATAACTTTAGAAAAGTCAGAGGTGTAGGCCATTTGGATTGTCGTCTTGACAGTCCGTACCGCAACAAACAAGGCTGTGGGTTTGTTTGTTTTATTAAACATAAAGATATTTCAGACTTAAAAATTAGGAGTGAAAGTGTACATGAAACAGTGTTCTGGTACATATTTGAGCACGATCAGGAGATGGAAATAATACAGGTGAACCGTGGATTTACACAGTTTACTCTTCTGCCTTTTCAAAGTTACAGGCGTGAGATAAACTGAATTATTAACTTCATAATAATGTGTAAACAATTATTTTGAGAATACATTTTTCAACGATTTATAAAACTGCCTACGATGCGACGTCATAGCGCGGTGAATACGGCCATACCATAAAGAACCAAAGACAAATTTCGTCAGTAAAGTTCTAACCGAGCGAAAGTTATAGATCTTACTTAACAAGAGAGAAAAAAAAGTGTTTAAACGTAGTCATGTTAAATAGATACCTTCATATTAAGTTCTTGGATCTCGTAAACTGCCTAGTAATTTTTAAACTCATAGACATTTAATTAATTTTTTGGTATTAATTCGTTTACACCTTGTTTTTTGCTTGTAAAGAAATGTTTATCTTTTACAACGTTAGAACTCTATTTTAGCGTATCGGTGATATATCGGATCATATATTCCAATCGTAAAAAAGTTTTTTAATTCATAAAAAGTACACTGACTTCAATAAAAAACAAATTATGCATCACTATATTTGTGGGTTTCCCTTGATTTTTCTCGGATCCCATCATCAGATCCTGACTTGGTGCCAATGGGACCACCTGGGAAGTATACCCTTTTAAACAAAAAAAGAATTTCTCAAATCGGTCTAGGCGTCTTCGAGTAATCGGGTAACATACATAAAAAAAAGATTCCGACGAATTGTTAACCTCCTCCTTTTTTGAAGTCGGTTAAAAAATTTAAAAGCACCTTTTACTAGACTACAGAATGTTGAACATTAAATACATATAAACTAGCTGCACCTGGCGTGCGTTGCAATGTAATGTTTTGATTAATTGCGATCGATTGAACGGTATTGAAGTTGATGTTCTGTAGCGCCATCTAGCTAGTTCTTTTTATATTTTTGTACCAGGAACCATTGCGGGCATATGAAAAACAACTCACCAAAGTTTTATCATAATCGGATGAATAGTTTAGGAGTCCATAGAGGACAAACATACATAGATTGATTATTATTTATATATAAATAGGCAAAGACAAAACAGTTCAGTGCCTATTTCTCCTTTATCGACTGATTTACTTTTTATTTTTTTGTTTAGTAGCCATTGAAATGTTGACTCACTTGGTAGTATTTTATAGTAGTACCACAAGTACAAATAAATTTAAACAAAATAAAATATTTACTATTTTTGGTTTCATAACTACTATTGTATATAATCTTTAATATAAATTCTAAAACAAAATCCAAATAAAAGACATTATCCAAATTTATATGGAATCGCATTGGGAGTCTATCGACTACAAATCTTTATCAATTTATAAGTCCTAACATGGCTTTAACGTATTGTCACTGTTAGCTGGTGCAGAAAGCTAATATATCTGTATATTAAACTACGAAGCCCATTCCCCACTTTGAAAAATTAACACATACGACATAAAGCCGTTCGTACTGTCCGCAAATACAATTTCAGAGCTATTTATTTTAATATTCCTTGCTTATAATATCCAGCGTACATTATTCATTCATTTCTTAGGCAGATTTATAAAATACTAGCGACGCGCCCCGGCTTTCCACGGGTAGCAGAGCATATACGCCATTTTTTTGCTGTCATTATTTCGTACCAGCCTTTTAAGTTCGACCATGTAGGTTGGATTTAAATGATGCTAGCGGTATTTTTAATGTCTTCCAATATTGCAAATATTTTGAAACAATATACTCTAACACTCGTAATTATAAACAAGACATCACTTTGTCTCAAGCAATTACTTAAGTAAATCATTTCGTTACTCAAGCATCGGACATCGCTGCTAATGCTTTGCCTAGCAATCTTACGTCAAACGATTCTTACTTGGTTAAGAATTCTTAACTATAAAATAGAATCATTGCTCAAGTAATTACTTTTACTCAAGTAAAATGTTTTTCTCGATTATAAATACGAGTGTTATAGTAGGTAACCAAAATACTGTAAAAATATACTATATGTAAATACATAAACAAATTAAAATATTTCTTTGCATACAACATTGATAACTTGGTGTGATATTGGGTTTTACTATTTAGAGGTACTCAGTATCATTCTGGAGTCTGGAATTGTGCCAGGTATGGCTATAAGCTCGCCATCTATCACTTAATGGACCGTAATAAATTTTCCGAAAAGTGGGTGTACTGATTACACCTCTGCCTACCCCTTCAGGGATTGTAGGCATGAGTGTACATAAGTATGTATTGTTAACTTCTTTCGGTTTTTGTGTAAAAACGAACATATTACTTATGTTTAGATGTCGTAGCCTTCACACTCTTAAGCTCCCAGTCTGCATGATGTTTTCATCATCATCAATCATATTTCAACCAATTTACACTTCAATTAATGATATGACAGCCACCATGGTGCAGTTGCCGAGTAGCCGGCTGTGAAACGAGAGGCCGTGGTTTCAATTCCCACACCGGGACAAATGTTTGTGTGACAGACAGATATTTGTGTCTGGGGTCTGGGTGTTGTCAGACCGAGTCTCTCCTAGTCCCTGATACCCACAACACAAGACTCGTATCTTAATGTGGGGTCGGGGCTATGTGTGTGACAGTTGGGTGTTATTTATTTATTTATATACCTAAAATTCCATCATGAATGACATGACGAAGTCGTCTATTGGTGAAGACCGTATAAAAATCCGTTTAGTTGTTTTTGAGTTTATCGCGTTCAGTTTTTATGGCTAGTTAGAAATTACTTTGGCTTGTTTAAAATTAGATCTATAGCTCGCGTTAAAAGGTGTAAAAAGTAATTAGCACTCACCCCTTTGGTCTAGGGACACGGCTAGACTAACTGGAGGCAATAACTAACAAAAAACCGTAAGCACAAAACGATAATGGCGGCCATTTCGCCAATTAGACGGGAAATACAACTGTAAAACTTTATCAAACTGTACTATGGTCATTTTATAGATATATATTGCATGATATTTTTATATTCATTAAGGGAAATTAAATTGTTGTTAAAAATTTTTAGAATTTACATTTAATTTATAAATCTTTACATATAATCAGGGCTGGGCAAAATATATGCTTTGCTGTAATTGAAATACCAATTACAAAATACTGTCGCCGATGTATTTAAAATACAAAATATTTTTAACTCGAGTATTTAAAATATAAAATACAAAATATAGTATTTTGTATTTTATATTCATCAAAATACAAAATACAATCAGGTGTTAGGTTATGTAAATAGAATAGTATAGGCCGCACCAATGAAGGATAAACTATAAAGGACAATGGCGAAATCGTAGTTACAAAAAATGTATTGTATGAACATATTTTTTATATTTGGAAGCTAACTCTAACTCAATTTTTGATGTCTGTGGTTGATCACTGTCCCTGTTCACAAAAACAATAAAATCATCATCATCTTTACTAGTTGTGCTACTCCAGCTACTCCCAGGCATTTCATGTTTTTTGTAATTTGCCTCTAAGGCATGAATAGCAAGATTTTGAATTCTTTGCCTCTCATCTGTTGTGATGATTGCTGGCAACCAACGCATTTTGTAACTGGGGTGGTAGCATGACGCCAATATGGCTCCATTTATTTCAGGTGACAGTTTAAAAAACTTATCAAATCTTCTATCTAAGCTCTCTTTTAGTTGTGATGCAATAACAGTAAAATGCCTCAAATTACAGTCCTGCAGCCGAGTTAATCTGGTTCTTACAGACATTAAAGTAGGCAGAAGTTTTCCATAGTAAAAATTGTTGCCCTGAATGTAATCTAAAGCTGTAGCAATTAATTTTAATACTTCAATGAATAATTCCTCCAAGGATTCTAGTTCTATGGCTGAAAAAAAAGTGTTACCCAACTTATCAAATAAGTCATTTAATTTTGATTTACTTCTCATAAGCTGCACTATTGAATCATAAAGAGAGTTCCATCTTGTGGGACAGGGATATATCAACTGATTTCCAAGACAGTCTTTTATAACTTCAGCCGATTTGGGCCTTCTGGACATATTCCATAACAATGTACATTTAGCAATTGCTGAATAGTGAACCCTTTTTTTTTTTTTTTTTTGTCGCGGGGAAAGCGTTTTATTACTACCGCCCGCTTCGGGGGGAAGCGGAATAAGAATAAAACGGTTATGCTGGACTAGCCGGTCTTACGACCCAGCATCCCCCTCGCCCGGATGATGGCTATCCGGGCAGCCGCTGGGCCGAGTCCCTACCCCCTATGTACACCCCACCCGACACTACCAGCTAAAACCCCGCGGTGGCCTTCATCGGCGCTTACGGAGCGATCCCGGGGTATTCTAAGGAGTGCTAGAATTGCTGCCGGAACCGCCCCTGCGCGGTGCTGCGTAGCAGCCCATCTCCATGGGAGGGCTTAGGAGCCCCCGCGCACCGAACAACGACAGCGAACGAGGCCTTACCACACGCGCTGCCGTCCATCTCGGGGTCGCACGATGCTCCGAAACTGGGAGTGCATCGATTCGGGCTGACAGCCCCCCGCTGCGAGCCCGCGACCCCCGATGGCCCCAATTAGTCGCCTCGTACGACAGGCAGGGGTTACCGTGGTGGAATTCAAACGCCCCCGTTCCACAGGGCGGGAGACGCCGGTCAGTCGTCCACCCGGCGCCTCCTACGTCTTCTCTGGCGGCGGGAGGGATCATTTCGTTCCCGATCCCTCTCGGCGCTCTCCTTCTGTGAGATGACGCTCTCGCAGAAGTGGGCCACCGCACGCCAGGACCTCCGGCTGGCGACCATGGACGACACCACGGCCGGCAGAGAGAGGTCTCCTCCGACGACTGCTCTGAGAGCGCTGCGCTCTTCGTCCCAGGCTGGGCACTCCTCCAACGTGTGTTGGGCCGTGTCCTCGCCGCAGTTGCCACAATGGTGGCACACGGCAGACACCTCCTTTCCGATCCGACACAGGAACGAACCGAAACACCCGTGGTCCGTCAGTACCTGCGTCAGCCGGAAAGTTGGCGCACCGTGGCGCCTGTCTAGCCATCTCGAATAGTGAACCCTGCTAACACGAGAATCTTTGATAAAATTATTCATGTCTGTAGTGGCCAAAAGACTTAACGTGTGGCTGGCACATCTAAAGTGCCTAGGCAAATATAACTCTCTCTCCCCAGTTTCATCTTCTGTTATATTTACTGGTAACAAATACAATAACTCTTTTTAGACTCTCGCGATTTGAATACATATTATATAATTAGGAACGGGTCTTAATCGCGCAATATTTTAATGGTATAAATACCACAATTATTTCCCGACGTTTCGACCGAGTTGCATCGGCCGTGACCACGGCCGATGCAACAATAACTCTTCTTCATCAAAATCATCAGAGACAGATTGTGATTCCACTACAGCGTCTACAATATCTAAAACAAAAATATATGTATTTTAAACATAATATTAATTAGTAGTCGAAGTCAAAAATCATCAACATTATTAAAAAAATACAGCAAATAGTGTGGTTTGGTTAATATTTGATAAATACTTAAATAAAACAGTATGAAAACCTGATTTTGATAAATTATCTATATCTGTACGATATATGTAGGTATACTACAGTATTTTTTACCTTCAACAGCATCATCAGAGAAATCAGGCACATAATCATTGAAACCAAATTCTCGGAAAGCCTTCACGAAATTTGACCCATTGTCAGTAGTAGTTGATACAACTTGCTCATGTCTTAATTTGAAAGAAGACTGGATTTCAAAAAGCATTTCAGCAATCTTGTCATAAGTGTGTGATCCTTTCAAGCGGGTAAAAGATAATACACAACTCATACATTCCAGTGAAGTTGTATTAATCTAAAAATGAAAGTAATATTTAATTACTGCTCCATATTTTAAAGAAACTAAATGTTTTAGGCAATAAATTCACATAAAACCAAAACGAATACACTTTCTGAAAAAAAAAACGATGTAAAAAGTGTAGGTAAATGAAAATTTACCCAGTGTGCAGTTACACCAAGATAGCTCCTAGTTTTAGTTGACCATATATCTGCATTGGTTGATACATACATCACATTGCTCAAAATGCTTTTAAGTTTTTCCATGATCTCTTTTTGAGTCATTTGAATTTTCCTTCCTAATGTTCTTCTTGACATTACATTTAAGTTTTTATGGAAGGTCAGTAAAAATCTTTACAATATTGGGATCATCTACAGTACTCAAGGGTTTCATACTCTGTACAATATAATTCATGATGTTTTTATCAAGTTTTTTCTGACATTCAGTTTCATTTAGCAACGTAAAATCTAGTTTAGTTTGTTTCCTTTTTTCTTCATTTTTTAATGGTTGTTTTCTTTTACCAGAAACATGTTGATTTATTTTGCTGTTCTCATATTCACTCAGAACATCAGGGTGCTTTCTCTAAAAAAATAATAATATAATATAATAGGTATGTATAGTATAGTAAGTATATATTGTATTATTATTATTGTATGACTGCCTCGGTGGCGTAGTTGTAATTGCGCATGCGTTACGACTATTGTGCTGAGGTCTCGGGTTCGATCCCCGGGTCGGGTAAAGTGATATTGGGTTTTTCTATCTAGAAATTCTCAGTATTATCCCGGAGTCTGGAACCTGTGCTCGGTATGGCGATAGGCTCGCCCCCTATCACATCATGGGACCGAAATTCGGCGAAAAGTGGGTGTACTGGTTACATCTCTGCCTACCCCTTCGGAGATTACAGGCGTGAGTGTATATGTGTATGTGTATATGTATGTATATTGTATTAATGCAATCATTTCGTAACCTGCAAATTCTACAATAAAAAAAATCTGGATCCCACTGCACTTACCATCAGGTGCACTGGGGTCACTTTGCCGTGTCAGTATATAAAAAAACACAATAACATAACTCGTTTCATAACTTACTTTCAAATGCAATATGAAGTTGCTTGAAGCCTTTAAATTACCTTTAATGGTGGCTTTGCATTTAATACAAGATGCCTGGACATTATCATGGACGCTATTGATTACTGTGAAATACTTTCCGCCAGTTAAAATTTGCGGATACGTCACTTGATTCATTGCCGCCGTCGTTTGGCATCGTAGACGTACATGTGGATTGATCATCCATCGTGACAATCTTAGTAATAAACTTAAAGGTCCCAGCTCATAAGAGCCACCCGGCACCCGACTCGTACCGCCTCGTCGCTCGGCGTCCACTCGTTGTCGAAGTGGTGGTCGTCCAGGTGGTCCACGGGTGGACGCCGCGTTGTCACCAGTAAACTTCGCTACGCGACTTATGGGGCTTGTGCGTTGGCAATGCGCAGCAACTCGCGATCCACGCGTGGACGGCTTACGACCTAGGATATGGAGGCGAGGTGACGCTATGGAGTTTATGTAGTGAGCGCATATCCATAAAGGTCTAAATAAAGAATACTAAACGCACTAGGCGAGGCGGTGCGGGTCGGATGTCGGGTGGCTCTTACTTAATTGTAACACAGAAGTTTTGTAAAAATAACCGTTAGCCGTTTATGAATGTTTTTTTTTGTTTCATTCTCTCTTTTTTATATAAAAGAAAAGGCAAAGGTTCTCCACCATGCAACCTTTGTTTAATAACATCGCTATTTAATGTATTTTGGTCAAATGTATTTTGAAGCCCTATGTATTTGAAATACTAAATACAAAATACCCCAGCGTCAGGTATTTGAAATACCAATTACAATTACATTTTTTAGAAGTAATTGAAATACAAATACAAAATACGTATTTGTATTTCAATTACGTATTTCAATTACAAGTAATTCAAATACTGCCCAACCCTGCATATAATATTACTAGCTGATGCTCGCGGTGCGCCTACGTGGAGGTTATATTCGGGAGCAGAAGTGTACAATCCAAGGAGTTGTCTTCTGCACTGAGGCACCTATTTCGTTTAGTTACTAAAAATTCCGCCGTATTCAGTTAAATTGTGCGCTGGTGTTGCGTTCAAGAGTGCCCATTGTGCAGTTTTCGAATCTAATCCCAATTTTAAATTGGAATCGAGTGTCAAGAGTTACCCTCCAGTTTTGTTTTTATTATAACATAAAAAATCATTAATCATCTACATCTGACAATCAGTACCTGAACCAGGCCGGCACGATTGTGTTGAGTAGCGGGGGATAGACTGTCTCTCGCTACTTGATACTCTATCTGGACGGCGCTGTGCTTACCATCAGGTGCAGGTCACTTTGCCGCGCCAGAATAAAAAAAAATTAACCTCTAAAATATTCCACAAACCAAAGTATGTTATATATTAATCATACATTCTGCTTCAACTGAATTTTTAAAAGTAATAAAATTTTAAAGTAGTTGTTGCCGATTTTTAACCGACTTCAAAAAAGGAGGAGGTTAACAATTCGTCGGAATCTTTTTTTTTATGTATGTTACCCGATTACTCGAAGACGCCTGGACCGATTCGAGTAATTCTTTTTTTGTTTAAAAGGGTATACTTCCCAGTTGGTCCCATTGGCACCAAGTCAGGATTTGATGACAGGATCTCAGAAAAATCAAGGAAAAACAAATTTTATAGTGACGCATAATTTGTTTTTTATTGAAGTCGGTTTACTTTTTAGAATTAAAAAACTTTTTTAATGAAAATCTTCTGTAAAACTACGATGTCAACACTAAAAGAAGTGTTATGACATCCTAAAAAATAGGTCTAGTTATATTTCACATTTTGTAACAAATGCTTCAAATAAAATTTAAAAAAAAAACGCTATATTTCGAGCTGCCGAAACCTCAGCGTCAACTAAACATGGGGCGTTCAGCGTTGGAAACGCTTAGGTCCATTAGGTATTGCGTTAGAAATGAAACTTATAACTTGAATGTTTTTCATACACAATTGTTTACATTTCTACATAAAGGATATTATGATAAATATCGCATGTTTTCATAATATTCTATTATTAACTTATTCATAACTTTCCTACAAAGGGAGTTTTATTAGCAGTCGGATAAATCCTTTGTGCGAGCTGGCTGTGAAGATGGACCGGATAGTCTACTTATCCCTGATCCTTAAATTCTGTGTGGCAAGTTATCATGAACAGTACAGAGGTGTGTAAAGTCTATTGCATAATTTGATAGCGGCTTCAATCCTAAAACATTTTTTTTTGCTGCCTGGATAGTAGACACCGCCGCCCATAGACTTCTGCAATGCCAGGGCACAGCAGAGCCGCTGCCTATCGGTTATTATATAGAACTTGAACACAGATTAAGAGCCGTTCTTATTTTGATCATATCTTTCAGAAATCAATTTTGGAATTATAATAACTTGGCTGTGTTTACATACATGTTTTCTCCCTTGTTTAAAAGAATTAAACCATTCGCTCTTTTACAATTTAACTTACGATTTGACTATTCAACTGACTACGGTAAAAGTAAAATAGCTTAAATTTAGTGTAACTCTATAATTATTTTATTTATTCATTTTTACTTCCAGTGCCCCAAACCGCGTCAGATAAATGGGAGTCCTACGTTCTCAATGAAAAAGAGTATTTAATACAAAATTTACCAGTCAATTGGCAGAATGCGAATATTCTGTGCCGGTAAGTTATATATATAAAACTACTATTTTAGGTTTTTCCCCGCAGCTTCACTTGTATGAATGCGTTCATCGGTACCGTGAAATTACATAAAAAAAACTCTTTATTTTTTCCGAATTTGATAATGTGGGCTAATTTTTGTTTAGCCAATCCAATAGCCATTTAAGACTTAACCGACTATCATGGTTGCAGAGTTTTATATTTTAATGGTAGGTAAATTAACTATTTATAGAAAGGTTTACCTTCAGGTTAACGACATTAGCGTGAAAAAAACACACACGCATGCCCTGTATAAGGGCCGACTCCTGCGGAAGTTGCGGCTGCATGCAATTGCGTACCTCGCGACTTTCGACATGAAGGAGAGAGTGGAACATCGCGGGGTTTAGTCGGTAGGACGGTCTAGGCCGGTGAGTCCGACATACTTCTTTGGAAGATCCGTAAAAGGATTCCCCGTGAAAAAAAAAAAGGTTAACGACATGCATCTTTTTCAACGACAGCGTGATTGGACTATGTAATCGGTTCTTAAGATTTTCAGCATTTTTCATATTGTCCGCAAATATGCATTTCTATTGAATCACCCACGTTAGCTGTCCAGGATTGGAACTTGTGCTCAAAATGGCGATGAATGGATAATATGAGAGTGTGTTATGTTTTTGCTTGATGTGTGTGTTGCACAAATATTTATTTTGGGTCTTGGTGTTTATGACTGTAGTCGCTCGTAGTCTTGATACCCACTACATTGTTTGACCTATTGTGGTATCAGTACTATGTGTGTGACTGTTGGGTGTATTTATTTATTTTATAATAAATCATCGGTACATAACACAATAGCCTAAACTAATTGCAATTTTAATTACAGGTAATCACAACATGCTCCTTAGAAATAATTATATTAAATATCTGTATATATAAAAGAAGAAACTGACTGACTGACTGACTGATCGATCAACGCACAGCCAAAACGGCTGGGGTTAGAGACTTGAAATTTTGACAGTAGGTACCTTTTATGACGTAGGCATCCACTAAGGAAGGGTTTTTGGAAATACCACCCTTAACGGGGTAAAATAGGGGATGATAGTTTGTATGAATCCGTCATTTTTGAAGTTAAGTTTATGAAAATTAGTATTTGGCCTTTTAGTCAAAAATAAAAAATATATATTTCAGGATTTTTGGAAATTCCACCCCGAAGGGGGTAAAATAGGGGAAGAAAGTTTGTATGAAAATCCTTTATTTTTGAAGTTAAATGCATAAAAATTGGTATTTTGTAGTGTATACTTTTTGTCTCAAACATGACCTCCACGCGGGCGGAGCCGCGAGCAACAGCTAGTTGTGAATAAACTAAATTAAAAATTAATTAATTAATTTAATATTATATTTATTATAGGGGACACCACAACGGTTCCCTTGCTACCCTGGATACGAGAGATAAGGCTGAATTCTTGGCTGAAGCACTTTCAGAGTCACAGTTTTGTAAGTATTCTGGCGTAAAATCGGCTGATATTGCGACTTTATTTTACTTATTCATTTCTTCTGTATATAGCTATAGAGTCAGTGTGGGTTGGAGCTAGGAGAGATTCCGCTGAAGATCCAGCAGGGTACAGATGGTTTCGTGGTGTGGAACTGAGGCGGACTGCGTCGGATATCCTGAGGAGCGAGGGCGACAGCAACGTTGCTCGGCATTTTCCTATGGTTAGTACATAGCCTTTAGTAATTTGAGCCTTTAGAAAAAAAAAATTACTAGCCCTGTATTAAACAGTCTCACTGCTAGCCACGGGCCTCCTCTACTTATTAGAGAGGTTAGGCCTTAGTCCACCACGCTGGCCTAATGCGGGTAGGTAGACGTCACATACCTTCGAAATTCTTATGACAATTCTCAGGTATGCAGGTTTCCTCAAGATGTTTTCCTTCACTGTTAAAACAAGCGATAATGAACATTTAATACATGCGTAACTTTAGAAAAGTCAGAGGTGTATGCCACTTGGGTTTCGAACATACGACTTTCGTCTTGACAGTCCGTACCGCAACCAACTAGGCTATTGCTGCTTTTTAAAAAATAAGATAGTTAAGAATTTTAAAAGATTTGAAGGGATTTGAATAGCGAAAAGGGGGCGAAGTATAGCAATCTCGTCCAGGGCGCTATTATTGCTAAAATCGGCATTGAATCTATATATAAATAGACAAAGACACATAGATAGCTTTGACCCCATAATCCTGACCTGTAAAAACCTGCTCCTAGTGACCTTATTTACTAAATAAATGATTTGATTTGCTTCAATTTGATTTCAGTGGTTGAACAGAACCCATATACCAGTGCCTGACGGAGGTGCTGATTGTGTCGCTCTGGAGAGAGTGTATCATGACAAGCCCGTGTTTCTGGACCTCCCCTGCAGCTTGGACAGACCTTTTGTATGCGAGAGAGGTAAATACTGTTCTATTTCTCGTTTAAGACTTCATGTCAATGGCCCTGACAATTTAAATGCCGACAGTTGCATACAAACGCCTGTGGGTGCTGAGGTTTTAGCTACAGACAGGGGCGTAGCTACCGCCGTATTACTGATACGGGCTCCCGAATGTGTGTAAGCAAAAATCGTAAAATGTTATCCACAATATCACTTTACCCTTCATTTGGGCCTCTCAACAAATTGTGATACAGGGCCCGTCTAAGACAAGCTACGCCACTGGCTAGAGCTAGTTTTTATGCAAATTGACTTTAAAACTAGTCTAATTACATTTTTAATGTACCGAATCTAATACTAGCCGTGTATAAAGATTGTCTCATTACTGGGCCCGGGTTCCTCTACTTTGAGAGGGGACAGCACTTAGTCCACGTTGGTGGCCTAATGCGGGTTGGTAGACACCGGTTGGTATACCTGAGAACAGCATATACATTTGAAATCATTATAATTTTAATGTATGCAGGTTTTCTCACGTTGTTTTCCTTCACCGTTTAAGCTTTAGAACATTAGAAAAGTCAGCTACTTTTCCTACGTTCCCAATAAATAAATAAAAATGCTAGAAAAGTCTTCCCCGGCAGCTTTTTCACAAATTTACACAAAACTTATCAGTAACTTACCAGTCTTCAAAAAAGTCGCGTAGTGTGTTTTGTTTTGTATTTTTTTGCATTGCACTCATTAAGATATTCGCTCTATCATCATTATTTCTTCTTTATCAGACGCTCATCTTCAAACTCCGGTTTCTGAGTTGAAAACCGTGAGGTGTAGATCAGGGCTGTACCACGTCTACGATGGGCAGATGAACTGGGATCAAGCTGCCGCTTATTGCGTCCTAAAGAAAATGAGGTAATATATTTTAAACGGATCTTTTTGCTTTTTCATTTATCTTTATCATCGTTGTGTGCGAAATTTTCATAGACCTTATGAATAATAATATTTCATGTCGTCTGGACTTTAGCTTAAAACTAAAAAATCTTTTTTTCAAACCGATAATGCAATGAACTTATAATGATGACTGCTATTTCTACTATGTGCCATTTTTATATACCAAATGGTCTAATAAAGCCCATAGTAGAAAAAAACTACTGTAATTATCTATAGTGTTTTATGCCAATTGACCTGCTCCAATAAATCTACAGCAAAGTAGCGTTTGCTCCCAACGTCGCTTGCGGGATTACGTTTATCGATACTGTAGAAGAGTTCAAAGTTTCCTATTTTCCGGGTAAAAAAGGTTGTATTAGAAATAGTGTACGGTTTGTGATATACAAACCGCACATTGCACCTGCCCGTGTACGTATAGTTGCACGGGCGAGTCAGCATTTTACGTTACTATGTCATTTTCATTATAACAATGTATTCGCATCAGTTCACCTAACGCCATCGTGCAATCAACATTACTTACATTTAACTATTTTTAACAATTTATCTTTGTGAACTCAAATAAATAACGTGATCTTCAAGTGATTGTCTTTATCTTCATCTCAACTACAACAACATTATAATATTGTGTGGTACGCACCATACATATTTTTGGTCCTTCAAGCAAACCAGCGACCTTGGATCACCTTCTACACAATTTTAACAACAATTACGGTAGTGTGCATTGTACTTCCAATTGCGGTAACGAATCGGTTCGACTGGCCTTCCACAAGCGGACCTCCCCAGTCGAATTGAGAAGGCGTCTATTCCGTGAGAGGGATACAAATCTCACTACCAGAACTATCCTGCATCAAGCGCAGAAACTTTCAACATGAGTAGCATACAGCAACTCTTAACAAATCAAGAACAATTGGCGGAAGCGATAGAACATTGTCTCCGCAACTACAAAAAGGACTCAGCTGAACGGAAAACTCCATCTTACATCAAGAAACGTGTGGAGACTTTAGATGCCTATTGGGCAGAATTCCAAACCAATCATGCAGCATTGTGTGATTTTGAAGAACGTAATTTCTCATATTTCTCCGAAAATCACTATAGAAAAACGGAATTATTGTATAACGAAGCTCGAACAATTATTATTTGCGGGGATAATCCACACAAAAGACAAAAATCCCCCGTAAATCCATCTATACGCCAACAGTCAGGAGAATCTTCAGCTTACCAGGGACCTGTCAAAACTATTTCACAAGGTAACGCTAGCAAGACCGAAGATATGTTGCGCAAACAAAAAAGCAACTTTAAGGCATTTGCTAAGACTCTGGCAAGTATCAACGTAGATAACATTAATGAAAAGTGGGAATTTCAAGACACTTTGAAAAACCTAGAATCAAGATGGAAGGCAATTGACACCCTCTATTGGGAAATCGATGCTGAAAATATTATCGGAGAAGAAGATAATTATGAAGAAATGGTTGAAAACTACGAACGACAGTACAACGCAATGAAGAAAACTATAAATACAAAAATGTCGTCTAGTGCCCACAAAGAAACATCAACACCACAGATGGAATTACCAACCTTCAGTGGTAATTTTCAACATTGGACATCATTCAAAGACTTGTTTATTGAAACAATCCACTCAAACCCGTCCTTGTCCAGTGCACAGAAAATGCAGCACCTGAAATCTAAAATCAAGGGCGAAGCTGAAAGACTCGTACAACACTTATTAATCAGTTCTGACAACTATCAAATATGTTGGGACATTCTAAACAACCGGTACAATAACAAAAAAACGATATTCAATTCTCACCTGGATACGATTCTGAATTTACCAACATTACAGTACCAGACTTACAGAGCGATAAAAAATATACACGATACAGTCAATGAGAGCCTTAATGCCATAAAAACCCTTGGCGTGGACATTTCAACATGGGATCCAATGTTAGTGCGTGTTATCTCGCAAAAATTGGATACTGACACCTACAATTGCTACATTGATTCTTTGAAGGAACCCCGAGAATTACCCAACTTATCGGAATTTATGCGTTTCTTAGAGAGCAAATTTATATCCTTGGAAGGCGGACGTCGGAAACTAGAGCAGCCCGCTCACAATAATCAAAAAAGTCGTGGTACTTCATCTAATCAGCCATACGCATATAAGGCATTCAACACGAACCAAAGTGTGTATTCAAAAAATAAATCATTCAAAAATAATAACACTACATTAAACAAGCCAAAGAATGTGCCAAGCAGCGTAAAATGCCCTATGTGCAAAAATGATCACGGATTATTCCATTGCAACGAGTTTATCAAGTTACATACTGACGAACGGCATAAACTAGTTCAAAAATACAATTTATGCAAAAATTGTTTATTCAACCACAACGGCAAGGAATGCAAGTCTGAAAAACGATGCCGCCAATGTAACGCACACCATCATACATTGCTTCATAATTCATTCGAGAATGTTACGCCTAGTAACAAAGAAAAAATTAACATCGAGAACATTCCATCATCAAGCAGCCATGTGTCGATGGAAGATTTATCTGAGACACTTTTGGCCACCGCCCTGGTCAAGGTCAAGGCCAGCGATGGTTCGGAGCTCATTTTACGTGCTCTTATAGATCAGGGATCTCAAATATCCCTTATCACCGAAAACGCTGCTCAGTCACTCGGACTACCTCGAGAAAAATGTAAAGGAGTGATTTTCGGCGTCGGAGCGCAACAGAATAACTGCAAGGGGGCTTTGACTATAACATGCTCCGCTGTTCATAGCAATTACACTTTTGTCACAGAAGTGTACATTATGACTAATCTCAATAACAATCTACCTAATAGATCGTTCCCGAAACCATTAACCTGGGAATATCTGAAAGGCATTCGATTAGCCGATCCTGACTTTAACATAAGCCGGCAAATCGATTTACTTCTCGGAGCGGATGTCTACTCCAACATCATACTCAGCGGTATTATCAAAGGAGAGGGAACTCAGCCCATAGCTCAGCAAACTCATCTGGGCTGGATACTGTGCGGCAACATGAAGCCATACCAATGCAATGTCGTTCTAAATAATTTAGAGGACATTCGTAGATTTTGGGCTGTAGAGGACGTCGATGAAGGCTCGTCAATGTCGTCGCAAGACCTCTTATGCATTAATCAATACAAAACCGAAACAAAACGTCAAGAGAACGGGCGTTACGTCGTGCGATTACCCCTACATTCCGATATCAAAGAGAAGCTGGGAGAATCCAGACCTAAAGCTGCTGCACAATTTTTACAATTAGAGAAGAAATTTAACACATCCCAAAACATAGCCAAGGATTATAAACAATTTATGTCGGAATACTTACAATTAAATCACATGCAATTATGTAAAAGTAACAAGAAACCAAGCTATTATTTACCACATCATTGTGTGCAACGCGCGGACTCCACTACTACAGGGCTGCGCGTCGTATTTAATGCGTCATCGAAATCGACCTCGGGACTAAGTTTAAACGATTTGATGTACAGTGGGCCGAATTTGCAAACAGATTTAATGCAAATAATTTTAAAATGGCGACAATACAAGATAGCCTTTACAGCTGACATAGAAAAAATGTTTCGGCAAATTTTGTGTCACAAAGACGACCAACAATATCAAAAAATCTTATGGAGAGACTCTCCCAACCAATTAATCCAAGAGTACGCTTTAACAACTGTGACATACGGAACAAAGGCGGCTCCTTTCCTGGCTATGATGACGCTTAAACAACTTGCCAACGACGAGAGACACAATTATCCTGAAGCTGCTGCTATTTTAGAGTCTTCATTCTACATGGACGACTTGCTCTGCAGCTGTGATGACCTTGAAAAATCAAAACGCTTAAAAACTGACCTCATCAATTTGCTCAAGTCAGGCGGATTCAACTTGAGGAAGTGGTCATCCAACTTTCCAGACCTACAAGAATTTAACGATACTTCAAACACCACATCACCAGAAACATATTATTTTCGTCATCAAGACTCAAGAAAAACATTGGGCTTACGGTGGAATCCTAACGAAGACAACTTTACCTTTCAATTGACAATCGATTACAAATCGACAAAACCTGTTACAAAACGCATTCTTCTTTCCGAAATTTCGAAGATTTTCGATCCATTAGGGTGGCTAAGCCCTATAACAACCAAACTTAAACTAATATTTCAAATGGTGTGGCAAGAACAATTGCGATGGGACGACGAAGTACCTAAATTCATTAACAAAGAGTGGTTAAAAATCAAGTCGGAACTAACTGAAATCAATCAACTGCAAATACCAAGATGGCTACAAATAACACAAAAGGATGATATCGAGTTACACGGCTTTTGTGACTCATCTGAAAATGCCTATGCATGTGTCATCTATTGCAAGGTCAAGAAAAATCCTGAGAAAACTGTTATGGTCGCAGCGAAGTCAAGACTCATACCCGCAAAGAAAACAATTACATTACCCAGACTCGAACTATGTGCCGCTTTATTACTATCCACATTGATGAAAAAAGTCATAGAATGTGTTGATTCAAACCACAAAATTACCCTAGTCGGTTGGTCGGACTCAACTGCCGTCCTAGGTTGGATCCAAGGCGATTACAATCGTTGGAAGCCGTTTGTGTCCAACAGAGTCAAGAAAATCGTAGATATAATGCCACTAACGTGCTGGCACTATGTAAAATCGTCAGAAAATCCCGCGGATTGTGCGAGTCGCGGAATATCACCGAAGCAGCTCAAGGAACACATCTTATGGTGGCACGGTCCGGAATGGCTGCTCACTTATCAACCTGAAAAAGAAAAAAATCAGTTATATGAAACTAACGACGAGTTAAGAAAACTACAAACCAACGTCACCACACAACGTCACACATATGACGTTATCGGTGACATACTTACCAGACATAGCTGCCTTACTCGAGTTACTCGCATTATTGCATGGATATTACGCGCGGTGTCGCGTAACAAACATCAGCTGCCGAACTACTTAACATTACCTGAAATTAAACATGCGAGAAATCTTGTAATAAAATACGTGCAACTCACCTCGTTTGAAGACGACATCTCAAACCTGGAACAAAGGAAAGAAGTGCACCGAAAAAGCAAACTTTTACCCTTGAATCCCTTTATTGACCAAATGGGACTTCTTAGAGTGGGGGGAAGGTTGAAAAATGCAAACATCGATGAAGATCAGAAAAATCCTATTATTATTCCCCATGACGGACACTTTACAAATTTATTGATTGATCATGCTCATAAATTGACATTCCATGGTGGAGTACGCCTAACGTCGGCCAATCTGCGAAAACAATATTGGATAATTGGTGGAAACAGGGCTGTCAAGAAGCGAATTTTCAACTGTATAAAATGCCGTAGACATAACCCTATTCAACAAACTCAATTGATGGGAGACTTACCGGCGCCACGATGCAACTTGACACGACCATTTTACAATACAGGTGTTGACTACACCGGGTACATCGATATTAAAACAAATAAAGGTCGAGGCATAAAAACAACAAAGGGTTACGTTGCTGTCTTCGTGTGTATGGCCACGAAAGCAGTCCACCTGGAACTAGTCTCAGACCTGACGTCATCAGCCTTTCTCTCATCCTTGAGAAGATTGGCTGCCCGTCGAGGAGCTCCACGTCACATGTATAGTGACAATGGAACTACTTTCGTCGGAGCCAACAAAATGCTGCAACAAGAAATAATCAACCTGAAGAACACACTTGACCCTGAATTCTTCTCAGCTATCACAGAAATGGAGATCGAATGGCACTTTATCGCACCATTATGGCCAAGCGCAGGAGGCCTATGGGAAGCCGCGGTGAAGAGCCTGAAATATCACCTACGCAGAGTCATTGGAGAGCAGAAACTTACCTACGAAGAGCTTTCAACGCTTCTAACGCAGCTCGAGGCTTGCCTTAATTCGAGGCCTCTCTTAGCGCTTACGGAAGACTCTGACGATATAAATTTCTTAACGCCATCACATTTCCTTTCAAGTGGTCCTAACTTAACTATCGTCGAAACTGAGACAGATGAACGAACGCGCTGGCAACTTGTACAAAAAATCTTCAAGGACACGTGGAAAAGATGGCAGTCTGAATATTTATCCCACTTATTACCCAGAAGTAAGTGGCAACGAGCACATGAAAATATGAACATTGACGATATTGTTGTCATCCATGACGCAAATCCTGCTGGAAAGTGGAGTCTAGGAAGAGTTATGGAACTACACCCGGGCAAGGATGGATATATACGCGTAGTCACAGTCAAGACGAAAAGCGGAATTCTTAAGCGCCCAATTACCAAATTGTCGAAGTTACCTGTAAGAGAACAAGCTGAAAACAAGGCAGAACAAGCTGTACGACCGAAAGAGCCTAAAGAAAAAAGAACCAAGAGATCATGTAATTTGATATGGGCCGTCATATCGATTTTATCAATCGTGTGTCCCGCCCGGTGTAACTACAGCCTAAACTATCTAAATAGCAACCAAAGCATTTACTTCGACAAGGTTAATGACATGCATATTGTTCGCGACCAGTGGAAATTGATCGTGTATTATGATATGAATCCCTATTGGAGAGGCATGGAAATACTTAAAAACTACGTCACCAGCCTCGACAAAACATGCTCAAACTCACAAAAAATCAGCCAATGTGGCGTCATCTTATTACAACTACGTCACGGTTACACTGAATTGGTGTATTATAGTGATATGCTACTAAGTCAGCAAACCCACCACAGAGAACGCAGAGGACTTGTCAATGGAGTTGGCTACTTAGCTAATAGCTTGTTTGGCATACTTGATGAACAGTTTGCAGCAAAATATGAAAAAGATATAAACTTAATAAAGGAGAACGAAAACCATCTGACAGCGTTACTGCGAAACCAGACATCGATAGTGGAAGCGGAAAACAACCTATTGAAAAGAGTAAAGGAAATCATTGAGAAACAACACAAAATGTATACTAATCAAATCGCCGAACTCGATAAGACTGCTAATGTGATTGCAACCGAAGTCAAAAACATTATGATAGTCAACCATATTACTTTCATGTCGATAATTGCTAACAACATTCTTGTGAACATGAAGAATCTGCAAGAAACATTATTGGACACTGTAACGGAAGTACACTATGGAAAGTTCAATATTCATCTTTTAAGCCCTGAACAGCTCAAAGAAGAACTGAGTCTTATATCTGGACAACTATCCAAGGATTCAAGCCTTCCTATAGACAACATACACACGGATCTACGTAAACTCTACCGTTTATTAAGAGTGAGGGCAAGAATGACGGTTAAATATTTCATATTTGAAATCAAGATTCCATTAGTGACCCGAGACAACTACGAGATTTACAACCTCATCACCGTTCCTCTACAAACTCAGCGCTTAATGGTCAGCATACTACCGATCGCTAGCCACGTAGCTATAAATCTGCAGAAGGATTCCTACATACCTCTGTCTGAAAACGAGCTACGCATGTGTTTACCCTACAACACGAATGCCCTTATGTGTCCATTACAACAACCGATTTATTACCTGAAGGCAGATGATAACCTATGCGTCAAGAACAAGGAAACAAATCGGTGTGAAACAAAAATATCTATATGCGCGGACATGTGGACGCAGCTTAATAAAATAAATACTTACCTATACTTTTGTTGTGGGCAACGAACAATTAAAATCATCTGCGGGTCTCAAGTTACAGCCGAACAAGTCAGCAAGGCCGGTATTATCACTCTCGCAGATGGCTGCATCATCAAAAACGACGAATTTACCATTTATTCGCATATGAGGCAAAACAACTATCTGACCTTACAAGCAGATGTTGACAAGGTCATCATACCGCCTATCAACAAAATATTTAATCTGTCTATACCAAAACAGAGCATTAAGACAGCTGAAGACTCTGGACTCCAGTCGTACGAAAACTTGCAAAATGCCATCGACGAACAGATCGAGCAGCAAAAAGGAGCAGAAGTCAGTAGAGACCTATCCAGCTACTATATCTCTTCTCATGACGTGCATCAGTATGTGGTGCTGTATCTGTTAGCTGGTAGTGCACTCATCGCAGTCTCTACTTATATATGGTGCCGCTGGCGGGCACACTGCTCTGCAACGTTCCCCATCTCATCCTCCGACAACCGTGGACCTGTGGGATCTGTGGAATTAGCCGGACCTGCTGAGCCCAATATACCACTCACACAACTACGCCGCGAGACAACTACAGGAGACGTCATGGCTTCACGATCAACCCATATGTACGCCTGCGTCAACAAGGCAACGTCACCAGTCATAAGAAAACAATTCAGTGAAAGTGATAACTAAGTGTTTAATTGTGTGAGATTCTAGAGACATTAAGTTTTTAATTTTGTAAACATTGCTTTGTCACCTCATTTACCTCATCTCATCTCGCCCTAGGCAATATGTACGGTTTGTGATATACAAACCGCACATTGCACCTGCCCGTGTACGTATAGTTGCACGGGCGAGTCAGCATTTTACGTTACTATGTCATTTTCATTATAACAATGTATTCGCATCAGTTCACCTAACGCCATCGTGCAATCAACATTACTTACATTTAACTATTTTTAACAATTTATCTTTGTGAACTCAAATAAATAACGTGATCTTCAAGTGATTGTCTTTATCTTCATCTCAACTACAACAACATTATAATATTGTGTGGTACGCACCATACAAATAGTGTATTAGCGAATAGGTCGAGACGTTCTCAAGTGATTCGAATCAATGAACAGTATACATATAGATTTAAATTTTTTGGTAGTTTAGTTTTAAATTAATTAAGTTTTGTTTTTTTCGATTGCGATTAGAGTTTGGATTTTGAAGTGGATAAGCAAAGATTCTAATGTGGGCCATCTGACTTACTAAGCCTAAAACCGCTATTTCTCAATAAAATATTGTTTTTTTTTTCAGTTTAGCAAACATTGCAAGCATGAGGTGTTTGAAGAAACTTGGCATGACGATGCTCAAGACCAGACCAAGTAAGTGATTTTTAAAATGCTTTTTTTACTGCCTTTATAGGCAGATGATCAGGCGGGCCATCTGATGGTAAGTAGTCACCGACGCCCATAGACTTCTGTAATGCGAAATAAGAGGCCGTGGGTTCGATTCCTGCACCAAAGCAAATGTTTGTTTCACATATATTTGTTTCGAGTCTGGGTGTTGTGGGACCGTAACCCCTCGTAGTTGTTGATACCCACGACACAGGTTTGACCTAGTGTGGGTTCAGAACTATGTGTGTTACTAGGAGTTCTGTTACGACAAGGACGCGCTGGGCATCACAGCATAAAGACATCTGATTGTCACCCATCTCATGAACTGTTGAGAGCTAACCTAATATTAGGTATCTTATATTATACAGGTATAGAAAACGCATGGGTAGGTGCCGCAGGATCCTTGGGAAAATGGGCCTGGACCGACACTGGAGTCAGCATCTTCCAGCCTCCATTAATAAGTGATGTTCCGGCTGATCAATGGCCGCCGATGAGGTCATTTATTTAGATATTTACATATAAAATAATACCAGCCCTGTATTAAACATTGTCCCACTGCTGGGCACGGCCCTCCTCTACCAATGAGGGGTTCGGCCTTAGTCCACCACGCTGGCCTAATGTGGGTTGGTAGACTCCTTTTGAAAATCTTCTGGGAATTCTCAGGTATGCAGGTTTCTTCACGATGTATTCCTTCATCATTAAAAAAGCGATAATTAGCAATGAATACGTAACGTTTTTATGAATGTCAGATGTATATTCATTTCTGAATTTATTTAGAACCTACGATTTTCGATCACCGCAGTCAGCCCAACTAGGCCGTCGTTGCTATAACGGTTTTTTGAAACAATGAGTAAATAATATTCATTATTGAATAAAAATAATTATAAAATACGCTTGTCTATTGGTTTTGTTTATTATAGAGACAGGTCATCCATAAAGCAAAGCGGATGCCTCCAGCTCGACCGGCACGCGTCACATCCGCCAGTCTTCATGGAAGCGAGGTGTGAGAGAAAGATGCAGTTCATTTGTTATCAAGGTAATTCAGAATAAGCGAGTTTACTTTCCTTTTCTGTAGATACTATATGAAAATATTATGTATGTGGCATCACGGCCACACACATACAGGACGTATGCCGGGATTACCTAGAAAATAAACGACGCAATTCTATTTTAACATCGCTTAGTTATTAATCACATCGGGGTCACCAATTGTAGGGGTTGCTTCTGCCCTACTCAATTGGTGACCCCGACGTGATTTGAACACGCAACATGTATGTGGTAAAGGTCAATTCCAAAAGTTGTCTAGTGCCTAGTTCTTACACATTCGTAATTTAATATACAAGTAAGAGTAATCTAACAAAACAGAACAAAATCTATCCAATGGGTCAGCTTATGGTTTTCCACCGCCCATAAACACTCATAATATGAGCCACCAATGTGTCACTGATATGGGAAAATAAAAAGTTGTTAGGGCCAATTTATTATTACACGAATTAACAAAAACTATTGGACTTATTATTACTAATAGTTTCAGGTTACTCTGCGTTGCGAACTGGAGTAGCTCCACCTAGCGACGACTTATATTACTACGTACTCATCCGTCAGTTGTTCTACTGGCAACATGCTTACGAGAACTGCTTGAAAATGAATGGCACACTCGCTAATCTAGAGAGCAATGATATTTTAATCCAATTACTGCTACTTATGGGCGAAAATAAAGAACAACGTAAGTTTTGAAAAATTTATTTAACGCCATCTGAGTGTAATTATTGAAAACAATTATTACAGCCTCCGTGGCGCAGTAGCCGGCTGTGAAATGAGGCCGTGGGTTCAATTCCCACTGGTAAAAAAAGTTGAGTGACAGACAGATATTTGTGACCAGGGTCTGGGTGTTGTGAGATCGTGCGTCTCTTAACCTGTCCCTGATACCCACAACACAAGACTCGTATCTTAGTGTGGGATCGGGGTTATGTGTGACTGTTATTTATTTATTATTATTATTTAATGGTGGGAGTATTACGAGACATGTTAAGGTATCATTTAATTATTTTAGTATTCTTATTACAGCCATTGAACATATCTGGATTTCTGGTCACCTAAACATGACCAAAGATGTCGCTACTGACGCTGTTTCCTATAGTTGGATCAATCCTAACAGCGGTAAACAAATTCCAGACCCAAAATATTTTGGTGATTCTGCGACTGCTGGGATATACGTAAGTATCATTTTTAAAGGTGAAAGTGCGAGGCATTATGATTTAATTTCCCAGGACATAAAAAAAGACTGAATATTTTTTTTATTTAAGATGCCACCCTGGCTGGATGAAGACTTCACAATGGACTCATCATGCTTGAACCTGGATAGACAGGACCATTTGAGCGGTCTAGTCTATGGCTTACCTTGTGATACTCCACAGTATTCTATTTGTATGATTGGTAAGATTTCAGACAAGTTTTAAACACCCTTTCATGAATCTCTTTTCCTTGCCAACAATAAAATAATTACAGTGAAAAGTCTGGTTTAAGGAATTTTAGAATGAAATGTAAAAATGTACTAATAAAATCTTTGTTTCAGAAAAATCTTCTAAGTCCGTTAATGCACAGAAAATAAGTGATGTTGATGAAACATCTTAAAATTACTGAAGATCCAGATTCTACAGTTTTGCAGCTCAATATACTTTGTATACTAGGCTATGGGGTTTTCTACTCTCACTAGAACACCTACACCTGACATGCAGGTATAAGACTCACAATAAAAAGTTGCATATGCTACAAAATTAACACATGAGCTGATCAATTATTTTATAAGAAAAATATACAAAATAAAATACAAATGATTTATTTATTTTTAATTCCCCTTCTTTTTAGGTTGTTCATTGGCAATCTGGTTCTTCGTTGTAATATTGGGTTCAGCCATACAGTCAAGCAATGCTCTGGGCCTTGGATGATAAGTCTTGTGACAAATCCTTTTACATATAATCAAACGTAATTATCGACCGATTTGTTTGACCACATCAATCCACTGACTGTTAACCTTACTTAATTGAACATAGTTGTTGTTCATAGCTAATAAATTCTTTTTAAAACCCCTGAGATGTTCTAGATAGGCTCGGAGACTACTGTTCATAGCTCTGATGGATTCAAGCTCTTGTGCCAGGTCTGAATGAACTTTCTGAAAAACATCAATATTGTTTTTAATCGAAACTTAACAATACATTATACACCCACTTAAACTGGATCGTCTAAGAATAATTATTGTTTATATTTATTAAATTAAAGACATAAATTGCAATGATAGTAGTGAAAACAATGTTACAGACAGTATGAATCAATTAACAATAAAATTAACTAGATGCAAAGTTATGAACATTGTTCGTCAAATACGGATTACCAAAAGAGCTTACCTCTCGTTTACTAGGTGAATTCGCCGAAACAGTAGACATTGTGTTAAAGATTCAAATTAAGATTACAGTACGTACTCTGATAAATGAATAAACCAAACAATTTGCATTTTGCAATTTGCCTCAGAATTTGACGGTTATTTTATAAACTGTTATTATTTTTTTTCCCATATTCCCTAGGAAGGCAAAGGGTTCAAGCCCATACAGCCTCGTCAATACTCAATGGTATTGTTATTTAATTTTTAGCATTTTTTTTATACATTTTTAGAAAAGTATATATCTGTCAATGTTGCTAATTCCTGTTTTCACTTTACCCAATATCCATATATCATATATATACCATATCCATATAAATGATTTAATTTTTTATTGTACCCGGAATTTCATTGCATAGTTTAATAAAGAATATAATATTAGAAGAATAGAATAAGAATAATTTAATAGAGATAGTTATGCTTCGAATTTGACTGACCAGAAGATTTAAACCATACTATTTATAGTATTATTGAATCAATAATACTATAAATAATACAATACTGTATTATACTGAATACTTACATATTATTGTTGTTTAAGTAAAGGGCAACTATCTTTTACTGTAACCAATATGATGAACAAATATGTTTCAAGGTAACGGCAAATGTAATCGCATTTTGTTCTATTAATATCTAATGTATAATCAATATATTTGCCACACTGTAATCACGGGACTAAAGAGTCCCGGACATTCGGAAGGCATGCATGTGGCCGCAGCCAACACATAGAGGCCCATTAGACAATTTTAATCTAATTTTGTGATGTGACACCAACCGACGGTTATCCCTGTATACACTATACAAGTGCACCCAAGGACAACCCCCGGATTTCTTACAAAACGAAGCTTCCAGTACCGCGTAGAAGGATCGCTTTCCCCTCCCCATTCATTAAGAGCAGGAGTCCCTCAAAGTTCGGCTCTTTCGCCTCTTCTGTTTTCACTCTATACTAGTGACATCCCCAAACACCCCAGAGTTAATCTTGCCCTTTTTGCTGACGATACGGCACTCTATGTATCAGATGTAAACAGAAGACGTATTAGGATTTACCTCCACAGACTCTCTGGGAAAGTGATTTCGCAAATGGCGAATTGAAGTTAATCCTGATAAAAGTGCCGCCATTTTCTTTTCTCGGGGCAGCCCTCGAGTTCCAAACCAAATTCAATTATTCGGCCGCCAAATTCCTTGGGAAAAAACTGTTACATATCTAAGAGTTGTTCTCGATAGTCGTATGACATTCAAACATCATATTACCCGCGTCCGAAACAAAGCGGCTTTTATCCTAGGCCGCCTTTATCCCATGATTAGAAGCAAAATGTCTCTGCGTAACAAAGTAACTCTATAATAAAACGAAATTTACGGATTCTATCGCGGTTTATTTTACTTTTTTAACCCGACGTTTCGAAGGCTTTACAGCCTTCATGGTCACGGGGGAGACTGAGTTGTATGTCGTCACGAAAGTATAGTGCAATGTTTCTACCCTCCATATAGTTGATATTTAATTTTTATTTTGTTGTAGTCCGATCTACGCAGAAAGAGCTCACAATGTCTTGAGGTCTATAAAATAGATTGTGACTGTGGACTCTCTTATATTGGTCAAACAAAAAGAAATATAGGGACCCGCGTAAAAGAACATATAGCTGACGTAAAACACCGACGCTCTACGAAGTCTGCAGTTGCTGAACATTCAGAGGAAGGCTCCAAGCATTATCTTCGATTTGACAAACCACAAATCCTTGCCAAAGAACACCGATTCCTGCCTAGGATGATTCGCGAGGCTATTGAAATTAAAAAACATCCAAATTTCAATAGAGAAGATGGTTGGAAGCTAGCACCAGCCTGGGATCCAATTATACATTTAATTAAATCAGAACCCAAAAGGCCAACTGCCAGACCTCAAGACATTGTGAGCTCTTTCTGCGTAGATCGGACTACAACAAAATAAAAATTAAATATCAACTATATGGAGGGTAGAAACATTGCACTATACTTTCGTGACGACATACAACTCAGTCTCCCCCGTGACCATGAAGGCTGTAAAGCCTTCGAAACGTCGGGTTAAAAAAGTAAAATAAACCGCGATAGAATCCGTAAATTTCGTTTTATTATAATGTATAATATTCGCGTAAACATAAGAAACCATTAAAGTAACTCTATACAAAACCTGTATTCTTCCAATTATGACCTATGCCTGTGTTGTATTCGCGCACTCGTCTCCTTCAAACATACATAGAAATCAAACAATTCAGAATAGATTTATGCGTAAAGCCACCGGTGCTCCGTGGTATTTGCGGAACTTAGATCAACCACCAAGACCTCCGGTTACTCACCATAGCTAGGTATATGAAAAACTGTGTCCAACAGTACTTTCATAAAGCAACCCGACAGAAATCCTCTTATTGTGGCAGCTGCCAACTATACCATAAGCGGTGAAGCAATCTCCCTCCGTCGTCGCCCTAAACTTGTTTTGGGAGATCCAAATGTTCCCATAACGGTCGCTGTCGAGGCAGCACTGTCCCTGTCCAATCGCAATCAAAATTGTATTATGAATTCATGTCGACGTGGGACTCGCCGGCGAGTCCAAGGAGCCCGGCCAAGGCCCGGATTTTCGATACATTAGTATATCGAGACGGCCCTAAGCCTATTCCAAGCGACGCGACGGCTTAATTGAAGACCTTTTAGAAAGCGTCTTTGAGCTTAGCCGTTGACAAATGTTGCGTTTTCTGGCTGGATCGCTATAGGTGCCGGCCACAATGTTAGGTGAAGCTGTAAAAGCAATTATGAGCTAACAGCACAAATCCATACGAAAAAAAACAACACCCGGTAATTGTAGAACTATTATATGGATGGATAAAAAGTTATGCTGGTTTATTGAGGTGAGGTGTTAGTGGATTGGGTCTATTTTTTATTATAGTATAGTCCGACAAACGAGCTAGTGGGTCACCTGATGTTAAGTGATCTCCACCGCCCATGAACATCCACAATACCGAAAGTATCATGTATGCACTGTCGGCTTTAAAGGACAGGAATAGGGATTAGGGCAGGGAAGGGGGAATCTGGGCCTCCGGATATCTTACTTACCATACGAAACATGACAGTTACTGTCACTTTACGTTGGTTTTCTGTGAGACAGTGGTACTTCCCCGGTCAAGCCGGCCCATTCATGCTCTAGACAAATATGTCTTCAGCGTGGCTCTACCACTTCCAATGTCTTGTAATGGGTCTATGGGAAGGACTATGGCACCTGCCTGACCAATGTTAATAACACGGATAAAATAGGCAGGTGGTGACTCGCCAACTCAGGTAAATGGGCTAAAAAATTGTCGTTAGAAAAAGCGACAAAGGAGCAACATCATTTGAGCGGCTATAGGGTGGAGATACAGCTAGAGACTATCCTGCCCACACACCCGCCATTGTAACTCCTGTTTAAAGGGTGCAGATGTGTATTTGACTTTAAACAACGATCATTTGCTCCTTTAGGGTCCCATCACGTTGCCCACTCGCCACTTAAAAGCGAAAGCTTTAAAGCTGTCACGACTCCACTCTGACCGGCCGGTGAAGGCAAGTCAGAGGTCGGGGATCTGTTCCTCGTCAATCAATATATTATTTTTACGCCATGTGTAAAAGATCTTAATTCTTTAATGACTCAAGATCAGCTGATGCAATTTATTCCAAGTGAATTATTTATTTCCAAAATTATACCAAGTAAATTATTCACAACTATTATACCTAGCTGGAAGTGATACGGACTGCCTAGACGAGAGTCGATGGTTCGAGACCAACCTAAATGGCATACACCTCTGATTTTTCGAAGTTACGTGTGTCTGTGTGTTGTGAGACCGAAAGTCTCTCGTAGTCCCTGATACCCACAAGACAAGACTCGTATCTTAGTGTGGGGTCAGGGCTATGTGTGTGCCTGTTGGGTGTTATTTATTATTCATTGTTAATTATCGCTTGCTTGGTGACGGAAGACATCACGAGGAAACCATCAGGAGGCATGCCTGAGAAGAAGAAGAAATAAGAATTTTAAAGGTATGTTAAGTCTGCCAAATCGCAGTATGCCAGCGTGGTGGACTATTAGTATTAGACCCGTCTCCAGGAGTGAGATAATATAATATAGGGCTAACGTTAAAAAAACTTTTTCCAACTGGCTTATCTTATCTTAGGCTAAATAACCATAAGCTGGTATCATAAACATGATTTTTATAAAAATAACAAGGAAAATAAAATCATACAGCCCAAATGATTTCCAAAGTATAAAAAAATAATTCTGAGAATTTAGATGCAGATCTCATTTTAAATAAATTCTAAGGGAATATTTATACACATGCAAAAGGTATATGACTAGTTAATTTGGGCAAGCAAATTGTAATGCTGTATTGAACAATAATATAATGTTTTATTAGATATCGACCTTTGCTAGCAGCTACAAAACGCATGCGCGGTGGCATAAGGCATTGGCGCCATCTGCAGCTTCGTCTACATCATTAAAAAGAAGCGCCGCCATTTTGACATTTGTTTGGCTTTTGTGTGTCCATAATAAAATTTATCATGTAATGTGCTATTACGAAAGTATTTTGGTTATATTTCCGCGGTATAACTGTTTCGTTATTGTGCCGGATGAATTAATTCTTACGCATCAGTAAAAAATGCGTATGTTACATGGTGAAAAATCAATAAAGCACCAGTGCCGCTCTTTTTGTGTTGAGATGGAATAATCTCAGTTATTTTGCAAATATACTTTTATTTTACCGTGTATAATAAAATTACATTAAGTAAAATGTGTTTTTAAAACGTTTTTTATATATCTATCCAATGATACACATTGAAAACTGGTGTGTGAAAAAGGCGCGAAGAGATTCCGCGCCACTGTACATTTGCGGAAATGAAACTGTGTGTAAATAATTATATGTATAAAAAACTTATATAGTTTTAATATTTTCGTGTGACTTAAATATATTTCTTTATTGTGAAAGTGACAGATGCTGAATTATTTTTTTTACAAATAAACAATTTCATGTGAGTACATTATTTTTTTCACCAGTTTATTGTTACAACTGTATTGTTTCACTAAATATAAAAAAAAACTATACCGAGAATATTTTTCCAACTGCCTAATTTTCAAAATACGTAAAACAAATGTAACTATGTTTACAGTCAAGTCTACCATCTGGTGCTATTAAAAGATTTTTATTTAATTGCATCAACATGAAACGAAATTTTCTCAATATCATTTTATTGAAACTAAACTTTGCAGTTGTTATTAACCAGTAATCATTCAAAAGTTGTATTCATACTGTCGAAAATTTTGGCGCATCAATTCAGCTTGCCCAACCTGGTCAGTACCACTGGGTCAAATTAATATCAATGAAGTAACAGCTTGCTTTTGCATTTGGTGTGATAAATTTTTGGAGGTCCCCTATCGCTGTTCCAATCTCTGTCCTTTCCTATTAAGACCAGCAATAATTTGCGTGTAAATGAACTATGGAAATAATATTAGATTATCTACATTAGAGTAGTCCTAGAAACGATTTTTATTCAAGACCCATGTGAAGATATGTCAGTGTATCATGTTTTAGGCCCATCTAAAGTTCAGCATGGTTGGCCAAGATTTTTAAAAGTTACCTAAACCAAAAAAATTTACTCATCTTAATATTATTTTCTAGGTTGAAAATAATAAAGATTCTCAAAATTTCAAATTATTATTTTGATTTTGAAAGGCTGATATTAATAAATAAACATGTTTGATAATATGATTACACTGATAAATTTAGATAGACTTAGAAATATTGGGAAATCAATCAGATATTCAAATATAACAGAGATTTGCATAATTATAATGTTGTACATTTTCATCTGTAAAAAAATTTAAAATCTGTAAATACTTCAGGTTATTTTAAGCATATTAATAACATTCAATACCTACAAAGGTCCTACATGTTATGAATTAAAAATAAATAATTTCTAAAAAAAAAGCACTAATGTCAATAAAATTTGTCTGCAGGTTAAGGTTCAACCTTATATTGCAATGCGGTTAAGAAGTAGAAAAAGGGAGCGGCCGCTCTCAAGTAAGAATACCTCAAAAGTGACCAAATTGAAGAAGATAATCAACAAACCATTACCAAAACCTTCTCCAGCTTGGAAGAAGGCATTGAAGCGGGAGACGGTGAAAAATGCACTGTCTGACCAACACATCTGCATAACTAGATCACAAAAACTAAAGACCAGGCCGGTCAGAACCATCAGAAGCATGGAGAAGGCTGTAGAAATGCATAAGAATAAAAAACATAAAGATACAGCCAAGAACACAAAACCGATCTTCCAGACTGTGGTGAGAGCTACCAAAGATCCTGTCACCTCCTCCACATCAATCAAAAAGTCTCAGAATGATAAAGTCACAACTACTACTAAGAGGGAAGTGCGGACTACAAAGAGTGTGCAACTCCGCCACAGTTCTTTAAACAGGGAGCTAAGAAAGCCGGAGATTTCCTCTGCCATCAGCTCCCCTCGGAAGACAAGGCGTATCGACAATAACAAGTCGGTCTCTCTTAACAGTTCACCCATACGGAAAGTCCGACAGATAGGCCTGACTAGTCCAAAAACGGTGAGTTCAACCAACGAGAGTCCAAAGAAAAAGACCAAGAAAAGCCCAGTAGACCATCCAAGTTGGAGTGATGAGAATGATATTTCCATGTATGAGGCACATACAACGACTTTTGTTGACTTTCCAACACCAAAATCTGAGGAGTCTGATACTGATAATGTTGAATCAACGGAGTTGTGTCTGCCAAATGACTGCCTAAATGATTTTATAGCAATTGCAGAGTGTGATAGGCTGATAAATGACGCAGTGCCAACTACTGATGAGGATATCAACTACCTAGCTGATAAGGCTGCTAGGGTGATGACTACTGAAAAGGAAGATGATAAGGTTGTGGTGAGTAGAATTATTTAATTACAGCTAAAAAACAAGTAGATGCTGTATGTCCGTTTCTTGCATGGCAATATCTTGCAAAACTTATTGGGCAACATATACGGTTAAGTGTGGTAGTATTTCGGCGTTACAGCATTGATTGACCTTATATCCAGCTCATTTCTACCACACGAAATGTTTTTGCAGAGTTCCCATCAACCATTAATGCTATTTCTACAAAGCTCAAGTTATATGGCTACATAATAAGTAAAATTAAATTCACAGAAGTCACTGACCAACTCTGTGGAGAAGCGTCTCCTGAAACGCAGGAAGTCTAGCAACGATCTAGAGATGTATCAGCCAACGTCTACCACAGATGATATTGACAATTGCACAGAGTTCTTGGCTAATGGCGAGAAATATGTACAGGTATGTATTGGAGTTATGTGTTTAATTACGCTAAAATAAAGACTTTCAAACAGGAGACTGCAACACCCGGCAACAGCAATCCTCTATTGTACAATTCCAGTGAACTTGCAGAAATTTTAGAGCTGTTGCATGTTACTGTCTCCTCAGAAGTCACAATCTATATTTAATCACATGACAGATATCAGAATTGTATGCAACTAAAATCTATGGGTTAGTAGTTTTATGCAAAAATTTGGACTCGAAAAAGACTTTTATATGGTAGTTTGGTCCCATATCACAGTACACACAAAAATGATGTAATAATAATGATTATAAAAAACTGATTGCTACTGATACACCATTGATATTTTATTTGTATATTAGTGTAAATCATTTTTTATACCAATTGACAGCAGCACAGCACCATGTATAATTAGGGAACATTTACGCAAACTAACCTATCTTTTTCTCATAGCCGGACTTCGTCTCAATGTTAGAACAGGATGGGTATGTCCGAGACTCTGAGTGCGAGATCTCGTCCACTTGTGACACCCAGGGCACCGCCATCGAGAGCCTGGAGGCGTTGTCTGCGAGGAGTCCCAGCACGGGCTTCCTGGCAGAGATCAGCCAGAGTCTGGTCGCGGAGGCTGCTGGATGGGTAAGTAATCATGATTTTTTTATTTAGTGCCTCAATAAGCAGACGCGCAGACAGGCCACCTGATGATAAGTAGTCACCGCCGCTCATAGACTTCTGCAATGCCAGGGCACAGCAAAGCCGCTGCCTACCGTTGAAGGACTACTCATTTTAAGCCTTATTTAAAGAAGGATAAGTATGATATAAAGATAACAATTTGTGACAATGTCATAGTAAGAAAGATGTTTCTATCATGTGGAAATCTGGTTAATAATGTGCATATAATATAATAGGGTATATAGGTATATAGTAGTTGACAGTACATGAAAACCTGTTAGAATTTTGTTTCTTATAATAGATTGTAGTCTAAAAATATCTAAAATAAACCGATTTGATAATTTATATGTGATTATCTAATTCTAAGAATATCTATTTCCAAGAAACGAATATGCAGAAATAAAGCATGTTGTCACGTGACATGAAATACCCATCAGTTATTCATGACGTCACACTCACCGAAACATCTAAAACGCCGAGCCAAACGTCTATTAGTTTTGCGGATGGTCACATAACACGAGAGGCCATGACAGTTGGTAGCATTTTGGTAGGAAAAATAAAGTTGGTTTATAAAAATGCAAATGAAATCTTGAAAACTTATGTATAATGTTTATTCATGATAATATTTTAATCATATAGACCATGAAGAGTAAAATAAAACAGTTTCCCAAACACAGTCAACTAGCCTATTAGATCACAAAATTATCGTAAATAATAATTTTCAGAACGGAACTGACATAGCCGCTGATGAATCGTCCCTCGCATGCCATGACGAACAAACGCCTTCAGATATCGAGGTATATAATCCGTTTTTAGATTTTTTTTTGTTATCCTGGCATGGCAAAGTGACCATACTGGATCTGATGGAAAGTTCAGTGCCATATAATTAGAGTATCGAGTAGCGAGAGACAATATATCCCTCGCTACTCAACACAATCTTGCCGGCCTGCTTCTTCACACTAAGCCATGGACAAGAGGTGAAGAAGCGGTCGAGGGTCTATTGTCAGAGTACTCAGAAGGCTGCCAAACATCGTACTCCAACTCTAGACCCCTGACCAAACCGCTTGTATAGATTTTTGTAAAACACTGCTGTTGTACGCTGGCCGCATGTATCGTATTAAGCTCTTTCGAATCACAAGGACACCAGTGTTCAGAAAAGGTATTAAGTAGAGGCTGTAAAATACAAGCCAAAATCAATTTTATGTCCATTATATTAAAGTTAAAAATGGCATGTGGGGGCGGCGGGTGTTGCTAGTATTTTTGGCACACCGGGAGCCATTGATGCGTGATTGGTATAATTTGGTGTGCTGTGCGGTAGTTATCATTGACCACATTCAACTTAATATTTGAACTTTATTGTACTCATGATCAGGTGCAGTAGTGCCTCTGCAATAGATGTGTTGTTAACTTTAAAATAAACTTGTTGGTCCAGGAGGAGGCTGCGGATGTGATATCATCGTGTAGCAGCCGAGTGGACTGCGAGCAGATATCCTCGTGGGTGGACGCTTTCGACCCATACTTGTTCATTAAACAGGTTAGTACATTAGAATGCATGACAAACGCCATATGTGCCAAAAAGTTTTTCTAAGAGCCGATTTGCTATATTTATATCTTTTTTTGCTGTGCTAAGTTAGAGTGTCAAATAGCGAGATAGTTTCCTTGCGACACAATAAATCAACAGCCGGTCTGCTGAGCTTAAACGCCTAAAGGAGCCAAGATCATAGGAAGCAGGGAACACTGTAGCTGGCAAATTGTCCCACAGTTTGATGGTGCGGCTAAGATACGTAATTGCTCTGCTCTTGGTTCGGGTCAGGTGTTCGGCTGCTGGGTACTACCCCTGTAGTAGACACCACGAAACTGTGGCTCTGTAAGCCAGTACGTGTGGGGTGAGATTTAACATTCTTTCATTCTTCAGAGCATTTGCCATGATAGAACACGCTATGCGCGGAAATATCCCTTTGCAGCTGTTATATAGTATACAGCATAGTTTGCAGAATCTATTTACAATTTACATATTCAATGGCCGTACAAATACAGAGGTCGAAATCGGTTGACCTATGCTCACTGTCGTACATACATATACACTCACGCCTATAATCCCCGAAGGGGTAGGCAGAGGTGTAACCAGTACACCCACTTTTCGCCGAATTTCGGTCCCATAATGTGATAGGGGGCGAACCTATCGCCATACCGGGCAAGGGTTCCAGACTCCGAGCTAATACTGAGAATTTCTAGATAGAAAAACCCAATATCACTTTACCCGACCTGGGGATCGAACCCGAGACCTCAGCACAGCGGTTGTAACGCATGCGCAATTACAACTGCGCCACCAAGGCAGTCACTCAAGGCAGGTCATGCTCACTGTCGTATATTTGTGAGATAGTGGCATTACACTGAATGAGTTAGCACATTCATTGTTGAGTGTAGATAAAACTACCTAGCTATGTCATGAGCAGTTTGTTCTGCACACTGAGACAAATGTTTGTGTGATCCACAAAGATTTGTTTCAGGTGTGGGTGTTGTGGAACTGTAGTCCCTTGTGGGCCCTAATACCCACTATAATGGTTTATTTTGTGTTCAAAACTCTGTGTATGTCTGTTTATTATTATTTATATTGTTATGGTGTAGTTGCCGCCGCTGGAGAGCGTGTGCGCAGGCGCGGGCGCTCTACGTGCTCGGTACCCCGCACTGCCACTCAAGACACGCACCAGTCCTGACTTCAGCCTCGTACGTACTCATAACACATCTTTACACATTACACATATATGATATATGATAGCGACGATTTTAAAACTTAGCAATTTATTACATACTCTCATTTGATTATGTCAATCGTATTTATTGTTATTTAATTAATTAGGTCATTTTATTTGCTTATTAATTTGTAAAAGAATTTTAAAGGCAATCATTACTTCTTCAGTTTACCAATTTATTGTACATCCACTACTTCCGGATTTTGTTTACACTCGTCTATAAAAGCCGAGTAGGTTGAAATGTGATTCATTCTTACTTTAATATTCGTCGAGTGAACAACTCTGTATTAAAAAGTGAGTGTACCCTACAATTGTGTTTTACTTCCAATGTATACTCCAACATATATGTACACATTAGGTATTACACATTACACATAGATTATTACATATTACACATATATCATTACACTTTAGATATTACACATGACACATACATAATTACACATTACAAATACATCATTACACATTACACATATCATTACACATTACACATACATCATTACACATACATCATTACACATTACACATTACATGTTACACATACTATATATGAGCTAGATTTTTATTCAACTATATTTAAAGTATAGAATTATTTTACCTCACGGATATTTGGAACTATGGCATGTAAAGATTTCTCTGAAAATATGTCGCAATATAGTTTAGTGCTTTATCATTGCCTTTTTTCTAATATGGATTTGCATACAAGCATATAGAACACGATGTAAAATTGTAAACAATCTTTACCACCCATGAACACCCACAATACATGGATGTGTTGTAGACATTAAAGAAAACGAATTTGTATTATGTAAGAACACACCATCTGGAATTCGACAGGAAGCTACTGGTTAAACCAGTCTTCTGTGAGTCAGTTACTATCCTAGTTAGAGACTATTCCGCTCACACACCTGCCATTGTAACTCCTGTTTACGATCGACAATGGCACGCATTTAACACCAAGTAATGAAACTCGGCGAGTCTCTGGGAATGCTTATATACTCAGCCTGTTGCCGTCCACTGTTGGACGTAGGCCTCCCCAAGTGAACGCCAACCATCCCAGTCTTGGGTAGCCCGCATCCATCCGCTACCCGCCACCTTCTTCAAGTCGTCGGTCCATCGTGCAGCAGGGTGTCCCACACTACGTTTGTCTAAACGCGGTCTCCACAATGAATGAAAAAAAAATGGAAATGGGAATGCTTAACTGTCTATCCCACAACGAAATTAATCAAATAGAAATATAGGGACGAGTTGGAAATATAAGTTTGTATCTTTATCTAACTATCCTAGTTAGAGATTCCCAGGCAGGTATGTGCTACTAAAAATGTCATTAAGTATGATGTGTATGACCTAACCAGGTTTTGGACCTGGACGAGACGCTGGTGCACTGCTCGCTACAGGAGCTGCCCGACGCCAGCTTCCACTTCCCTGTGCTCTTCCAGGACTGCAGATATACTGTGAGTATTCCATCACTATTACAATAATGCCTGTTACGTTGCATCATTTTGGACTTCTTCTGCCAATTGCAGAAACAACAATTTAAATGAAATTTTGTGAAAATTTATGGTTAAAAGATAGGATAGTCTTAGAACCGATAGGTGGCGCTGCCTCGATCTAAAACTTATTTTATAAATTTTTCGTTCTTTGGCGGGACAATGTCTGCCCGGGCCACTGGTATAGTATATACGATAGTTAAGATAGTTATGTTTGATCCAGGTGTTCGTCCGCACCCGGCCGCACTTCGCGGAGTTCCTGTCGCGCGTGTCTCGCCTGTACGAGGTGATCCTGTTCACGGCCAGCAAGCGCGTGTACGCGGACAGACTCCTCAACCTGCTGGACCCGGCGCGACGCTGGATCAAGTACAGGTCTGTACACCCCACACAATACAATACCTACCACTTCACTGATGAGCCAATAGAATGTGTGAATAAATAACACCCAACAGTCACACACATTTTTTTTTATTCTGGCGCGGCAAAGTGACCACACTGCACCTGATGGTAAGCGCAGTGCCGTCCAGATAGAGTATCAAGTAGCGAGATACAGTCTATCCCTCGCTACTCAACACAATCATGCCGGCCTGCTGTTTAGCTTCTTCACACTACTACACATAGCCCTGACCCCACACTAAGATACGAGTCTTGCGTTGTGGGTATCTGGAACTATGAGAGACGTACGGTCTCACAACACCCAGACCCCTTACATAAATATCTGTCTGTCACACATTGTCACACTCAGCACCGCAGTTGTAACGCATGCCCATACAACTGCGCCACCGAGGCAGACAGATAAATATCCTTTTCTGACTAACTCGAGATATTTCTAGACTGTTCCGGGAGCACTGTCTGCTAGTGAACGGGAACTACGTGAAGGACCTGTCGATCCTGGGCCGCGACCTGCGCAAGACCGTGATAGTGGACAACAGTCCGCAGGCCTTCGGGTACCAGCTCGAGAACGGCATACCCATCGACAGCTGGTTCGTGGACCGCAGTGACAACGAGCTGCTTAAACTGCTGCCTTTCCTAGAACATCTGGCCACTGTGAGTATCGACAGATATTGGCGTAGAATAGCTAAACACTAGGCACTGGCTTTGCTGTGCCCTGGCATTGCAGAAATCTATGGGCGGCGGTGACTACTTACCATCAGGTGGCCCGTCTGTCTATCAAGGCACTAAAAAAAACTTTAGTGCTAATTATAGTTCAATATTTTTTTTCTTTTCAGTCTAATTAACACAGGATACAAAAGAATCCAGTTTTGTTTGTGAAAACGCTGTATTTTGTAGCAAACTGCTTTAGCGTGATAGAAGTAGTAGAATTAAACTTTGGAATTGTCTCCAGTAAAGTTGTTTTTGCGTTATAGTCCTTCTACACAGGACCCATTGATTTACTGTGAAAAGATTTTCATACAGAGATGGTTTGGCCATATGGGAGGATGGATGAAAGGCGATTTACGAAAGGTATTTATCGTGCGAATGTGACTGGAAGAGTGGGAAGAGTGGGTAGAGGGCGCCCTAGGAGAATTTATACCGATCAAATAAATGACCTCCTCCTAAAAGGGCAAATTAGGAGTACCTACAACCGTCGAAAATGTATGAGTATAGATAGAAGTATTGTGAATTAATATTATATGTTACGATAAAATACAAAAGACCTACGGCTGAGTTTCTTGGTGCTTCTTCTCAGACCAGTGGGCATTTCCGAAGCACCGGTAGATAAACTTAATGACCTGTAAAGTGCCCCTAGTGGCCTAATTTACTAAATAAACGATTTGATTTGATTAGCAGATGTATGTATGTGGAAGAGGCAAAATAACAGAGTAATAATAATAACAGTGTGTCTAGATTGTGGCACTCAATAGTCTCTGTCTACCCCCATGGGATACGGGCGTGAGTGTATATGTATGTATATTTGCTGGTGATAGCATATTCATATCCGCCCGGATAGCTTGCACCGTACACAGGGTGTAAGACCCGCCATAGTGGTGTAGCCAGTGTACATCCGGTTTTTGTCGCGGGTCTAGAGTTGAGAGTACGATGTTTGGCCGTTTTGCGGCCTTCTGAGTACTCTGACATTAGACACTCGACCGCTTCTTCGCCTTCTTGCCCATGGTATAGTGTGAAGAAGCAGGCCGGCATGATTGTTTTGTAGCGGGAGATATATTGTTTTGTCTCTCGCTACTCGATATTCTAAATGGGCGGCACTGCGCTTACCACTAAGTGCAGTGTGGTCACAATGCCGTGCCAGTATAAAAAAAGATATTTTCATACAAAATATTTTGTTTGCAGAAAGACGACGTCCGGCCGTACATCCGCGATAAGTACAAGCTATTCAGTTACCTACCGCCGGACTAAACACGCGTCAGAGTTCTATCAGCCACACGTCACTGACTGCAGCACTGCCTTAGAGGCTCTCTTCCTCACCACCATTAGGTAATGAGACGTGGCGTATGTAATATAAGTACAGATTTCACTAATGTCAAACAGAATGGCAAAAAAATGCTGATTGTGGAGCAAATTTTTACCTTATTGCACACAAAATAGAGGTGTTTTAGGATTGACAGAGTATGTTAAAAATTTATAAATCTATAGTGTAGTTATGGTATTGCATACGCCATGGACTCTGGACGTTTTTGTATCTATAGAAAGATGAATAGGATCTATATTTCTATCATCTATAACGTTTTTGTGACCATAATGTCATAAGGTTATATAGTTTTTTGTTATTTGGTTATTTTAAGTTATTTTTAAGTGATTGTCGTTTTAAGTATTGGGTCAGTGACACGTTTGGTAACAGCTGAATTATATTAAAAATTGTTTCGTCTCTAATAGTGACTGATTTGACAGGACAGGCAGACGGTAGGCGGTAGAATTTTGTAATACTTAAAAATATTTTTAACTTATCAGTTTCTCAGTGGACATTAAATTATTTAATAGCGAAAGAAAGCAATGACTTATTAAAACGCTAATTAAGTAGTGGGGAATAATTATGTGCTGTCTAGTATTATATTAAGGTAAAAGTAAACATTGGCAATAGAAGAAATTTGATTATATTTGTTTATTACTCATCATAAAAATAAAAAATATCTGACAAATAATGGCCTAAGGAATATGCCAATCTATTTATTTTTTATTAAGGAAAATGATCATTTTTATTATTATTGGTGTATTGTAAATATTTCTGAAATATTAGAAGATAATCGTGATTAATGCACAGATAATGCAAATAGTACGAAGTTATTTGATAAGTGTGAAGTGAAGTGTCTTTAAATGTTTTTTTTTACTCCACTGTATGAAAAAGGTATGACGGCTTTGGTACATCAATGCTGTTTGCATATTTACTTTAGACCGATGTAGATTGATAAGCAGTGACTATATTGAAGCTATTATCAGACTTTATGCGTGCATAAACTGTACGAAAGTATATGTGTTCGGGTTACTCAATTGCACGAAGGTGTTTGTGTTCGGGTTACTCAATTGCACGAAGGTGTTTGTGTTCGGGTTACTCAATTGCACGAAGGTATCTGCTGTCGGGTTACTCAACTGCACGAAGGTATGCAGATACCGATAGCAGTATCGGGTTACTCAACTGCACGAAGGTCAATAGTCAGGTTACGAAGATAGCTATAGTTCGGTTATTCAGCTGCACGAAGGTATCTGTGTTGGGTTATTCAATTGCACGATGATATCTGTACTCTGTTTACATAATTGCACGAAAGAATCTGTAATCAAAAAGAATTTCACGACATTGCATATATCAACAGCACATTCAGTCTATTTGATAGCATATTAATTTTTATAACCTGAGCATAAATTGTTTGCTAATTTACATTGGACTTAAGTATGTAACAAATTTAAAAGCGCATAACCTTTATCTACTAAAAGAACTTCGGATGTATACAGGAATGGAAGTCAACAGGGTGTTAAAATAGTGTTAGAAGTTCAATGAAAACAACGTAAATGTCCTGATGAAAAGATAACCCATAACTTGCACCCCCCTTTTAATTCGTTTATACCTCCCCATGGAAGTATTTGTCACACTGTCTGCCTGACTGTCAAATATCACCAAATTATATGTGTTTATATTGTGATTAAATAAAAATGTATTCTAAAATGTATCTAGGTAAAAAATATACGCTATCGGTATTGGTAATTCGAAAATCACCGTAAAACATTTGGTGTTGGCAGCAGTGTTTGATGTCCGTTTCCACCACGGTTTCCTAAGTTATAGACTCGTTAATGTTTTGGGACACGAGACTAACCTATCCACACAATAGGGTAGTTGACATAATGTTTTTTTATTATTTTAATCAATAAGTTACATTACCGAAAGAATTTTATGAATCCGAACAAAAATAAGTAAATTAGAAGCCATTAAAATTTTCTAGAAGGGGTTTAATTAATTGTCAAATGGCAGTAAAAGCATGGTATGAGCCGTGACGTCACGTCTCAGAATGAACATTACTGTGCCGTTGTGCGAGGGAGATAGTGATATGTTCCCACTACACGCGCATTTTTGTTCAAATATTGTGACCTCAATTTTCAACAAATTTTTATTCTGTTTTCGTAAAAGGGTATCTTTTGCGTATTAGATTCGGTTGCATATCGAATAGCGTACACCTTTAAACACAGGACCACACCATATTCTGGGAATGCTTGACTATCTGTTTCGGGGAAGTTGGGAAGCTAAGCACACGTACAAGTTGAGTTTTTTGTCATCAATTAATGTCACCTCACTTTAGGCCTTTTTCGTTGGTTCGGGCGCGACCCCATTTTGGTAATAGGCAGCGTATTGAGTCCATGTTTTATTTACTTTTATGACGTACTAGCTGTCCCCGCGAACTCCGTTTCGCCTTAAAATATCTTTGTCTATCCCTCCTATCCCGTGGGATAAAAAATTCCGGAATAAAAAATAGCTCATGTTACACCGGCATAATGTAGCTTTTCTGTAAATGAAAGTTTTTTTTAATCGGGGAAGTAGTTTACAGTTTATCTAGTGCAAACAAACAATCCAAACTTCCCCTTTCTAATATCCATACTAATACTATAAATGCGAAAGTAACTCTGTTTGTTTGTTTGTTACCTTTTCACGACTAAACGGCTGAACGGATTGTGATGAAATTTGGCAAGCAGATAGATTATATCCTGGAGAAGGACATAGGCTATCTTTTTTCTCAAATAATAATCTTGAAAGGGGTCAGATCGGAGTTCAAAATTTGTATGGGAAATCCATAATTCCTCAAGTTAAGGATCTGAAAATTCATATTTAGGCTTTTGGTAAGAAATAACGAAATACGTGTTTCAACGTTTTTACCAAATCATCCCTAAAAGGGGCGAAGTGAGGGGTTAACTTATGAGGTATTCTTTAAATGTAATCTCAAGCTTCAGGCACAACACCTGAGAGTCAGGACAATTGCTACAGGTGCCTCAGTGCAGAAGACATCTCCTTGGATTGTACACTTCTGCTCCCGGAAATAACTTCCACGCGGACGGAGCTGCGAGCAACAGCTAGTTAGTATATATATCATAAATAATATGAAAAACTAAGTAAATTTTTTAGATTTTACTAAAAATACATTGTCATCTGAAAATTTCGGTATCCAAAAAACTTCGGTATATTATATGGTCATGAATCTCCATACAAGACGTTACTGCCAATACTCAAATCGTCCAGATATCACTGCATTTTTTGTACTGTACAAAAGTATGAAGGTTTTTTTACGTCGTAACGTAGATTATATTGTGTTTATATTTTTTATTATAACGTATTTACTCATCACGTATGCAGGTGCTATGTTTGTTATATTTCAATTGGTACTGGAGGCAGCATTCAACTCTTTAATGATCGATAAAGAAAATTATTATGTTTACGTGAATATTGTACATTGAAATAAAATGGATTTTATCGTGTATGAAAGCTTTAAATCTTTCGAAACTTCGGGACTGAAATAAACATAACATCCGTAAAATAAGATTTATTTCAATGAATAATGAGAAAATCTGACAAGCTGGTGTGATTTGTATTGTATTTCTGCTAAACTCAATTCATTAATTTAGGAAGGCCTTTTGATACAGCTTTCTACCATCTTCCTAACTCATGACTGTTTCAAATATCAAGTGTTGGCTGGGTGGTTTGTGAAGACTATGACACGTGGTACTTCTGTTGGTGTTATTAGTCAAGAGTTGGATAATGTCTACAGCACTTTCAATAATAGACTAAAGCCCCATTTACACTGAGGAAGTTTGCTGTAAAAGTATAGAAAAACTTCACGGGCTGCGTCATGGAATTTAAAACGTTTGATGCGGCCTCGCGACTACAGTTTTTTTAATCGTCGTACGAAAAAGTCTTGTCTGAATGGTGCTTAAGTGTATCTTATGTCTCGATTAAATGTTTTGACTTGTGTTTTGAGTAACTTTGATAAATGCACAGATTATTCATTGAAATAAGCATTATAATTATATTTTTTTGTAACAACGTAATGTGACGATAGTATAAATATCAGCTGATGCTCGGTTCAACGACCACGCGTTGTACCGAGCAACAGCGCGACAACGCGCGCGCTAACACAATGTTAAAACTATGACAGCTCATTATTGTGTTCATAATTTGTTTTTTTAGGTGGATATTATAGATCAATATCAAAATTAAAAAACAAAAAATGCGCAAGGTTAAAATAATCCCGTGTAATGGTATCGAAAGTTACTCATTCCACAAATCAAAACTTATTGTATAATTTGTTTTTATATTTTTTTATTGTCCAATATTTAGCTATACAATAATCTTATCTATATCACGTCATCCATTTAAGACGCGACGTTTATACACGTCACATTTAGGTGGAATTTTCGCACGACGTCTGTGACGTGTCTATACGTCGTATAAAGCTATGTTTAAAGCCTCGTATAAAGGTGCATATTGAATTTTTATCGTGACAAAATTGTATATACTCGGGTTAGTTGAAATAATGGCATCTAAATTGTTAAGAAATAAATTGTATACATCTATCATAGTTATTAGTGTGTTACGTTAAACGACCCTTAAGAGACAAACACTATAACTATAATAGGTGTAAGTTACTAAGGCGGTTAGTATGTATGAGATAGAAGTTTACCATCAACAAATATAATTTAAATACTGTCCAATACTGGCAAAACCGTTCTTAAGTGAACCACAGACATATTTATTTCATTCTCTTTTTTTCACGCAAAAGAGAAGGCAAAGGTTCTCTACCATGCAGCCTTGTCTGTCGTTATTTTTTCCAAATCTGGGCTAAAATTGAAAATCTTCTTCCTCTCTGGTTTTAACATATACAAAAGGCCAAAGCCATTTCTGTAGTTTTTATCCATTTAAAAGGAGGAAGCCATGTCCGATTTTCCATTCTAAAGGCCGAAGCCATGTCTGAAACAATTAATTTACTTAATATTCACAAATAAAACGTCACATGAACCATAGACATGCAATATTCTCAATGGTGGAATTTCTACGTCAAGGTTAACTTTTAACAAATAACGTTTATACACGTCACACGACGACGTTAGGCAGTGGCTCTGCTGTGCCATGGCATTGCAGAAGTCTATGGTCGGCGGTGACTACTTACCATCAGATAGCCCGTCTGCTCGTCTGCCTATCAAGGCACTAAAAAACATACTGTATTAATTTTCACATGATGTCTGTGACGTGTCCACACGTCGAATATAAAACTATTTTTAAAGAATCTCCCCCATAATATTTTGGCATTCAAAACACAATTCTGTCATGTTCTCAAAACGGACGTGGCTGATGACAATTTTAGACGTTGACATACAACTACAACATTTTGTCGGGGGTCTAGAGTAAGAGTACGATGTTTGGCCTCTTGTAGACCCTCTGCCGCTTCTTCACCTCCTTGCCCATGGCGTAGTGTGAAGAAGCTACACAGCAGGCCGACGTGATTGTGTTGAGTAACTAGGGAAAGATTATCTCTAGCTACTCGATACTCTAATTGGACGGCATTGTGCTAATGCTGTACTGTAGTGCGGCACTGTGCCAGGATAAAAAAGAAACAAGACATGCTAGGCGAGCGTCTGACTGTTGACGCAATGATCGGAAGTTTAATTTGACAACCTTTCAAATCGTTGCTCCAAATCTTACCCCAACGATTTTGGCAGCTTTATAAGTAAATTCAGTTTATATAGGTAGGCTACTGTTTTTTTAAATGTTTTTTTTACTCCCTAAGATACAATTCAGAGTGCAGGTTTTGTATATCCCGTGCTTCCCTCATAAGTAATGTGAGTAGGTTATGGTTCTCTAAAGATATGGTTTCATAGCAACTATTGGCACCATGGCAGCATATTTATTAAATAAAATTGGGTCAAAATAATGAATGTTAACCCTACCCCAGTATTGGACGATATAATAATTGTTTTAAAATGCGACTATATGTGTAATATAAAATTAAAGAGCATTCGCATATCGAATTATTTATGTATTGTTAGGATTTTTTCGGAAAATTTAAGTGATACGTAAGTATTGTTTTTGTTGGATTTATTTATTTTTGTACTTGTAATTTGATGTTTAGTAGAGGTCTGTTTGAGGTCCTTTAAAATAGGCGTGTATATAGAAACAATTTTGGATATTGTGTGATTTTTGATGTATTAAAATCATGGTACGCGCAATTTAACTTGACCAGTCTGAAGTTAGCCGCGAGCCATTGTTTGTAGACACCATAGACTTAGAAAATGGACTCAGAGTGCTCTATTCAACTGTGAAATTAATATGGGCAGAAAAATATGGGGGAGATAAATATGCAGCCAGCGCTTATCTTTTCCTGATTTTTTATTGGTCTATGTCACTTGCAGGAGCGAAAAGAAGGTATTGGCCGCATAGTCGCTTTCTCTCTTTCTACAATGTGGTCAATTTTGTGAGGATATTACTCAGTCCATTCTATATGTCTGGTAGAGACGAAGGGTGATAGGATTATATGGCAGGGAAAGTGGCTAATTTCAGATCTTACATTTCACATTTGGCGAAATTAAATGAAGGCAACTTATATAATGTACAAAACTCTCCCTTTTTACTGTGTCTTATATCGATGTTCTAAGGAAAAAAAAATATTACAAAGAAGTCTTAAGTGGTGAAATAACAATAATAGTGTGAAGTAGCTACATAGCAGGCCGGCATGATTGTGTTGAGTAGCAAGAGATAGATTGTCTCTCGCTACTCGATACTCTAATTGGACGACATTGCGCATCATCAGATGCAGTGTAGTCACTTTACTAGAATAAAAAAGTGTCAGATTCCGCTGTTAGATATAGTTCAAAGACAGGTTTGACTCAGCTTTGGCCATTTGCTAATGATAATTTCATCACTTCTTGAGCAGATTGTGTTGGTTGTTTTCAATGTCTGAACCGTTAGTCAGATAAGCCGGCATTGCAATTCCGACTAATAAAGGTTTTTAACATGTTATCAGATGTTAAACCGATTAGGAAACTACAATGTGCCGATAAATAGCTAAAGATGATGCAAACATTGTATCTGTGAATCTCCTGTCATCATAATTCTTATAGTATCAACCCGAGAATGGGGGATATAATATTCAATATACCATCAGTGGAGTTTTAAAAAGGCAATATCTACTAAAAAGGGACAAAAGAACAGTGTATTAAATAAGTCAGACTAATAAAACATAACGGTAGGCAGCGGCTCTGCTGTGCCCTTATTGCAGAAATCTATGGGCGGCGGTGACTACTTACCATCAGGTGGCCCGTCGGCTCGTCTGTCTATTCAGACAATTTTAACTTGCACTTTGCACTGGTAAAATTTCACTAACGATATATTTTAAGTATGTATGTAAAACACATGCTATTGTCTTTATTATACTTCATATAAAAAGTTTTTCTATGAAAGTTGTATTTTTATGGACTTCAAACACTCCATCTTTATTTTTATAAATATGTCTATGGTCGAAATGTTAACATCCGGTGTATCTATGGTCGGAAGTATGTGAATGCTCGCGTCTAGATGTTTATTGCGGATGTTATAAGGTAGGTAAGTAAAATTAAATTACGTCTAATAAATGCTTAGTTTAGTGATAACGATCAAAATGTTCGATTTAGAATATAGGTAAGTATTCGAATGTTTAATCTATTAAAGTATTTAATGAGATTATTATGTGTTTTATTTCACATCAACTATTGAAGGGTCAGAAGATGATTGAGGAGAACTTATTTCGATGAAGTAAGTGGCCTAGGGAAAGAGCAAATGAGTACCTTTGAGGTCCGAAAATGTATGATTAAAAAAAGTTGAAGAAAGGGTCAGAATCGTAGTTTACTCTCTTAATAGTCTCTGCCTGCCCCCATGGGATGCAGGTATGTATGAGAAATCTATTTGAAAGAACAACCGTTCAACAATGATTATTAACAAATTTGAAGGTATATGTCTGATAACCATGTCACCGGTGATCCCAAGACCACAGTAAGTGATGCCGAGCATTCTGGCTGATCGGGGTGAAATGGGTGTATTTGATGTTCTCTTTTGAAACAGTGTCCATGTCTCCAGCGTCGTATACATATGTATTACACTCAAGCCTGTAATTCCCGAAGAGGTAGGCAGAGGTGTAGCCAGTACACCCACTTTTCGCTGAATTTTGGTCCCATAATGTGATAGGGGGCGAGCCCATCGCCATACCGGACTTAATTCCAGACTACGGGCTGATACTGAGTATTTAGACACGTTGGACACTTATGGGATGGGGAAAAAGCACTGAACTCACGGCGAAAAAACTCAAAGCTTACTCGTAAACTTTTCTAAAGTTTCACTTCTAACGTGTGTGAATTGCACACACTTTTTTTCTTATAAGTATCACATTTTTGGTCGTGGGAATTGTGTTTTTTTTTATCAAATCACCAGGTTTATCCCTCCCACTAGAATGCGTTTATTTTTACTTATTCATTTTATGTAATAAATAGGTACTTAATTTTATTTTGATTTGTGTTAATTTCGGTTTCTTCTACATCTCACTACAGTTAGACATCAGTCAAAATCTTATACGAAAAAAATAATCTTTCGTCATTGGTCAAAACACATTTGAAGTTCACGAATTTTCAAAAATGCAATGTTAGCTTAGTAGGGGTAGTATCATAATCATCATCACATAAATGTTATTTACTTATTTAATATTTTTATTACGTGACATTTGCAAAATATTGTGGAGTCGTTCCTCCGCAGAGGCCATTAAAGCAAGAAGAAGAAGAAGCTTAGTAGGGGGCCTATACACAATTTGTTACGGGGTTTATGAGTCAAAAAAGTTTGGGACCTCTGCTCTGAATGACCCTGCGCTTACCATCAGGTTGAGTATGCTCACTTTGCCCTGCCAGGATAAAAAACCTGCCATCTATTATAGGTATATCTATTCACGTGGAATGTCTAGAATATCTATGAATTAAAATATTTTATCTGATATTGTAACACAATGTAATAGTCGTTGATAGTTGATAAAAAAAACTTTAGATTCGTATCGTCTAGATGTGTTAGATTTTAATTTAGTGATTTTTACACGAGCATTTATTAAGTGTATTAGAATAGGTAAATACTTAACCTTGCACTTTAGTCGTGACTGTAGGCTGAATATATTGAAGGTTTTTGAGAAATTAGTATTTTAGTTAGTTGCTTCAAATAAACAACATTTTTTTCCGTAGCGCAGCGGGTGAGTAGCTGGCTATGAAACGAGAGGCCGTGGGTTCGAATCCACGCCGGTACAAATGTTTGTCTGACAGACAGTCGTTTGTGTCCGGAGTCTGGGTGTTGTGAGAAGGAAAGTTTTTTTTATGGTCAAAGAGGGCAAACGAGCAGGAGGCTTACCTGATGGAAAGTGATAACCGCCGCCCATGAACATCTGCAACGCCAGCGGGCTTGCAAATGCGTTGCCGGCCTTTCAGGAAAGAATATGCTCTCTTCTTGTAGGTTCCCAAGTCGTAACGGTTCGGAAAGACCGCCGGCGACATGGTTCCACAGAGTAGTTGTGCGAGGCAGAAAATGCCTTAAAAATCGCGCTGTTGTGGAACGCTGGACATTGAGGTGGTGTGGATGGAATTTATCCGATGGTGAAATTTAGCCGCGGGGATCAATCCAAACAATTCCTCGGAACACTCCCCGTGTTAAATGCGGTACAAGATGCAGGAGTGATCCAACATCTCTACGCAGTGCCAGAGGATCAAACCGATCGGAAAGAGTTTGGTCGTCGATAACCCGAGCCGCCCTACGTTGAATGCGGCCAAGTGGAAGTAGCTGGTACTGGGGGGCTCCCGACTAGAGATGAGAACTGTACTCCATGTGGGGCCGAATTTGCGCCTTATAGAGATTTAGGCGTTGACCCGACGTGAAGTACCGTCTCGCCTTGCTGAGCAAGCTTCTTTGAGGTCAATTTGGCCTTACTTCCTTAAGTCTCTCGTAGTCCCTGATACCCACAACACAAGACTCGTATCTTAGTGTAAGATCGGGGCTATGTGTGACTGTTGGTGATGTTTATTTGGATTAGGCGTAATTATCACATACGCCTAGATAGTGACCACCGTTCACAGGGTGTTAAACCCGCCATAGTGGCACACGCAAGTGTGTCGCGTTCCGGGATCAGCTCGAGGGTCTAGATTTGTGGTACGATGGTTGGCCGTTTTATGGCCATCTGAGTACTCTGACACAAGACCCTCGACCGCTTCTTTACCTTCTTGCACATGGCGTAGTGTGAAGAAGCTACACAGCAGGCCGGCATGATACTTGATACTCTAACTGGACGGCACTGCGCTTACCCCCAGGTGCAGTGTGGTCACATTGCCGTGCCAGGTAAAAAAAGGAAACTTTTTTAGCTCTAAGTTCTCTCACTCCTACAAATGTGGGTTAAATCGAGATATACAACGACTATGACATAAAACGTCTAATGGTAAGGCCAGGAAGAAGTTAAAAACTCGTTTATACTCCAATACCGGGTTTGCAGTTGTTTATTCTTAGTGATTTACCTACCAACTAAATTAATTAACTTATAAGCTCACCTTTACGTCGTGGTAAGCTTAAACAGAGTTTTAACTGAGACATCTATGAATCGTCGTAGGTAAATGGCGACACTTTAGCCTCATCGGACTTAAATTCTTGACAAAGTTTAAATTTAGAATAGATTATTATTACCCTACATATTTGGATTCCTGAAGAGCCGAAGAAGGCTACAGGCTAAACAAGGCGCTGGCATGAAGATTCCTGTCTATTATAATAGAAATAATATCTCTAAGTACTTATAACCATACTAATGTCGTGATTGTGACTATTTCAGATATGGCTTTAGCCTTTTGAATTGTGACTATTTCAGACATGGTTTCGAATGGAAAAATATAGAACATGGCTGTCTCCTTTTGACATGGCTTCACTGGCTTGTTTTTCAGTAGTATTATAATGAATAAAAAAAATCTTTGGACTTGTTAATTACAGTAGCCAGTGAAGAAGAAGACATTTAAATTTCAGGCCATATTTGAATTCTGCATGGTGGAGAACCTTTGCCTTCTTTTTTGTATAAAAAAGAGAGAATGAAACAAAAAAAAACGGTTTATGGATCAATATTACCATGTTCAATGCAAATTTACTGACGGGTTAGTATGAATATTCTTAGCACTGAAAGATAAGATAAGTATTGTATTTACAGCGTTTCCACATACAGATTTAAACTCTGCTATCTTTAAAAAGCTTTCTTAAATATTAATGATTAAGAACGATCTTTATGTTGATAGAGATAAGCTTCTGCGAATTTACGAACTGGAAAATTTCGCTTGAAATAACTGGTTAAACGTAAGACTAGGCAGCATGGTCGATTGACTATAGCCTGTCCTTTGGACGAATAAAACGAAAAAATTGAAATAACTCGTTTTAATGTTATTTACGTAATGACGATGTTAAGTACATATTTTACTTAATATTTAACTATTTTCCTATTTTCGATAATTATTAAACAGTGATAAAAAAAAATCTGTATAACCCGATTTAAATATTTGTGATTCTGCGTGAAATATTAATTATACTGATCCCGATTCTGCATTTTTTTAATTTAGTCTGTCTGTCTGTATGTCAGGGTTTAACTCAAAAACGGCTTGACCAATCATCTTAAAATTTAAAATACAGTTATATATTTTCATCGTGCATATTATGATAGGCTACTTTTTATCCCGAAATATGTCCGTGTTCCCAGGGGATAGATATTGTTTTTCACAGAGCAAGGGATTGAAATGATTTTTGCATAGTGGTAAATTAAGGATCAGAGAATGATACAGACTACTTTTTATCCCGCAAAAATGTCTTGAGTTCCCGCGGTTTTTTTTTTGTTTTTTACAGAGCATGGGATTGAAATTATTTGATGCACAGTGGTAGCTTAGGGAGTAGAATGACATAGGCTACTTTTTATCCCGGAAGTATTTCGGAAATTCCTGTAAAAATGAACCGTTCCTGTGGAACAGTTTTGTGTATTTCACAGTGCAAAGGATCGACATGGTTTTTTGCATAGTGGTATTTTAGGGATCAGAGAATGACTTGGGTTACTTTTATCCTGGAAAAATCCCGGAAAATCATGTAATAATGTACCGTTCCGGCGGGATAGCTGTTTATTTTTCACAGAGCAAGGGATCAACATGATTTTTATGTGATTGGTAGTTTAGAGATCAGAGAATGACATAGACTGCTTTTTATCCCGGAAAATGTACGGTTCCTGCGGGATAGTTTTTTGTTTTTCACAGAGCAAGGAATAGACATTATTTTGTACATAGTGGCAGTTTAGGGATTAGAGAATGATAAAGAATACTTTTTATCCCGGAAACAATGCACGTTTCCTATGGGATAGCAAAAGATAGAAAGATGCAATAGCTTAAGATGACTCCAGGGATTGTATACCTTCTCTTTCAATAAAAGTTTTTTAATTCATAAAAAGTACACCGACTTCAATAAAAACAAATTATGCGTCACTATAAAATTTGAGGGCTTCCCTTGATTTTTCTGAGATCCCAATATCAGATCCTGTCTTGGTGCCAATGGGACCACCTGGGAAGTATACCCTTTTAAACAAAAAAAGAATTTGTCGAATCGGTCCAGGCGTCTTTGAGTAATCAGTATAACATACATAAAAAAAAAGATTCCGACGAATTGTTAACCTCTGCCTTTTTTGAAGTCGGTTAATAAAAATTACTACCACGCGGGTGGAGCCGCGGGCAACCGCAAATCGTTATCTCATGTTATCAACCGATAATAATTAACATTTTTTCTTATACATTTTGACTCATGAAACTATACAATTAACATTAACAATTCTTATTATTATTGAGATAAAGCCTATTTTTGTTTGCTGTAACAGCACTTAACTATATATTATTCTTTATTTATATATAATTGCAAAGACATGTATGTGTCTTTTTGTTGCATTTGTCACACAAAGGTTTGAAACAAAAATCTTTAAAATCTTAACATTTTTTATTTCATTGGCGTTGGATAACATTGTAATATTTAAAAAAAAACATTGTAGTCATTAGGGTTCGTATAGTGTTTTTTGCTTTTTTTTATACGGGCACGGCAATGTGGCGACACTGCACATAATGATAAGCGCAGTGCCATCCAATTAAAGTATCGAGTAGCGAGAGACAATCTATCCCCCGCTACTCAACACAATCATACCGGCCTGCTTCTTCACACTGCGCCATGAGCAAGAAAGTGAAGAAGCGTTCGAGGGTCTAGTACCAGAGTACTCAGAAGGCCACATAACGGCCAAATATCGTAATCCAACTCTAGATCCCCGACAAAATATAATTAACTATGATTTATACAATTCGGGACCACCCGGTTGAGAAAATGCTCTAACTTCCTACATCATACTCCACGACTATCTTTCGACACAATTTGCTACAAGTTTGAACGGTCTTAAACTATATACAACAGGCAGGCAAACCCGCGGCGATTAGATAATCTGTTTTATCACCAAACTGCTGTCTATAAAGCATAAAACATGGCATTTAATTATTAGATGGTTTAAGAGCACAGTTTAAGTGTGGTGGTACTTAGTGTTGTGTCTATTTTGAAATATTTTTGTGAAAATGATAGGTAAGTTGTTTCAGGTGAAAGAAAAAAAAATAGACATTTATTTTTGACACATTCAATTAAGTTTCCGAATATTTTATTATTCGTTTATTAATTTAAATAGTAAATGTATTCTTTAAAAGATTTTTATAAACAACAATAAAGGAGTAAGTACATATAGATCGCTGGAGTATTGAATTCAAGCGATATATTTAAAATAAACTCATCAATACGATAATTACAATAAGAAAAGACATCCATTAATAAATAAATTCGAAGGGGTGGGCGATTTTTAAGAGATACACGATTGTGTAAAAGTATAGCGTATCGAAAAAAAATCTCAATTCTTAAACCTGTCAATTAAAATACTCGATTAGTAGTTTCATTAAATTATATATAAATTCTGACTTAGTCGAAGTATAAAACAACAAAAAATAAAACAAGGCAAACAATTAAAACTTTGGAAAAATATAATAATAATACTAGCCCTGTATTAAACACTGTCCCACTGCTGGGCACGGGCCTCCTCTACTAATGAGAGGGGTTAGGCCTTAGTCCACCACGCTGACCTAATGCGGGTTGGCAGACTTCTCATACCTTCGAAAAATTTCTCAGATATGCAGGTTTCCTCACGATGTTTTCCTTCACCGTTAAAGCAAGCGATAATTAACATTTTTTAATACACACATAACTTTAGAGAAGTCAGAGGTGTATGCCACTTGGGTTTGGAACCTACGACTTTCGTCTTGGCAGTCCGTACCGCAACCAACTAGGCTATCGCTGCTTGTTTGGAAAAATATAAATCTGTAATTTTATCTAACGCTGTTTTAAATATTATTGGCATTACAAATTCAAATAGTTTTCAACTGCTACTACAGGGCCGTATGAGTGAATGACATCTGTAACTTACAGACCGACACCTCAGAAAACAGTAAAAATAAAACTATTTATACCAAAGTATATTGAGCTGGATATATTATTTTTAAATTGAGCCCCAAACAATATATTTTATGTCAATACTTTTCAATGAATGTCATGTACAGATTTCAGGTTTGTACTATTCAATATAGATGGTCGGCGAATCTGCGTCGATACATAAAAATATAAAGTTTAAAATAAAATAAATAAATAATAATCAAAACAAGAGCAGACTACAAGCAGCAAGTAGGCTTTAGTGCCTTTAAAATGGAAATGTATCTTAGTAATTTTGGTTTTTCCGCTTATAAAAAGTCGTCACTAAGCAATGTATCATATAACATATTTTTATTCACGCGAGTTTCAGCAGGTATAACCTTCTTATGAAGAATGCTTCTGCTAAATAATTAATTGGCGATCGAACTAGTGACAACGTCGCTCTTTATTCGTACATTAAGTTTTGGTCCTTCGAGCCGGATACTTAATGTACGAGTAAAGAGCGAGGCTGTGGTGATTTGAAATGATAGAGTCGTAATATGTTAGTTCAAAATTTAATGTCCACTTTCACAATGGTTCTTAAAAGTTAAAATGTTATAAAAATGTTAATGTTAATGTTATGACGTCTGTACCCGACCGACGCGGTAATAGACTTTTCTACGACTAATTATAAAATATAAGTAAACTCGCCACGCGCATAAATGCTAAGTAAGGTGTTCAGTAATATTGCACCGAACATTCTTATATCAAGATGATTTAAAAAACTATATATTAAAATATACAACCCTTAATAATATTACAAAATATGCGATAAGTTGAAATAAGTTGATTCGATCAGATTACGTAAATATGACAATTGTTTCTGTATCATTATTTCTTATCGATCAGAAATCGTCATATTTGAATTAATCGGTCAATGTATTTAATATGGACCCACAACCTAGGTACTGCATCAGTTATTATGATTACATTACACTTTGTTTGAGTAAATTTTAAATTTCATTACATTTAAATTAACCCAATTTGATAAACATTTTTTACTGCCATTTCTTTTTGTCATTCTGATGCCTGCTCTAATGTGATGATCAGGAGGGTTACTCTTTACACTCGATTCCAATTTAAAATTGGGATTAAGTTCGTAAAAAATACGGCGGAATTTTTAGTAACTAAATGAGATAAGGTATTTACGATCGCTAGTTCGTAAATATTCTATTTAATTTAGTTGAGTGAGTTAGAGTTCCAATATCTTCTAGATTGAAATTGAAACTGTATCGAGAGATTGGAATTGATTTCAAGAGTAGGCCTACTAGTCTGTAGACGATCGGTTGGGACGGAATCCGGCTTGCTCGTGACATTCATTTTGCAACGTCTCTAGCCCAGTCTTCAATGACTCTGACCAAAGGCCTTCTTTATCTCTCATAGCATTCTATCGTTACAATAACAATACATTTACTACATATACTAGGATTAAGAAGGCTCAAACAGCCGAGTGCCCCGCCGTCTATCGTCCCCAATTAAATAAGCTGTATTTAGTAAACATTAAATGATCCTTAAATATCAAAACAAAGTCCTCCGCCGCGTCTGTCTGTCTGTTCGCGATAAACTCCAAAACTACTGATTTGCATGCGGTTTTTACCAATAGATAGAGTGATTCATTAGGAAGGTTTAAGTAAGTTCATAGTTTGTTCAGGTTTTGTGTAAATTAGTTGAAATATAACGATAACAGTTGGAATAGCTGTAATAGCTGGAAGTATTAAAACGCCTTTGAGATAATATATAATAAAACAGCGAATGGTGGGATGACTAAAGAATTTTTTTTTTAAGTCACTCACTTAGCCTGATAAGATACGAGTGTTGTGTTATGGGTATCAAGAACTACGAGAGACTTTCGGTCTCACAACACCCAGACCCTTTGTGTCCACAAATAAACGTCTGTCACACAAACATTTGTCCCGGTGTGGGAATCGAACCCACGGCCTCTCGTTTCACAGCCGGCTACTCGCCTACTGCGCCACGCAGGCTGTAATAAACAATTGTTTTCAATAATTACACACAGATGGCGCTAAATTAAGTTTTCAACCCATCTTTCGCCACGGAGGCTGTCAAAAGATGCTAAAGATTATGAAACTAACAGATTTAATATATGTTTTCAGGTAAAATCTTGAGTTTCATGATCTTGGTGGGTGTGGTAGCCACTGACAACAGCACGACCACCAACACTAACACCACAACCACCACCAAAACAGACGACCAATGTGACTTTTTCAAACCCTACGATGGAATCGATCCAAACACCTTGTCTTGCGATCCAGAAGGACATGTAAGTGTTTTCTTCTACATTTCTACAGGTGAAAGCCGGAGTCCAGTAAGTTACTTTGTTGCAGACCGCATCTCACCGGAACGATATAGTATTTGGTTTTGCATCGTCTCTTTCTTTGAATACGGTGGTAGTTAGTCCGATATTATATGTTTAGGCTGATAGGCCTAGATTATATTGTTCTCTTTTATTAATATCTTTACACGGAAGGTTCGTGGTAAAGGAATTGTACTTTATCTGTGTCATTAAATTTAATCCAATTATTTCCCAAATTCCCAAAGAAGAATATCCCAAATTTCTATAATCGCGCAACAGCAATTTGATATTAACCTTGGCATTGTGTATTTACTTTGTGGATTTAACTTTAGTTTCCCTCATGCTTGTTTGACGGCCTTGTTATCGAAGACTTTTCGTTTTTCATTATTTTGAAGTTAATTTCATCCTTCTGTCATATAACTTACTGCTTTTTTGTGATTCATCTCCAGATATTCATGCTTCTCCCACACTTCACCAACTGCGCCAAGTTCTTTATGTGTGCTTATGGAGAGGAACTGGAATTCGAGTGCAGCGGAGGGAAGATATTTCACTTTGAATATCAGGTAATTGAATAAAAATATTAGTTTATTGATAATATAAGAAATTAAGCTCTAATAACTTGATAATAATACCAGTCCTGAATAAGTAGGTATTGTCCTATTGCGGGGTACGAATTTCCCGTAGGTAATGAGAGAGGATAGAACTTAGTCCACCGCTGACCTAATTCACTTTAGTAAACTTCACATACCTTTGAAATTCTTATGCCGGAATTCTCAGGTATGTAGGTTTCCTAACGATACAAATAATATAAGCTTGACTTCATCCCAACAATAACAATTGTAAGAACTCTGGATTCTGTTTCGTATCTGTGTTCAAGTTCCTTATAATAATGTAAAATATTGATTTCTAGATATGCAATTGGGAAACCCTTGTCACCTGCTCTCTCAGGGTACCGAAGAAGGATATAGATACGGAAGGATCAGGGTTCAGTGCAGGAGATGAAGGTATCGGCATCTTTGGAGAAGAAATAGAGAATGGACCTATTGGTGAGTTTATTGATATTATAGATAAATTTGACCCAAGCTTTAGTTTATTTAAAAGTAAGAATTTCGGCTTAACAATTCACTATGCTGCTGCTGGTACAGAACGAGTGGTCATATCCTAGTTTATATATCAGCAGGTGACATAAACCTTGTTTCCTATGATGTTTGAGCATTTCCTTCAGAAGAATACAGGTTAAAACTATGAGCTGTGTTCATTATATTGATAATGGTGTATTTTGCAGAGGTATTGACGGCGGACGCGGCAGGTACGGTCCGCCCCAATGGACCAGTCAGCAATAGATTCATGACTCATGACCTGAACTGTCACAGAGCTGACTCAGCAGCTCGTCAAGTGGCTTACAAGTAAGACATGATAAATATATCAGATATGTATGAAGATTGTTGGCCTCTGTGGCTCGAGAAAAATTTGTGCCTCCAGAAATCTTAACCTACGAAACTCCATCAGATAGTGGTACTATGTGCTGTACACAAAACTATTCACAGTAGTCTAACATTCCCAAATATGTATATATGTTTTACCTACTTAATCCTTTAAGTACCAAATGTGATCTTTCCAGAGGTGACTGCCAAAGATACTGGCGGTGCGTGGCAGGTGTTCCCCAAGTGATGTACTGCTCCGATGGACTGTTCTTCAACGAGTTAGCCCAACAGTGCGACCATGAAGCCAATTCCAAATGCGTGGTACAAACTGTAGACGAGTTACAGGGAGAATTCATAGTGTATAAGAATTAGGTTCACTTACACGCTGCCAGATACACTACCTGCACTGCAATATGCAGTCTTTACTGTGCTATGAAAAACTGATTTTGGAACCTTGGTGGACTGGGCCGGCCTTTGGGATTCTGTGTCATGAACTTTGTAGCTACACCGTATTAAATTACAAAATTTGTATGTTGATGCTATTTATTTGATAAGGAATCCTAAGGGTAACCGATAATTCCCAGCTCCGCTAGTAATTTGTAAGAGTAATTATGTTTAAGTGTATTGAGTTAGACGACAATGGGGTTTTGAAATGTTGCTATGTTTCCACTGTTGCAATTCATTTTTATCCCAGAATTTATTGACAAAGAAAGAGCAAGAGGGAAGTCAAGCCATTAAAGTACAAAATGGGAAAGAACTCGGTCTAAAGGTATTTAGAGTGGAGAGAATACGACGGGTGAAGTGACAGCGCGGTCAAGTGTTTTTTGCATACGGACATAGCTACGAAGATTGTAAATATATTTTTGACCCTCGCATAACTAACCTAACCATTTGTTGCTGTTTATCGAAGCTTCCAGTACCGCGTAGAAGGATCGCTTTCCACTTACCATTTCCTGAAAGCAGGTGTACCTCAAGGTTCCGCTCTATCGCCTCTTCTGTTTTCACTCTATACTAGTGACATCCCCAAACACCCCAAAGTTAATCTTGCTCTTTTTGCTGACGATACAGCACTATACGTATCAGATGTAAACAGAAGACTTATTAGGATTTACCTCCAACAGGCCACAGATTCTCTAGGAAAATGGTTTCGCAAATGGCGAATAGACGTTAATCCTGAGAAAAGTGCCGCCATTTTCTTTTCTCGGGGCAGCCCCCGAGTTCCAAACGAAATCCGACTATTCAACCGCCCAATTCCTTGGGAAAAAACTGTTAGGTATCTAGGCGTTGTTCTCGATAGTCGTATGACATTCAAAGCTCACATTACCCGCGTCCGAAACAAAGCGGCTTTTATTCTTGGCCGCCTTTATCCAATGATTAGAAGCAAAATGTCACTGCGTAACAAAGTGACTCTATATAAAACCTGTATTCTTCCAATTATGACCTATGCCTGTGTTGTATTCGCGCACTCGTCTCCTTCAAACATACATAAAATGCAAACAATTCAGAACAGATTTATGCGTAAAGCCACCGGCGCTCCGTGGTATTTGCGGAACTTAGATCTCCACCAAGATCTCCGGTTACTCACCATAGCTAGATATATGAAAAATTGTGTCGAACAGTACTTTCATAAAGCAACCCGTCACAGAAATCCTCTTATTGTGGCAGCTGCCAACTATACCATAACTGGTGAAGAAATCTCCCTCCGTCGTCGCCCTAAACATGTTTTGGGAGATACAAATGATCTCATCACGGTCGCTGTCGAGACAGCACTGTCCCTGCCCAATGGCAATCACAATTCTATTCTAAACGCACGTCGACGTGGGACTCGCCGACGAGTCCAAGGATCCCGGCCCGGGCTCAGATACTCGATACACTAATGTATCGAGAAGCCCTGTAACTATTCCAAGCGACGCGACGGCTTAATCAAAGGTCTTATAGAAGGCGTCTTTGAGCTAGCCGTTGACAAAAGTTGCTTCTTCGGGCTGGAGCGCCATAAGCGCCGGCCACAATGTTCGGTGAAGCTGTAAAAGCAAGTGAAAGCTAACAGCACAAATCCATACGAAAAAAAAAAAAAAAAATATTTAAGTAAAAAAAAGATTTTTGTAATATACAGAAGGGGTTTTCAATGAAATCAAAAACGGTAGGTGTCAGGGGTTTAAAATAAACAATATTTTTTGTCATCTAATTCAATACTGGCTATTTACATTGGCGTTTAGGAGTGTTGCATCCATTCAATGTACATATATGCATCTTGCTCGAACAATGTCTTGGTAGATCTCGAAGATTAACTCTACCAGTACATAAGTTAATAATCTTTGTGTATGTAAAAGCTCCTACACTGTTGATGTTTAATAAAATGTTAATAATTATGTAAAGCCTTTCAGTTTCTTGACACCTATTCTTACGGTAATTATTGAAATAAACCATAAGTTACCATTGTTTATTGGTTTATCCTACTTTTGGACATGGTTAAGCTAAATTGGTTTCCGGAACTATTAATCTTTATAATTGAAGTTGCAAACGTTACTCTATCCATTCGTGAACTGACTGAGCTGTACCTATGTCTATGTGTATGCCACACATAGACATAGGTACAGCTCAGTCAGTTTCGTGGCCATGAAGGCTGTAAAGCTTTCGAAAAATCAGGGATAAAATGTAAAAATAAATCGCGATACAATGAGTAAAATAAGTTTTATTTAAACTTTTGTCCTAGTACTGCGTTTAAAATAACTATGCCTTTTACAATATATAGATTTACTGACGATTAATATGAATATTTTGCTGGTGTTGAGATATTTATATCAAGGGATTGACATGATTTTTTGCATAGTGGTAGTTTAGGTTAATGTTAATTAGATAATGACGTAGGATATTTTTATCTCGGAAAAATGCAAGGTTCCTATGGGATAGCAAATTTTTTTTTTATCCTGGCACGGCAAAGTGACCGCACTGTACCTGATGGTAAGCGCAGTGCGGTCCAAATAGAGTACTGAGTAGCGAGAGACGATCTATCCCCGCTACTCAACACACTCATGCCGGCCTGCTTCTTCACACTTCACACTAAATATAGAAAGGAGTAATAATATCTTAAGATGTCTACATGGATTTTATACTTTTTCTTTAAAAAATAACTACCACGCGGGAGGAGCTGCAGGCAACAACTAGTTATTACATTTAACCATTCGAGATAATTTTCACCTTTTGGGGGGCAATTCTCACGCACTCGAATCAACTTCGTATACGAAAAATAATTCAAATTCGAACTTTTTTCGAGTGAATGTCAAGTTAAGCTATTCTGGAAATGTCGAGTCCGGTGTTTCTCGAAGGTTTGATTGTCAGTGTACAATGTCAAATGTATTGTTCATAAAGAAATTATTTTAAAAATAGAATTCGAAATCATAATATTCTATTTGAGCTATTCTGAAAATTAAGATTCGAACATTTCTCGAAGGTTATCACTCGAAATGCTTCGACTGGTACAGACCAGTCGATGCGTACATCTCGGATTCGAACCATTCAATATTGTGTCCTAACTTGATGATGATGATGATGTCCTCCAAGAAGTATCCTTCGTTGGCAAACCTTGTACTTTTGGATTAAGTTTTATTCGCCAATGTGAGCGTATGTGACTAGCTAGCCCTAATTTTGTTTTAAAAGCCCTGTCACAGGACGTACAGAACAGTTGTCCGAAAAAGTTGGTGTAAGAGTCAACTCAAACTGGCGCAGAGTCGAAACGTCGCGTCGCGTCCTATTTTTCAACTATAATGCATGGCGACGCGCGTCGTGTACACTTTGGGCCAACCCTAAGTGTACACAGTTTCAGGTCTTAATTATTGCAGCTCACGCTGGGCGTCAAGGCATTGGATACATACATGTTTCTTCAAAATGTGTACATGATTTTCGTATTGTGCTACGCCATTCGGTCCTAATGGCGTCTAAACCATATGGCATCTTGACAAATTTCACATGAACTGCATCAGGGGAATTCTCCGGATAAAGTGGCGAGATTTTTTCCTTTAAATTAATGTTTTACGACGTTTATAGCTAAGCGGCAAAGAGTCTATGCTCTTGAAGGTGGTGCGGTAATGTTGTACGAATGAAGGCCTCTAGACTCCCGAAGATATTGTTTAATTCGGTCCTATCTTACTGCGTATATGATGCCATATGCTTATGTGTTTACCCATAAAAAGACTCAATCTCGTGTTTTTATTATGATTTTACTAATAGCCTTAGAAATATATAATACATGGAAGAGTCCAAAAACATGCCCAAGAACTGGATAGTGGATGCACATTTGATGAGGCCAGAGAAACACTATGGATATTAAAATACCCAAACCTTACACAAATATTTGTAGATCACACAAATACTTGTCTTGATTTGAGGATCGAACTACCAACCCTTCATTTCACAACCGGCTACTCCACTGCACCACGGAGACCGTCCAATAATTAGTGTAACAGAACCATTGAATTTTGGACTCTCTTATAATATTGTTTATTGGATTAGGTGCGAGCAGTATTCCATTCCCGGCCGCACCTGCGCTTTATATAAGCGTTAGAGCTGACCGGGTGTGAAAAACCGCCGCACCCTGTTCAGGATTCCGATCCTGCGTGAAGTGGCGGATATTACGCTCTCGATGTTCTATCATTGCGAATGCTTCTAAGAATTATTTGGTCTTATCCCATCCTCCTCTATCCACGCCAGAACTACACGTACCGGCTTGCGGAGCTACAACAGCGTGGTGTCTATTACCCTGGCCTGAACCAAGAGGTTCGCGAATTTGTATCTTAGCCGCACCATAAGTCATGGAAAAGTTTGCCAGCGCACGTGTTCCCTACTTCCTGTATTCCCGGGTTTATTAAGCGTACTGTAAAGAAGCTTCTGACTGACTTTTTTTTTTTTTTTTTTATGGAAAAAGGGGGCAAACGGGCAGGAGGCTCACCTGATGGAAAGTGATCACCGCCGCCCATGAACATCTGCAACACCAAAGGGCTTGCAAATGCGTTGCCGGCCTTTCAGGAAAGAATATGCTCTCTTCTTGAAGGTTCCCAGGTCGTAACGGTTCGGAAAGACCGCCGGCGACAGCTGGTTCCACAGAGTGGTTGTGCGTGGCAGAAAATGCCGTAAAAATCGCGCTGTTGTGGAACGCTGGACATCGAGATGGTGCGGATGGAATTTTATGTTTTGGCGCGATGTTCGATGGTGAAATTCAGCGGCCGGGATCAATCCAAACAATTCCTCGGAACATTCCCCATGATAAATGCGGTAGAAGATGCAGAGTGATCCAACATCTCTACGCAGAGCCAATGGATCAAGCCGATCGGAAAGAGCTTGATCGTCGATAACCCGAGCTGCCCTACGTTGAATGCGGTCAAATGGAAGTAGCTGGTACTGGGGGGCTCCCGCCCAGAGATGAGAACAGTACTCCATGTGGGGCCGAATTTGCGCCTTATAGAGATTTAGGCGTTGACCCGACGTGAAGTACCGTCTCGCCTTGCTGAGCACACCAAGTTTCTTTGAGGCCAATTTGGCCTTTCCTTCCAATTGACCGCGGAACTGGACGTTGCTCGAAATGTCGACGCCAAGTATTCCGATATTGGGTTTGGCAGACAGGGGAGTGTTCTCTAAATGAGGAGTTACGACAAATGGTGACTTTTTAGCGGTTAACGCGCAGACTTGTGTCTTTTTGGGGTTGAATTGGACTAAGTTTAGTCGACCCCAGTCCGAGACTTTGGTTAACAAGGACTCGACTTCAGACACAAGTTTGTTCCGGCTCTCGTCGACGTATTCCCGAGAAATATTAGCACGGCCAGTGTACAGTACATCTACAGTGCTATCGTCTGCATAGCAATGAATGTTGCTGATTTGCAGCATGTCAAAAATTTTATTATTTTTGGAGTCGGTGCCGGTGTTGTTTTCTTTACTTTTAGATTTATAAAAACCAAGTCTGGATCTATTTTATATTTTTTTGTATGCCTGATTATTCTGTTTTTCCCATGTTTTGGCTGGCACCGACTCCAAATAATTGATTTAAATTGCATATAACTAATTGATTTAAATGTAACCAATTATTTTTTGCTTTTTAGTTGTGTCTGGGTTTTTTTGAAGGCGGTTTAATTTTTATTTAAAAAGTAATAATTTATTTTTTGCTTTTTAGTGGTAAATTATATAAAATCGGTTAAAAGCTGCTGAAGATATTAGAATTTACGTGTATTTTAATTTTATCACCCCCCTCCCTCACCCCCACCCCTTTTACCCTCTCTCACTGAAACTTAATTTTTATAATGAACGTAATGCAAAAAGAACCACTGGAATATTACTTACTTTTAAGGAGTTACCCTCTCCAGCTCCGAAGATATTCATCAGATCTTCACCATATTTTTATGGGACCAAATGACAAGCACCAGCTTTCAATCAAAGCAAGAATGGTCGAAATCGGTTCACACAGTACAGAGAAACGAGGTAACAAACATAAAAAAAAAAAAAAAAAAAAAGCAACATACAGTCGAATTGAGAACCTCCTCCTTTTGAAGTCGGTTAAAAACAGACAAAAATTCTAAAAATCATTGATTTGAGTTCTAATGCGTTAATAAAGACCCCCAATCATAGTTTTTCTCATATATTTTCCATGTACAAACAGCGATCAGTTACAAATATATTATAAATAAAATATTTCTTTCTTTCTTTCATATGTATAGATATAGATTTATTTCTTTATTTTGCATTTCAGCAAGTGCGTGGTAAAACTTACAAATGAGTTGGTTCTGATTCATCAATAACATAAAAAATATTGCAAATCGTTATCTGAAGTTGTTAACCGATAGTAATTAATTTTTTCTTATTAATTTCGTCATATGAAACTAATCAATTAATATTAATAATTCTTATTGTTATTGCAATAAAGCTTATTTTTGTTTGCTGTAATAGCACTTACCTGTGTATTATTCTTTTTTTATACTTAATTGCAAGAATGTTTGTCTGTTTGTTGCGTTTTCTGTCAGACAGTTTTGAAAAAAAATATTAATCTACACTTTTTCATTTTTTACCACGATATAACGTTTTGAAAAAGTAATGTTTATATTTTATTATTGTAGTCATAAGACTTCGTATACTGTTCTTTACTTATCTATGGTGTTGATTATCCAGGTTGAGCAGGAGTTCTAAATTTCTACAAAATATTCCACGACTATCTTTCGACACCATTTGCAAGTTTTAGCGGTCCTAAACCGCTATATTATATTTTTTTTATCTCGAGACGTCAAAGTGACCACACTGCACCTGATGGTAAGTACAGTGCCGTCCAGTTAGAGTATCAAGTAGCGAGAGACAATCTATCCCTCGCTACTCAACACAATCATGCCGGCCTGCTGTGTAGCTTCTTCACACTATCATAGGAAGGAAGGAAAACGGTAGCTGGCAAACTATGCCACAGCTTGATGGTGTGGCAAAAATATGAATTTGCGAATCTCTTGGTTCAGGCCGGGGTAGTAGTCACCACGAAGCTGTGGCTCCGCAAGCCAGTACGCGTGGTTCTGGCACATACAACAGTGAACAGGCAGACAAACCCGCGGCGATTAGACGATATGTTTTATCATGAAACTGAAGTTTATAAAGCATAAAACATGGCATTACATTATTAGATGGTTTAATAACATAGTTTCAGTGTGGGTGGTACTTAGTGTTGTCCTTTTTTATTTTGTTAATATGATAGGTAAGTAATTTTTACGTGACAATTAAAAATAATAGTAATATATTATTCATTATTTATATAACATATTCAAATAAATTCTCTTATATTAAATGAATAAATAATACATATTAAATATACGAATTATTTAATTATTACTATTTCATGTACGTTTCAATTAATTATTAATATTATTCAATTAATATCAGTGAACAGTGTTAGTGACTGAGTCTATTCAATAAACAAATAAATATTCATTGTTTGATTTATGGAAAAATATTTTCTTAATACCTCGGTTGCGCAGTTGTAATTGCGCATGCGTTACGACTGCTGTACAAGGTCTCGGGTTCGATCTTCGGGTCGTTTAAAGTGATTTAGAAATTCTTAGTATCAGCCCGGAGTCTGGAATTGATACCTGTATGATAGGATCGCCCCCTATAACGTTATGGGACCGTCATACATTTGGCGAAAGTATAATTGCATCTCGTAAGCCTACGCTACGTATAAAACAATAAAATAAACAAATGTAACTTTGAAAAATATGAATGAAACCAAACCGAAAACCATGTAACCCTATTATATATTTTTTTTATCCTGGCACGGCAAAGTGACCACACTGCACCTGATGGTGACCGCAGTGCCGTCCAATTAGAGTAGCGAGAGTCAATCTATCCCCCGCTAGTCAATACAATCATGCCGGTCTGCTTCTTCACACTACGCCATGGGCAAGAAGGTGAAAAAGAGGTCGAGGATCTAGTACAGAGTACTCAGAAGGCCGCAAAACTGCCAAATATCGTACCCCAACTCTAGACCTCCAACAAAAACCGGATGTACACTGGCTGATCCCGAAACGCGACACACTCGCTATCCGGACGGATATGAATGTCCTACCAGCACATGCAGCACACACAACACAGCAATATGGATAACAAAAGAAATTCAAATGATTTTTAACTTTTTTTTTTTTTTTTTTTATTCTGGCGCGGCAAAGTGACCACACTGCACCTGATGGTAAGCGCAGTGCCGTCCAGATAGAGTATCAAGTAGCGAGAGACAGTCTATCCCCCGCTACTCAACACAATCATGCCGGCCTGCTGTTTAGCTTCTTCACATTACGCCTAAAGGACCCAGGATCATAGGAAGGAGGGAACACGGTAGCTGGCAAACTGTTCCACAGCTTGATGGTGCGGCAAAAATACGAGTTTGCGAACCTCTTGGTTCGGGCCGGGGTAGTAGACACCACGAAGCTGTGGCTCCGCAAGCCAGTACGCGTGGTTCTGGTATGGAAGGGAGAGGATGGGATAAGATCAAACAATTCTTCAGAGCATTCGCCATGATACAGACGGTAGAACACGCTAAGCGAGGAAATATCCCTACGCAGCTGTAGCGGCTCCAGGCTGTTACTCACGTCTGCATCATTCACAATGCGGATGGCCCGCCGCTGCAACCCATCCAAGGCATCGAGAAGGTACCTTGCGGAACCGTCCCAGAGGTGCGAGCAGTATTCCATTCCCGGCCGCACCTGCGCTTTATATAAGCGGTAGAGCTGACCAGGCGTGAAAAACCGCCGCACCCTGTTCAGGATTCCGACCCTGCGTGAAGTGGCGGATATTACGCCCTCGATGTGACTCCTTGGATTAAGATCGCAGCGGATATCCATACCTAGGACACTAAGGTCATTCCGCATTGCGAGTGGAACACCCTGAAGAACGGGGATTGGAGAAAACGGAGACTTCTTGCACGAGAACGCGCACACCTGGGTTTTCTTGGCATTAAACTCAACCCGATTCCTGGTACCCCATGATGAGATGAGATCCAAGGTCTGGTTGAGCTCAACGACAAGATCCTCTCGTCTCCTCTCAGTATCCGCCCGGCAACCAGGAGGCTTGCTGCTATAACGCCCATGAACCGTGCTGTCGTCTGCATAGCAATGAATGTTGCCAAGCGACAACATATCATTGATATGCAGAAGAAACAAGGTGGGCGAAATCACAGAACCTTGTGGTACTCCGGCATTTACTGACATGAGCTGCGAAGCGTGTCCATCAACGAGGACACGCATTCTACGCTCATGCAGAAAGCCGGAAATCCACTTGCACAGGTTGTCGGGCAGACCGTATGCCGGGAGCTTGGAGAGAAGGCCACGATGCCAGACCCTATCAAACGCCTTGGCTATGTCGAGACTCACAGCCAGAGCCTCGCCATGCTTGTCAATCGCCTCCCCCCAGTGATGTAATACGAACGCTAGAAGATCACCCGTTGATCGGTTATGACGGAAACCGTATTGGCGGTCATTGATCAACGAGTGATCCTCTAGGTAGCGAACTAATTGGCTGTTTATCAGTCGCTCCATGACTTTACACATCACTGAGGTTATGGCGATTGGGCGATAATTGTTAGGGTCTGACCTATCACCCATTTTGGGGATCGGCTGCACATTAGCCTCCCTCCAAGATTCAGGCACAATACCCGAGAGGTAGGACGATCGGTATAGGCGCGTCAGTACAGGAGACAACTCCGCTGCACACTTTTTAAGTACAAGCGCTGGGATACCATCAGGACCACTAGCCTTCCGGACGTCGAGAGACTGCAGCTCACGCCGCACATCACAATGCCTGATACGGATATCAGGCATTGTGTGACCGCAACCGGGCAGCGTAGTTGGTAAATGAGCATTGCAGTCCTCGAGTCTCGAATTAGCCGCGAAGAGGTTTGCCAGTAAATCGGCCTTCTCCTGCGAGCTATGGGCTAGTGTTCCATTTCGATATCTCAGCGGTGGCAGCGAAGGGCGACAGAAATTAGATTGGACGGCCTTAGCCAAGCTCCAATAAACACGACTGCTTGTTGGGTTATCTGCCAAAGCACATCCAATCTTGGAGACGCGCTGGGCATCCGCTTTAACATACGCCCTCTTGCAGACCTTGGCAGCACGGTTATAGGCTGCTTTGAGTGACTTGAGGTTGGGATCCTTCGTAGCGCGACCCCCGATCCAATCACGATATGCCGCCTGTTTCTTGCCAACAGCATCGGCGCATGCACGATTGAACCAGGAGCGTCCTCGGCCCTTGCCTGCGATCTCAGAGGAAGGAATGTAATATTCCATTCCTATTCTGATCTCGCAAGCAATGGCGTCAGCACTCGTTGAAGGATCCTTTCCATCAAAGCAGCGCTGCTGCCAAGGGATGGATGCGAAGTAATCCCGCATACCATCCCAATCTGCCGACGAGTAGTGCCAGACCCTGCGCTTGACCTTCACGGGACGTGGAGGCAAAGCGCAAGGAACCGACGTCCCAACCAGGCAGTGATCGGAGGTACCCAGGGGAGCACCAACCCTCACTTTATACCCGGTTGGATGACTCGTCAGCAGTAGGTCCAGCAGAGAGGGCGCATGACTTGCCACATCTGGGATCCTGGTAGGCTGGTCCACCAGCTGTGTCAAGCCATTCGTCAAAGCGAATGCATGAGCAGTCCTGCCAGCATGGTCAGTTCTGGAGGAGCCCAACCACAACTCGTGGTGTGCGTTAAAGTCCCCCAGAACTACCAATTCCGCTGTTGGAAACTGCTCCTGCGCGTCGTCTGTCGCCTGGCTAATATAATTAAATAGCCGAGTTGTCTCTACGTCCCCGTCGTGTGACCTGTAAAGGCACACGTAAACCCGACTCTGGGAGCCGAGGTCGACGTGTACCCACAGGGTGGAGAAGGAGGGGTCCTCCATGCAGCGCAGACGGCGACAGCAGACGTCCGACCGAACATACAGGCATACCCCGGCCCTCGGCCTGAAGCTTTCTTCAAGCGAGTATCCGGGGTAAAGCAAGTATGAAGTATCGGTCGGACTACAAATCTGCGTCTCCGTCAAGAAGAGCAGAGCAGGCCGGGCCGTCTCAAGATGGTGGTGGACGGCATTAAGATTAGAATGGAGTCCGCGGATGTTAGCGAACTCCATTGTGAAGGCGGTGGTGGGGTTACGCACCGCTGTAAAACCTGCTCTCTTTGTATGCACTGACATGGAGTTATGGGAGGAGGAGGTGAAGAAGCGGTCAAGGGTCTAGTGTCAGAGTAGTCAGAAGGCCGTAACAAGCGCCGGTCCACTAAAAGAGCCGAGAGGAGGTGAGCTGATCCGCCGGACGGAAGGGCCCCCGTACCCTCCCGGGATAGGCCGCCGGGACCCCACATCCGGTCACCAACCGGCACGACGGACCCACCCAAGATTATGCGCGGCATGGTGGGGCAGCCTCTCGTGGTGGTTAGCCACGATTGGGCCCCTGTACTGTACCGCGGGCGGCCAGCGGTACCACCGTTTCTACAGGTCTCCCTGGCCGACGGATCAACACGCCTCCAACCGACTGTGAACCGGCTTATACCCGCACGGCCAAACATCGTACCCCAACTCTAGCCCCCCGACGATAACCGGACATACACTGGCTGATCCCGGAACGCGACACACTTGCGTGTGCCACTATGGCGGGTTTTTCGCCCTGTGTACGGTGGTCGCTATCCGGGCGGATACGAATATCCTACCACCAGCAACTGTCACTGCAGGGCCGTATTTGAGTGAAGGATATCTGTTACTTCTTACAGTGCAACCACGTAAGACAATAAAAATGTCAACAATGCCAAAGTAATATACTACTTATGATTTTTTTTTATATTGAGCCCATGATAATGTTTTATGTCGTATTCATGCAATGTTCAGTGGATATTTATCATGCTTTTTTATGCAAAATGCTCCTGGTAAGTAGGTAATTAAATGGCGATCAAATCGAAATAGTCACTTTACATTCTAATTTCAATGGTGAAATAATATGAAAATGCAAAATATTTGCAAGAGCGTTTTAATTTATGGTATGTTACCTTTTTTTTTTTTTTTTTTTTTTTTTTTTATCCTGGCACGGCAAAGTGACCGCACTGTACCTGATGGTAAGCGCAGTGCGGTCCAAATAGAGTACTGAGTAGCGAGAGATGATCTATCCCCCGCTACTCAACACACTCATGCCGGCCTGCTTCTTCACACTACGCCATGGGCAAGAAGGTGAAGAAGCGGTCGAGGGTCAAGTGTCAGAGTACTAAGAAGGCCGCAAAATGGCCATTATACCCCAACTCCAGACCCCCGACAAAAACCGGATGTACACTGGCTGATCCCGGAACGCGACACACTTGCGTGTGCCACTATGGCGGGTTTTTCGCCATGTGTACGGTGGTCGCTATCCGGGCGGATATGAATATCCTACCACCAGCATTACCTGCACAAACTGGTGTATGTAGTACCTATCTTTAAGTGATTGCTACACTTACACACTGATTTATGTATGATTATATGTTCTAGTGTAAGCAATTGTTGGTGGCCAAATAAATAAATCCCTCCCGCCGCCAGAAAAGACGTGGGAGGCGACGGGTGGACGACTGTCTCCGGCCCTGTACAATGTAGACGTTTGGAGAATTCCACCACGGTTTCCCCTGACTGTCGTAAATGGCAGCTAATTGGGCCATCGGGGGTCACGGGCGCGCAACGGAGGGCTGTTTTAGTGCCCGTATCGGTGCACTGCCAATTTCATCGTGCGACCCTGAGATGGACGGCATCACGGGTGGTCAGACCTCGTTCGGTGTCGTTGAAGCCCAAGGCATCCTTCGGTTCGCGGGTCTCATAAGCCCTCTCCATAGAGATGGGCAGGTTTGCAGCACCGCGAAAGGGCGGTTGCGGCAGCAATACTAGTATACTTTAGGATACTCCGGCCACCGCGGGGTTTTAGCTGGTGGTGTCGGGTGTACCTATATAGGGGGTAGGGACTTGGCCCAGTGGTTGCCCGGATAGAAGTCATTCGGACGAGGCGCTGCTGGGTCATAAGACCGGTTAGTCCAGGATAATCGTTTAATTTTCATTCCGCTTCTCCCCGGGGCAGGTGGCAGTAATAAAACGCTTAACCTGCGACAAAAAGAGGCAGTTTCCTCGACCGATAAGGGTAACAAAGCAAGGGCCAAGGACATAGCACGCGCCGTGTCGATGGTACGGGGCCTCCGGGCTACAGAAGGTTCGGAGCTGTACAAAAAATATTTACCCTCCATTTGGGCATCCCAATAAATTTTGATACAGGGCACAAACAAATTCAGACCAAACTCCTATTTTCACCGCCTATCTTCTAACACATATTACTGATAAAAGTAAAGATATAAGTGATTAATGTTTGTGAAAACACGATTACCAAGATAGAGTTGTCTGAAGGATTCTAAGGCATTTAAGAATTCAATTAGATCCATGTTATCCGTCCATGTTACAATCACGATAAAATCTAATCTTTGGTTTGAGATATTTACGTCTGTTGTCAATTATTTATACGACTATAACTTAAAAATTTAACAAGTCATATTAGTTGACACCTCTGGCGGAGCGGGCGAGAAGCCGGCTGAGAACTAGGTGTTGCGTGTTCGATCCAAGCATCTGGTCTGGGTATTGTGGGACTGTAGTCAGGTTAGACTGTTGGGTGTATTTATTGTTTAATACAGAGAACACCGACATTTAGGCAGCTTTACTTATATTTTCAATATTCATTATAATGGAAGTTCGGTTTGGTGAGACTGACGGCTTAGACAAAACCCTTTTCTGTTCGTGCCGCAACCAACTAGGCTATCGCTGCTTTATACTATTTAGAGTATATATATTTATTAAACATTGTCCCACTGTTGGGCACGGGCCTCCCCTACTAATGAGAGGTTAGGTCTTAGTCCACCACGCTGACCTTATGCAGGTTGGCCGACTTCAGACATTTAAAATTCATATAAGATTTCTCAGGTATACAGGTTTCCTTACGATGTTTTTCTTTCACAATTACGCATGCGATAATTAACAATGAATACAGACGTAACTTTAGAAAATTCAGTGGTGTAGGCCATTTGGGTTTCGAGCATACGACTTTCATCTTGACAGTCCGTACCGCAACCAACTAGATTATCGCTGCTTTATACTATTTACAGTAGGTATATATGGTAATATTTAATTGAAAGAAAGAAATATTTATTTATTATAAGCAAGTAATGGGTAAATTAAACTAAATTAAAACTAAACAACAAACTATTAAAAAACAACATGCTTATAACAAATACGGCCTCCACTCAGCGTGTACTGGTATAAATTACCAGTGCTGGTCTTCCGTTGGGTCGTATGGTGAAATCACGGGCACAAAACCGCTTCCTGCATACAACACATGAAGTGGTAGAGCCACGCTGTAGACATATTTGTCTACAGCATGAATGGGCCGGCTCGACCGGGGTAGTACCACTGTCTCACAGAAAACCAACGTAAAGTGAGAGTTCACTGTCGCGTTTCGTATGGTGAGATATCCGGAGGCCCAAATTCCCCCTTCCCTTCCCTAATCCCTATTCCTGTCCTTTAAGGCCGACAGCGCATACATGCGCGCATACTTTCGGTATTGTGGATGTTCATGGGCGGTGGAGATCACTTACCATCAGGTGAACCACTGGCTCGTTTGTCGGACTATGTTATTAAAAAAAAAAAACAGAGTGCGCCATGATTCAAATTTAAAACTATACATATTTATTAAACATTGTCCCACTGCTGGGCAGGGGCCTCCTCGTCTAATGAGAGGGAATATGCCTTAATCCACACACTGGTCTAATGCAGGTTGGCAGACTTCACAGACATTTGGAATTTGTATGAGATTTCTTTCACCATTACGCAAGCGATAATTAACAGTGAATACACACATTACTCTAGGAATATCATGTGAATGCTATTTGGGCTTGTTTAGTAACCTACGATTTCGTCTCGACACCCCTACCACTTCCAACTAGAGTAGAGTTGCCAACCATCCTGTTTTCACAGGACATGTCCTGGATAGTTTTTAAGCAGCGTCCTGAGTTTTAAGGCGGCCTGATAAGGTTTTTTTTAGCCTGTGTAGGCCCTGTATTTTAAAATTCACACATCACTTTTGCAATCCTTACTTTAGGGGCGGCGTCTCGGCTCGCAAGTGTTTACGTTATTTTAAAACAAAGATGCGTCCTGTTTTTAAACTGAATTGTCCTGGTATTTCAATTGGGTTGGTAACCCTAAACTAGAGTATTGCTGCTTCAAGGATGAAATTAAACAACTAATATTTATAAATTAATTTAATTGTAAAACATCAGCTTATAATTGCAACATCAATACATTCGCCCCCTTCTAGTTCCAAACCATTGGCAGTGTTTTTACCTGTAACAGAGTATTTATTTATATATCAGACTTTTCTATACATTGATAGGATTCCTTTGTCAGGGTAAAAGGCTTTGCTCCAGTGGCGAATGTTGTTGAAACACTATAAAATTCCTGGTGTTAAGACTGCAGATTTATTATATATATTTTAGATGGAGTGGTGATTCACACATACATGTTATATCCATACTAATACTATAAATGCGAAAGTAACTCTGTTTGTTTGTTACCTTTTCACGACTAAACGGCTGACTAGATTGTGATGAAATTTGGCAAGGAGTTAGAATATATCCTTGAGAAGGACATAGGCTATCTTTTTTCTCAAAAAACAACCATGAAAGGGGTCAAATAGGAGTTCAAAATTTGTATGGGAAATCCATAATTCCTTGACCTAGGGATCTGGAAATTCATATTTAGGCTTTTGGTAGGAAATAAAGCAATACATGTTTCAATTTTTTTTTAGAAATCATCCCTAAGGGGGTAAAATAGGGGATGAAAGTTTGTATGAAAATCCTTCATTTTTTAAGCTAAACGCTTGAAAATTCGTATTTTGTATAATATACTTTTCTCCCAAACATGACCTTCATGCGGGCGGAGCCGCGAGCAACAGCTAGTTAAAATATATAGAAGACAAATAGCCACAATCTATTTGCCCAATCCACAACCAAAAGGTTAGACAGTGGACCTTTATTAACATAATACAATAAATGAGTTTCCTGTTAATTTTGCAAATATTAGTAAGGCAACTAAAATAATATGCAATATCCCCTATGGGGAAACAGAATTAAAATTGATTAAAAATTTTGATCAAATCAAATGAAATAATTTATTTTGTAAATTAGGCCACTATGGCCACTTTTTACATGTCATAATAATGTTAAGGTCTACTGGTGCTTCGTAAATGCCCACTGATCACAATTATTATTGTAAATAAGAAAGAAAATAAACTTTATTTGGTCAAAACTTTAGATGACACACAAACACATGAAAGGACTAATACAAAAAGAAGGAAAGAATACAATCAAAAACCCTAAGTACTTATACATACTACTCCTCAATTTGGAACAACTGTGTCTAAAATATGACTAAAAAGGCTATATGGTCCATTTGCTAGGTAGTAAAATACTGGTGCTGATTTTCTGCCTAGGCCTTACCAAAGTCCATTGGATGCCAACAAAACAACATACATACATACATTTATATATACACATGCATATGAACAATAATTAATGTGTGTACTGTTACCACTATTCATAGACCAATTGGACAGTGACTAACATGATACAAATATCACATTCCAAAACTATAATAACATGTCATAAACATTATTTCCTGATATCAAAGTTTATTTAAAATATATTGTTTTTGTATAACCCATCAAATGTCTCGCCATTTGTTTGCCTTTGATTAAGGTATGAAAAATTGTAAAAGTAATTTAGTAGAAGTTTTTCACTTAGGTTTTATTTCATTTGAGAAATTGTATGATACATGAGCTATCATTATAGCTCATATGTGTGGTTTAACCTGAGACTGTATTTATTGTATCCCTGGGATCAGATATATCCCTTATACAGGCATGCCTGAACCAAAGTCAAAAAAGATAAACATTAGGCTTATCTCTACAAATTACTTTATACTGTATCTTATATTTTGTAAAATTGTTAAGGGTTGTATATATTTTTTTACTTCCTGGATAGTCAGACGAGCAGACAGGTCACCTGATGGTAAGTAGTCACCGCCGCCCATAGACTTTTGCAATGCCATTGCCTACCATTATAAATATTTTTTATAAATTAGCATTATCAAAAAATATTTACCGGATATCAAATCCCCATCAAAATAGAACTTCAATTTTTCAAAAGGCTTCTCGAAGTGCTCCGCACACTTCACGAATGCTACAGACAGTTTCTCATCAGCCTCTATCACAGTTTCGTATGGTTTCTTTACGTTCTGGCATTGAAACTTTAATTTAATGCCATTTATAACTTCTTGCTTAGATATTTTCTTCAACTGACTAAGACTCTGATTAACAATGCCACCGTCAATAAATTTACCAATATTATAATTAATGGAATCTGGAGTGTCCTCTGCATTCAACATTTTATCGTTATATGTAAAAAACAATTTCTCCTTGGCAACATTCTCTTTTGAAGAAAAATAATCATAAATCTCTGTCAACTTTTGATACCGTCTTATTGGGAATTTGAAAATTTCACAACTTTGCCAATACACTTTTACGGATAACTCTTCGTTATCGTCCAGAGGGTCGTCCACAGTATCGTTTAGGCTGTCATCTATAATAACAACATCTGCAGGCTGGGCAGAAAATAGATCTTGTTGTTCGGACAAGTCTTCATAGTCGTGTGTGTTTCCGACACTGTAATGGGCAAAGTTTCTACCTGAAATGGAATTATTTTGAAGGTATTGATTTATCTGACGTCCTAGACCGCGGCCTCGCGCTCGTCCGCCGCGCCTTCGAGAGGGAGTGCTGCCCCGTCCGCGGCTGGTTGAACTATTGTCCATAA